>CM070448.1:27482123-27509623 GCA_036324595.1 Champsocephalus gunnari | reverse complement strand
ACGAAGGTGTTGCCCTGGGCTATATCATGCAATCGAAAGTGAAACTTTAGCGCACTACATTGCGGAGATATTCCCGCGAGAGTGCGGAAAACTTAAATTTATTTCAAATGTGAAATGTTACCAATATACTCGCGGACCACTAGGGGGCGCTCACGAACCACCACTGGTCCGCGGACCACACTTTGAGAAGCACTGGTCTAATTTCAAGTCAGAATATGTCGTTCACATCTTTTGAAGTCAAAGTCTCTTCAAAACATCTTATTTCAGAGGGCTGAACACGTCGGAGCATTTCTGGCTTTTTTTGTTACAAATTCTCTGATTCTGGTCAAATATAGTTCTAAATAAGTTCCCAGCTAAACACAAGATCTCATTTATCTAATTATCCCGTCTTTACTTCGAGACATCTCACCGCGCCATTTTGTACTTCTTCCAGCATTCTCTCAGCGCGGTGTTTTTAAGTTACGCCGATATCAACCAGATATTATTATTCAACCCTGATCTGGCCCTTTGCCATACACGTCCTCAGCATGCATTACAGCAGAGGGGTCTGTGGTTTAGGTGGACTCCTCTCTCCTGCAGACACGCCGTTACATAAGCTTCCCGCGGCCTCTAATCGCTGCAGCCGAGCATTTAGGAAGCGCCTAAATCCTCTGCGATCCTAATCAGATAAGAGACAGCCTCCGAGATTATAGGTGACACGAGTTCTTATCGTCGTGCATGGGCTGAGGCAGCTGCTCCGTCATCTGGATGTGCAGCGCTGTAACCCCTTCCACCTCCAGACGGCACCTGCATCACCGGGACTATCTCAAACTGGGATCAATGGTTTCAGTAAGGGCCGGTTCTCACGCAGTGCAAAGGGCAGACGAGGGCCCGCGGGTCAGAGGCGTGCGGTACACTCCAGCCGTCTGATCTGTTGGAGAGACTAAACAGGAAGTGGCGGGTTTTAGACACGATACGATAATACTTTTCAAGTCTGAAATGCTCCGTGCATCGCAGCAGCTCCATGTGTAACAGTGAGAGAACAGCTGCTCACTGGGAGGCTGTGGCTCAGCGGAGGGTGTGCTGGACTTGGAATCAGGGGGTAGCAAGTTCGAGTCCCACTGCAGTTCGAGTCCCACTGCAGTCAGCATGTCGTTGCGTCCCTGACGTACCTGCGTGTTCTTTAAGATCGTTGGTCGCTACACCCTACGGTAAGTCGAGAACTGGGACGTTGAACCAACATCTATCTGTGGCTCCGGAAACATCTGACTTTCGCGGAGGAGACGGCTCCGTGTGCTGCGTGTGAAGTCACTGAGCACGTAAACCAAATACCGTAACAAGCGGATATCATACCAACGTCGTAAGAGGACAGATTGTTGGGTTTGTGATATATATATATATGGCCCGATAAAAGACAACAGATGATTAAATCAGCGGTTCATATCATGAAAGCATGTTCTAATTCAAAAAGCTTCGCACTGATGCGTCACGGTGTCAGATGATCTCTGTGTTTCGAGGCGGACCGGATCACAGCTGGTTCCACCAGGTCGTGTTTGAAATGGCGGGAACGCTCAAAGTCGTGGAAGACAAACCAATCCTTTAATTGAAACCACGTCATGTTTTAATAATTCCAACCTCTCGTTGATGGATGTGAGCAGCCGGCGGGACGCACACGTCCTCTCCTCTCCTCTCCTCTCCTCTCCTCTCTTCTCCTCTCCTCTCCTCTCCTCTCCTCTCCCCTCCTCTCCCCTCCTCTCCTCTCTTCTGCTCTCCTCTCCTCTCCTCTCCTCTCCTCTCCTCTCCTCTCCTCTCCTCTCCTCTCCTCTCCTCTCCTCTCCTCTTCCCCTCTCCTCTCCTCTCCTCTCCTCTTCCCCTCTCCTCTCCTCTCCTCTCCTCTCCTCCTCTCCTCTCCTCTCCTCTCCTCTTCCCCTCTCCTCTCCTCTCCTCTCCTCTCCTCTCCTCTCCTCTCTTCCCTTCTCGTCTCCTCTCCCCTCCTCTCCCCTCTCCTCTCCTCTCCTCTCCTCTCCTCTCCTCTCTTCTCTTCTCCTCTCTTCTCCTCCCCTCTCCTCTCCTCTCCTCTCCTCTCCTCTCCTCTCTTCTCTTCTCCTCTCTTCTCTTCTCCTCTCTTCTCCTCTCCCCTCTCCTCTCCTCTCCCCTCGTCTCCTCTCCTCTCTTCTCTTCTCCTCTCTTCTCTTCTCCTGTCTTCTCCTCTCTTCTCCTCTCTTCTCCTCTCGTCTCCTCTCCTCTCCTCTCCTCTCTTCTCCTCTCCTCTCCTCTCCTCTCCTCTCCTCTCCCTTCTCGTCTCCTCTCCCCTCCTCTCCCCTCTCCTCTCCTCTCCCTTCTCGTCTCGTCTCCTCTCGTCTCCTCTCCCATCTCCTCTCCCTTCTCGTCTCCTCTCCTCTCCTCTCCTCTCCCCTCTCCTCTCCTCTCCTCTCCTCTCCTCTCGCTTTGCTTCCCTTCTTTCACTTTCACGATTAGCAGCGAGGGAACGTTGCATGCAGAGGAACTACAGCGTGGATTGAGCAGGCTTAGTGCACTCACCATGCATGAAGCAAATCATGAATGAAGACATCATTAAGTGAAACTCGTGGACCAAGACCTCCGTTACTCGCGGATGGAAACAACAGGCAGCAGGGCTTCGGGCGGACGAGAGGAATTCATTTTAACACGAGCATAAACAACGTGGCCGAGACAAGGCGAGGCTAATGAGAGGCCAGATGGTGCGAGAGGCCGGACGCCTCATTAGCATTCTCCTGCCATCCCCAGAACCCCCCCCACGTCTCCGCGGTGGATGCTTCCACTACGGGCGGCTGCAACTATGGATTATTTCCTTCATCTGCTAATCCGTCAATTACTAATCAAGTCATTATTCAGTGTTTGAGTTGTTGATTTCCCAGAGGAGAAATTGTTTGTTTTGTCCCACCGACAATCACAAAACCCTCAAGAGGTCTTAGTAAGAATGACAACTAAGCATTATTTCTTATGATTTAGATGCGAGAAGGAGAGGATGTTTGGCTTTTCGCCTTGAATAATGACTGGATTGATGAATGCGTTATAATTGCTGCCACTTAAGGGTATAATATGAAACTTTAAGATGTGCTGAAATGACAAGACAAATGTTATATATTCAGTTAAGTGGACGTACATTAGCCCAGATGATACTTTGTTGATATATCCTTGGCCCATACTTGAACCTACATGTCGCTGAACAAAGTAAATGTTAGTATAGTCGAGCAATTCAGTTGCCAGCAAAGAACACTTACATAATATTATGTTTTATATTAAAAAGGCTCGTTGAGAAGAAGTTAGCATTTGAAGTTGTGTCTTCGTAATTCTCCGCGATGCTATTATTTAGTAGCTAACTTTAACTGTCTGCTGTTTGTTGCACAGCAGGGAGCATTCACCTTTTGTAACGTTGAAACCAACGCTCTGAGAGCTGTAGGCAAAGATGCATTCTGTGCTAAAACCAAACGTGGCCAAAGAGACACTCAGATCTCCACGAGGCCGTCGGTGGGTTCATGATGACGATACAGGGTTCAGCGATGAGTATTGATCCCAGCCTTTGCAGGTGGGCCTGATTCCTCACCCTTCCATTTGGTTTCTTTCACTTCCTGAGTTGCTAATGATCTCCTTCCTGTCCGTCTCTCCGCGTCGCACCTCGTGCCAAAAGGCCTCAGAAACCGGCTCGGAGAGGAAGAGAGACGTCTTCCTGAACTCTCCGAACGCCACGGTCTCTATTTCCTGCTTCAGTGAACCCACTGTGCAAGAAGAAACCACACCTCTGCACACACACACACACACACACACACACACACACACACACACACACACACACACACACACACACACACAGACACACAGACAGACAGACAGACAGACAGACAGACAGACAGACAGACAGACAGACAGACAGACAGACAGACAGACAGACAGACAGACAGACAGACAGACAGACAGACAGACAGACAGACAGACAGACAGACAGACAGACAGACAGACAGACAGACACACAGTAGTGGTGTGTGCATTATGAGAAGAAAAAAGGACTTCACACACTTTGCCCAAGTGCATTTCTACTAAACAGAACTTGCTGAGTGTGTGTGTGTGTGTGTTTGGGCTTGGCCAGGCTCTCTCAGGTTACACACACACACACACACACACACACACACACGTCTTTATCTGAAAGCCTTCTTCATATTGTGCTGAGCCAGCGTTCAGTGTGTGCCACAAAGCGAATCTCTCTCTCTCCATACTTGTCACCTCCTCTCTCGATGTACCTCCCTCTCTGCCTCCCTTCACATTCATATTTCTTTTTCATATCAGCATCTCCGTGCACTCGTCATTCTCGCTCCCCCTGTCCCCTCTTCATGCATTTTTATATACCCTCAGAGTGAGTAGTGGTCCGACGCGGCGCTCCATCATGTTGATCAGAGCCTTCATTGGTATTCACTGAGGAGGTCTCTGCACTTCCTCACTCAGGTGTGCGACTTCGTAAATCAGGGTACTCGATATTGGATCGAGGGCCGCCCAAGAAAAAACGGAGCAGAAAATAATTCCAAAACAAATCCTTTCTCTATTGAACCAACCAATTACCGCAACTCGCGAGATGCCTAGTTGCCATGCAACCAGTAGTCAAGCAAACTGTCCACAAGCTGTCATTCATAATTTAGGAATGACAACCCAGGGGGCGCGGTTTCACCATTCTTAAATTCCATTCTAATTCTTAGTAGATTCGAACCACGGAGGATTAAAATACAACGCATGCATTTCAACGTGTCGCGTTAACTATCGCGGGCCGCCAGAAACATTTCCGAGGGCCGCCATTGGCCCGCGGGCCGCACTTTGAGAACCCCTGGTCTAAATCAACACTTAGTCCCACTGCAGTCAGCATGTCGTCGCGTCCCTGAGACACGTCACCCCAAAGTGCTGCTCTGTGTTCACTGGGAGGCTGCGGCTCAGTGGATAGTGTGCTGGACTTGGAATCAGGGGGTAGGAGGTTCGAGTCCCGCTGCAGTCAGCATGTCGTCGCGTCCCTGAGACACTTCACCCCAAAGATGCTCTTTGATAACACTGGTTTGCATGTTGTAGGCCGTGGGATATCTCACTTGTAGCTCAGGGTACACTCATGACGTAGCTGCGTGTTCTTTAAGATCGTTGGTCGCTACACCTACGATAAGTCGAGAACTGGGACGTTTGAATCCCAACCAACATCTATCTGTGGCTCCAGAAACATCTGACTTTCGCACAGCCACGTAAACCAAATACCTTAACGGCGTAACAAGCAGATATCATACCAACGTCGTAAGAGGAAAGATTGTTGGGTGCATTTGATTTCTGATAAATATATATGGCCCAATAAAAGACAAAAGGATGATTAAATCAGAAGTTCATTTCATAAAAGCATGAAACCAAACACCAAGCGTCTGAATCAGCACGTAACCCGTTTCAAAGCGGTGGAACAAAAGGGAAATCCTCCGGCAGCCCCCCCGGACCAGAAGCAGAGCTCTCAGGGAAACAGTGTACTCAACTTCAATTGATTTTGTTGCCTCGGAAAATGCCGTGTTTTTGCGCAGTTTCCATGGGGACCGCTGTGTGCCACGGTGACTTATCGACACCCGGGGAGAAATGCATCGTTATCCAATCTGTGTGTGAGTTAGAGCAGCTGGTGGTTCAACCCCCACAGAAACACCCTGATGCAAATGTTGAGGGGAACGCGGACGGAGAGATGCTCTCAAATGTATGTTTCTCTGCTCGAATCTCACTGAAATCAAATCAAACTTTATTTATACAGCCCAATATCACAAAACACGGTTCTGTCAGTGGGATTTACAAACAGATGGAGTTACAGCAAAGATAGGGTGTGGAATACAACAAGACGAAAAAATACATATTTAATTAATTACCCAACAAAAACGTAATAAAAGGAATACCGTTAAATGCCAGCTCTAAGTGAAGGCTAAACATGTAGGTCCTCTTAAAGATGTGGATACTCTCTGCCTCTCTGATTAAAACAGGAAGTTGGTTCCAGAGAAAAGTGAAGAGAGTGAAATAATAACTTTCGTTTGACTTGCTCGAGGGTGGAAGAATCTGTTCTCAGAGCTTCAAGTCGTAGGAGACAGATTGTAGGCACGAAGAGGGGTTACCGCGCTTAGGGAGGGGGTGCCTGGAGCCGGCAGGACCCAAATGCAGATCACACAGAAAATACCTTTATTTAAGGTGTACACGGCGACGAACAGGACACAACCCCGTGAACAAAGTCACAGACTAACAAGGAACCGACAAAGACAGACAGAACTTAAATACACACACGACTACAAGACACAGGTGAGCAGGGAGGAGAACACACAGGGGCACCAGGTGAACACAATCGGGCTATCGGGCAGGAGATAATCCGTGTGTGTATGAACGTGTACTATAATATCTACAACTTTAATTTTAATTGCGAGAAGCTGGAAGAATCGATTCTGTAAGACAGCGTTTAGGGCAGTGGTTCTCAAAGTGGGGGGTGCCGAGGCATGACAGGGGGGCGCCGAGGCATGCCAGGGGGGCGCAGAGGCATGCCAGGGGGGCGCGGAGGCATGCCAGGGGGGTGTCGAGGCATGACAGGGGGGCGCCGAGGCATGCCAGGGGGGTGCCGAGGCATGCCAGGGGGGTGCCGAGGCATGCCAGGGGGGCGCCGAGGCATGCCAGGGGGGCGCAGAGGCATGCCAGGGGGGTCCCGAGAGACCAGGAGGGGAAATGGTTATAAAAAAATAAATAATCAGATTTTGAAAAATTATTGATTCTAAAATAATATGATACAGTTCTATTACGTCTGGGTCTCTGTGTTTCATTAAAGCTCGGCTCTGTGTGTGTGTGGCTCTGTGTGTGTGTGGCTCTCTGTGTGTGTGCCTCTGTGTGTGTGTGGCTCTGTGTGTGTGCTAGCGAGCTACGCTAACGGATAGAAGGAGTTATTTCAGCAACCAAGTGGAGGAGAGTCCTCTCCGGTCAGACTGAGAGGCTCAGTGAGCTAAAGGACTCTCAGTGTTATCTCAGTGGGTCTCAAACGGTTCGGTCACCATTCATGTAAACAATTATTTCCGAGGCACAGGTTCATATGATCATTATAGTTATAAAAAAACAAGAGAATAAATGAAAAACAGCTATGAAATACTATGACAGTAAAACAAGAATAAAGTTTCAAAGGGTGATTTGTAAAATATCCATAAAGAAAAAGTAAATCTGTTTCCAGTTCTGTGTTGAGAGATGTCTCCATAGATCTCTCATGTTGCTCTCAACATGCAGCAGATTGATGCTTCAACTTCAATATTTAAAAATCTTCCAGGGGGAGCATGCCCCCGGACCCCCCTATGTGAGGTCCACACACCACCTATAGAAATAGCACTTGACCCCTGCTTACACCTGTGTGTGTGTGTGTGTGTGTGTGTGTGTGTGTGTGTGTGTGTGTGTGTGTGTGTGTGTGTGTGTGTGTGGTGTGTGTGTGTGTGTGTGTGTGTGTGTGTGTGTGTGTGTGTGTGTGTGTGTGTGTGTGTGTGTGTGTGTGTGTGTGTGTGTGTGTGTGTGTGTGTGTGTGTGTGTGTGTGTGTGTGCGTGCGTGTGTGTGTGTGTGCGTGTGTGTGTGTGGAGTGTTGCAGTAGAACATTCCTCTGTAGCGCCCGGTGCCTTAGTGGGAAACCCTACATGTTTGAGCACCCTCTATGCCACCCCACAGCACCCCCGAAATATATCTCTCTGCCGCCACTGAGCCTGACTATTTGTGGTGGGGGGCCCGACCTTTTTTTTCCTCCAAAAAACTTGTATGTTTTGCAGGAAAAAAGGATTTGTTTCTACTCGTCGAGACGCCACATGTGAACTCTGCAGCACAAAACCAAATCATATTATTCTCTGAAATTTGAATCTGATGTGATTTCGGCCCGGAATCACCGCATCAGGGAGGAGGGAGACATTTCCCAGAAGAAAAGGACGTATGGACGAGATGATATCGCTCAGATGACAGATAAGAGTCCTCCTCGCTGACGCATGCATCGTGTCTGTTTTCCATATGTCGTGTGACGAGGTTCCTCCAACATCCTCCACGTAAAAACAAACACGACACGGTGTGTGTTGATTCATCAGGAGGAAGACTCTCCAGCTGATCTGAGGCTCCGCAGTCAGACACTCTCTTTTGTGGAGTGGGTAAGCCATTCATTAAACCCCTCTCCTCTCTGAAGGACACTGAGGACGGAGAGCGTGGATTAGTGAGGGGTGCAGAGGGGAGGAGACACTTGTTAGGATGCATGGTGACGGAACAGAAAAGTCCACACGTCCTTTCCTCGAGTAGAAGTACGGATACTCGTGTTTTAAAGTACTGACTAAACTTCTTTACTCAAGTGGAAGTGAAGAGGGCTTTGAAGTGTACTTCAGTAATAAGTAACGGAGTAAAGTACTGATGCCAGAAACATGACTTAAGTAAAGTATTTGTACGAATCTACTTCCCTGATTGCGAGCACACGTGTTCCTCTCTTCTTCCTCCTCTCCTCGCCTCCTCTTCCTCGCCTCCTCTTCCTCGCCTCCTCTTCCTCGCCTCCTCTTCCTCTCGTGTCATCGTGTGGCTGCGCCGCCAGCTGTGTGCTGTCTCCTGCACCGCGGGACCTGACGGAAGACATGATGATATCTCCTGCTCTTGTTCAGTGTGTGTGTGTGTGCGTGTGTGTGTGTGTGTGTGTGTGTGTGTTCTGCTGAGCCACAGGAGATCTGCCTCGCTTAAAATAATTGTATCCACCTTCATTTTCCAATATTTGACATGAAACAGATTCTGTGAATACTTGAATTAAAGAGGCCATATGTCCTCAGACCCTCTGTCCTCAGACCCTCTGTCCTTAGACCCTCTGTCCTCAGACCCTCTGTCCTCAGACCCTCTGTCCTCAGATCCTCTGTCCTCATACCTTCTGTCCTCAGACCCTCTGTCCTCAGACCCTCTGTCCCTAGACCCTCTGTCCTCAGACCCTCTGTCCTCAGACCCTCTGTCCTCAGACCCTCTGTCCTTAGACCCTCTGTCCTCAGACCCTCTGTCCTCAGACCCTCTGTCCTCACACCCTCTGTCCTCAGACCCTCTGTCCTCAGACCCTATGTCCTTAGACCCTCTGTCCTTAGACCCTCTGTCCTTAGACCCTCTGTCCTCAGACCCTCTGTCCTCAGACCCTCTGTCCTCAGACCTTCTGTCCTCAGACCCTCTGTCCTCAGACCCTCTGTCCTTAGACCCTCTGTCCTCAGACCCTCTGTCCTTAGACCCTCACATTGTACAAGGAAAAACTTCCGGAGAAACCCCACAGTTTAAAGGGGAAAATGAGTGCATGTAAATGGTCTGCAAAGGCTAAAATCCTCCTCCTCCTCCTCCTCCTCCTCCTCCCACTCCTCCTCCTCCTCCTCCTCCTCCTCCTCCTCCTCCTCCTCCTCCTCCTCCTCCTGTAACCCAAAAGTCACAGCTTTGATCCCCGTGTGTGAAATATCAGATCAATAATAACTTGACGATGTTGTCTGCACCCCGGGCCGTTCAGTTGTAATCCTCTCCATTCATAAAGCAGTGGGCGACGTGCGCTGAGCTGCAGCCGTCCATCTGTGCGCGGTGAGGCGAGTCGGTCGCAATCAGATTATCACGGCCGGAGAAGATCCGGTGGAGCGAGGGACGAAGACGACCCAGAGCAGGTGACCCGTGTCGGTGTCAGGAAGCAAGGGAGTGACACCTGAAGTGTGTGTGTGCAGGAAACACACTGGTAAGGACACTTGGGAGCCACTCAGAATCAGAACAGATGCGCGAATTCAAACACGAGCACCCTGTTGTCTCTAGGCAACAAAAGGACGAAGACAACGTCTGAGAATATTGTGTGTATTGTTCAAAAAGTGGCGACATGTCTTCCTCTCCTGGGTGGAAGTCCCATGTTTCTCTGACCCGTCAATCCTCAACTTTGTCCTGCACTAAATCTGACTTATGAGCTTTTCAAAAATCGTGAACATCTTGGAGCTGGGCGTGTCTGACAGCTTGGGGATTGTTTTGCGAACAACAACCAATCACATGAATGTCCCGCCCCCGACATACAAAGCAAAAAACCCCGGGGATTTTATGCGAGCAATATATATATATATAAACTCCCCAAACAGGCGAAACCCTCCCAGTTCCCCCCACTGCCTCTGCCCCCTCCCTCCATGCTGGTTCCTCCGGTTTGGATCCCGGTAATAGTTCTGGTCGTAAAGAACCGGGTGATTTGCTCCCGTAACTTCTCGTTTGGAATATGAGGAAATGAACTGCGGTCTGGCTCTCCCTGCTTACACGCGGTTTGATTGGCTAGCGCTTCTACTGTCAGATTTGCATAAACGTGTTTGATTGGCTGGCGCTTCCAGCTCAGCTTCAAACAGTTGAACATTGCTCAACTTTTGGAATCCTGGACATCCTGGAAATCTTCGCTTCGCTCCCCCACAATGCAGTGCGGCGAAAAGCGAGGCAACGTGACGTCATCCCCATTCAAAGTCAACGGGCAGAGAAGCGGTGGAAGTTTCTTCTGAAGCTGCCGTGTGGACGTACCGTAGAGTGAGTTGTGAGACGATCACACAGAAGCTAAAATACGGTATTTGAGGAAGAATAAGAACGGGCTGCTGCAGACGAGGCTCTCGTTTGGAAAACACAGTGGTTTGACGTAACTTAAAGGGGACCTCTCATGCAAAATGCACTTTGAGATGTCTTCTCTACATCAACACGTGTCCCCGGTGCGTCGGGCAACTCACGCAGCGTCAGGAAATAAAACCCTCTCTCTTTTCCTCCGTACCCAAAACGGGGGAACAACGAGCGGACACAGATCTGACGTCAAATCGGCGGCGGACCCACAGAGAGTTGCTATCAGAAACAATGCCTGACGTGTTTTGGACGTAATCTCGTCTTTGTTTACGTTAGCAACCCTCGCTAACACTCAGAGCTAACCTGCGCTGGAGAGCACGTGTTTAAAAAGCAGGAAATAAAGAAAGGAACTGTTTCAGAAATAATCCTTGATGTGGTTTAGAACAGGATGGCGTTTTATCACAACAGAATTTAACTTTATCTCCGGTAGAATTCTGATCAGGCATTAGCTCCGCCTCCTCTTCTTTCTTTTTTCAAGCTAAGGACCCAAGATCCGCGTTTCTCTAACAGGGCTTCAATGAGGGGTTTGAGCAGAAGGAGGCGTGGCTACAACGAGGGATCTGTTTGGTATTTGAAGCAAAAAACTTCACAGACATGTTTTGTATAGGTATGGCCCTACAATATATGTTTCCAATGTAGCATGATGGGTCCACTTTAAATTAAAATGACTCAAAGTTTGGTTTGTTTGACGCTTTCACCTCCACTCGCCGAAAGCAGACTTTTAAGATGATCTTTATCGCAATGTGTTGGTCTTTAATAATGGATTTGGTCTCCTGTCTTTGGCCTCTATGAATATCTCTGGTCCTTTTTGTCAGACAAATCACAGCACACATGTCTCTGTGTGTGTCCCGCTGTCAGAGGGACACACACATGTCTCTGTGTGTGTCCCGCTGTCAGAGGGATGTGTCCTCCTCTACTCCAGGGTCAGGAAGATGTGGGTCTGTCGGGTGTTGACATTTGGCTGAAGCTTTGCCAATCGATAGGATGACTCTCAGTATTGACCGCTGCGTTCAGGGCCCGTCTGCCTCGTTGGATTTCACAGAACAAGGCTTTGTGTGTACACTACAAAAACTCTTCCCTAAGTATATGTGTCTAACATCTAGTCAGAATATGTCTTTACACTTTCTATAAGACATAATAACGTCAGAAGTAACACTGCAGTGAGATATTGGGACACAACGCATCATCTTGTCGAGTCAAATAATCTTATTTTGAGTTTCTTTACATATTTATTGAGCATTTGTGGCTTATGTTATATTTGTAACTAATGCTGTCAAAATTATCGCGTTAACGGCGGTAATTAACGCATGTGCAGAATGGCCCGCCCCATACATCCCACCAGTGGCGGCGCCAGGGTATGGCTGGGGTAGGCTACACCTATACCAAGAAATGGCTTAGCCCCACCATGAGACATGATGTTAAAGTGAGCAACATAAAGTCCGCCAACTCGCGCGGAGTAAATTGCACAGACAGCAGTTAGTCAGATTGATTTCAGCCACTCGTCTGGAAATACCGAAGACCAGAAACGGTTTTGAAAACTTTTATCCCGTAGTGATCGTCTTCTCAATAGAACATCTTTGATAATGTCTTCTGGCCAATCAGAATCAAGATAACGGCGTGGTGTTGTTGCAGGAAGTCCCGACGGGAATACTTTTGCTGTAGTACAGGTAACACATAACTGGTACGCAGGTTATGTGCGTAATCTGAAATGCGTCCCGTCACTTGTGTCACAAAGCGCATTTGCGTACCGACGTACGTGTGAAGCTTTTCCAGAAGGCGGTTAGATCACCGGACGACAGAGTCGGTCTCCGTGTGCACAGACAGGGCTGCTGTTAACGTCGGTCTGTACAACGGAACTGTGCCGACACTACGCCAACCGGCTGCGGAGGGAGACTCCCCCCTTCAATGGAGAACTGCGCTAGAACAGCTGATCACAACGTGTACACTCGTGGTCACGAAGTACTCCACTAGCTCT
Source organism: Champsocephalus gunnari (assembly GCA_036324595.1). Lineage (NCBI taxonomy): Eukaryota > Metazoa > Chordata > Actinopteri > Perciformes > Channichthyidae > Champsocephalus > Champsocephalus gunnari. Next base: position 27,497,021 of record CM070448.1, on the reverse strand, counting down.
GTCGACTTTCCTGAAGTACTCCACTAGCTCTGTCGACTTTCCTGAAGTACTCCCCCGTTGATAGAAATCAACACGTAATGAATTCAGACCCCACGGTTTGATGATTGATAGGTGTGTGGGTCGTCTTTCATTTTGACACGCAGAACAATGTTATAATAAACATAGATACTGTGTTAAATGGATACATCCGCCTTCTTTCATGTATCTTTCCATTCCCAACAATATACATAAAGAAATGGCATATTTTGGACATAGTTCGAATGGTGATTAATCTGATTAAAAATGTAATCGTTTGACAGCCCTAATTTTAACACAACATTTCCTGATTCTAAATATAGTTCTCAATAAGTTTTCTCCGAGCTGATTACAAGATGTGATTTATCTAAATGCCCCATCTTCAAGGAATCTGACCAAGCACATGTTCACTTGTTCTATTGGCAGCATGTTGTACTTATTTCGGGTAACACACCTTCATTCTTGTCTAACTTGGAGCAGCATTTCTTCCAGAGAGAAGCTTTTATGTTTCTCGCGTGTGCTGTTTCACTTTCTCCAGCAGCTCTTCTCTTTATGTGATTCCCCTTCCCTGACTCACCGTCTTCTTTGACGACCCACATCTGTGCTTCAGGAAATATGTTTCCCGCATCTCCTCTGCCCGTAATCTCCCCGCAGTGTCTCCTATCATTCAACCTGGCTCCCGCCACTTGTTCCTGTAATAATAAACATTTATGGCATTTCATTTGCAACGTGTGCTTGGATATTAATTCTCCATCCTCTGCTTCTGGCACAAACCCAACTAAGTATCCTTGTTTTGCAATAAATCCCTCTTAAGTACGGTGACAGTATCTAAAGGCCGCCTCGCGCTCCTTAGCGAGACTCCTCCCATTCTTCCGTAATAAATAAGGTGCCTGGAAGTGAATAACAATACTAATGTTGATGGATGAGTGTTGATACAAGGCGAAGCAGTCACGTTGCTATTCTCGCCTTTATTGAGTGGTTTCTTCACCCGCTGTACAGTAAAGTAGTCCCGCCGTGTGGATCACTAATGCCGCCTTAAAACGGCATGAATGTCATCGCACATAGACATCACAGAGATTAACACTTAGAGGCAGATGTAAACGAGAGCTAAAAATACCAGCAACACGCAGAAGTGTCCAACCACGCGGAGAATAAGCGCGAAGGATCAGATCTCCGCTGGTGAGCGCTCGCGAGGAGATTAGTTCTCATTTAGACGTATGGCTGTGAATGGGCGCCGGATAATGCGGATTATAACGCGAAGCATTACATCGGATAAAGCGGTGAATTATTACTTCAATATATGTATTCCCTTTCTCCACGTGACACAGCAGTTTTATTTTGTAAAGTGACGCAGTTCCACGTGCCCTTCTGGCTCCTTGTGTTTCTCAGAAGGCGTATTCATTGAATGTTAAAGTAGTCTGAAACCCACAGATGCATTTAAACCAGAAACCGAGAGATAAATGAAAAAGACGGATATAAAAACATCATTTCCCTCTGACACGTAAAGGACCACTTTCTCTTGCTGGCAGCTGCATCCATCACGAGATGAATATTGATCTGATATTTCCCTGACACGTGGATTTATTTAACGTTTACACTTTGTTTTGCTCCCACTTGAGGCTGTGAGCGTCTCTCCGGTCCACAGGAATGTTTCTGCAGAAGCAGCGAACACTTCGGCAGCGGAAGGAATGCTGTTTACATTTTATCGTTTAAAACTTTGATAAATATTCATTTTAAAGTGTTTACCATTTCGCCGGTTTTAATCTCGGCGCCTTCATTTGTCTCCGGACGCGAGACATGTCCACAAATTACTCTGTTCCTAATTGAAAGCTCAGTGTCGTGGGGATTAACGATGGCGATGGTGTGGAGGTATAAATAACACATCCAGCCTCCTGTCTGAGGGATTGACGACGGACACCCCCCCCCCACCTGATGATGTCCTAATCCCCGTTGACGGCACTGACACAAGCACCGTCTAACGAGTTTGTGGCGATGCAGACTCAATTAGCATAGCTATCAGATTAGCGCTGAGGCGAGCTCGTTAAAGCGGCTGTGTGTTTAGCTCGTCTCACAGAGGCCAAAGCTGCGGTTTAGGGTTGTTGAGGGACACATCGATTAATCTGCCGCGATTAGTTTCTCTGTGTGCCAGATGACGAGCTGGACCATAGCGTATAATCAATATATTGTGATATGACATGGTGTCAAACAGACGTAGCCTACAACACTGCAGTTCCTCTGAAATCTGACACTTTTTTAGCTTCTTTTAGCGCTTTGTGTTGATCCGTGCTTTTCTACTTTAATGTTATAGTCCAGGGGTGTCAAACTCAAGGCCCGGGGGCCAAATCCGGCCCGCCACTTCATTTCACGTGGCCCACAAGAGCTTGCAAAGAATATAATAAGTTTATTATAATGTTGCTATACAGGAGAATGTTGCCCATAAACTACATATCCCACAATGCATCTCATTGTGTGACATGCGCACTGAAGAGACTTACAATGATTTGCCCTAGACTTCTGCTTTCAGACGCAGTTAATTATTAAGTTATTCCCCTATCCCATAATAATCCAATGCAGAGGAAATATTGTAAAATTATACATTATTTTATATTTATTATCTATGTATTTTTATATAGTCTTAAAGTCACAACCGGCCCTTTGAGTTCAGCCATAATTCTGATGTGGCCCGCGATGAAATTGAGTTTGACACCCCTGTTATAGTCAATTCTGCATCAAACGGGCCAAACTGCACCTTCTACGTTGATCAAATGGAAGTAAAACTGTTGTTTAAATGCAAGCTTGGTATGGTCAAAGACATCCAGTTCACCTGTCCTTCCTGCAGGACTAAGCCCCTCCCCTAGACCAACCAACAAATTAATTATCTTACATTTTATACAATTATTGTCAGTTTTGACATTATTAAAACCCAACAGAATCAACACAAAGTCAGACACTGAAATCAATCTGTAAAACATTACATTTTAATGAAACGTACCCATGACCCAGGTGCACTTGGTATCTCCCGCCAGCAGCACACCTGCATGCACCTGAATGGCTGCTGCCTCGATATACTCAAAAATGTCTCAAATCTTGTCTTATGAGGAAGTGCTGCTGATTAGCTCTGATTCACACCCAGAGACACAACAAGAGGGGACATGTGTATACCAAGTCTTCACGATGTCATGTCTGCAATCACGTAAAAGGCTACGTCACACGTATCGACTAATGCTTGTGTTCTTCTCGATGTTGCCGCCATCTTTCTCTTACTTGGAGCCAGTGTTTGAGTCGAGATCTGAGCTCCAAGGTTCGCCCTAACGCCGGTCGTTGCATCGTGCAGACATCCTCTCTGTGGATGTGCTTCGTTGACGCCGATCAAACAGATATATGTGGGTTGTGTGTGCCTGATTTATATGTGATATATAAATGTGTGTGTGTGTGTGTCCTGCAGAAACGTGCAGTGTGTGAGGGCCTTCATATAGTCCTAGCAGTGCACACAGATTACATTAGTCTGTGTGTGTGTGTGTGTGTGTGTGTGTGTGTGTGTGTGTGTGTGTGTGTGTGTGTGTGTGTGTGTGTGTGTGTGTGTGTGTGTGTGTGTGTGTGTGTGTGTGTGTGTGTGTGTGTGTGTGTGTGTGTGTGTGTGTGTGTGTGTGTGTGTGTGTGTGTGTGTGTGTGTGGTGTGTGTGTGTGTGTGTGTGTGTGGTGTGTGGTGTGTGTGTGTGTGTGTGTGCGTGTGTGTGTGTGTGTCCTGCAGAAACATGCAGTGTGTGAGGGCCTTCATATAGTCCTAGCAGTGCACACAGATTACATTAGTGTGTGTGTGTGTGTGTGTGTGTGTGTGTGTGTGTGTGTGTGTGTGTGTTGTGTGTGTGTGTGTGTGTGTGTGTGTGTGTGTGTGTGTGTGTGTGTGTGTGCGTGCGTGCGTGCGTGCGTGCGTGCGTGCGTGCGTGCGTGCGTGCGTGCGTGCGTGCGTGCGTGCGTGCGTGCGTGCGTGCGTGCGTGCGTGACTGCAGCACACTGTATAGCCATGTAGAACAGTGCATGGGCCGAAGCATGCAGTATAAGTTGGAGTGCTCTGCAGCGCGCTCCATTTACAAGAATACGTTAGATACCGTCTCAAAAGCAAATGTCAAACACATTTCCTTTCAGTTCTTTGTCCTCTGATTAAACATGAGCTCCGCTTGAGCTAACGTTGCGCCGAGACCGTTTTTTTCCCCCATGAATTTCAATAGTATGATAATGAAATTTCCAATCTCATCAGTCGTGGATATTTCCTTCCTTCCTTCCTTCCTATCTGGCGGCCCGAGTGAAGCTGCTATTAAGAGCGAGTTAGCAAGGGATGCACTTTGATATGAAATATTGATAACCAGGATATACACTTGAATTGGAACAAAGTGCTCAGACAGAGGACTGAGGAAGAGAGGGGGGCGGGTTCAGTCTGCAGACGTTCAGATAAAAGCTTATGACGAGGTACAGAACGCACACTGGCTTTGGTTCTCTCCACACTATCTCACAGAATGCTTCAAAGCCACACACTGAGCTACAATCAATAGTCCCTAAATAATTTCCTAACTCTATTTATTTGATGTACGTTTCGATCCGGACTTCCATCAATACTATTTGGCGATGTTGGCCCCCCCCTCCTCTTCTCTTTTAGTCGAGGTAAATGTGTAAAGTGTCCTCTCTCAGCTGTTAGTATGCTCACTTAGCGCGGATCGATTATGGCAAAAATCATAATCTCGATTATTTGGGTCAATAATGATATCACGATAATTAAAAACGATTTACTTTGAAAACATCCATTTATTGGAGGAAAACTATTTCAACATGTGTTTTTAACGGTTCAGCACCCTGAACTCTCAGTTTAACTCAACTGAAAAACCAATTAAAAAATAATCGTTTTATTTCGATTACGTTGTTTTCGTAATGGTTGCACGCCGTAATCGTAATTGCGATTAAAATATGATTAATTGAGCAGCCCTGTGTTCAGTAATCTCCTGCTGAATGGGAACTCTTGCGGTACGTCCACACCGTCCACACGGCAGCGTCGCGTCGAAGCTTGCCGGTGAATGTGAACTCTAATTCAACTACAACTCATGTCCTTGCCCCCATGGAGGCTCTTATTTTGAAATTCAAAGTTTCGTTTCTGCTGTTAGCCGATGGGAATGGATAAGATCAGATCAACTCATGTCCTTGCCCCCATGGAGGCTCTTATTTTGAAATTCAAAGTGAACAAAGGGCGTTCACTTTAATTTAATACATGATATTTTGAGAGAATCACAAACATGTCGATCCTGCTCTTTGGGTCCCGCTGAGGCTCTTATTTTGAAATTCAAAGTTTAGTTTCTACTGTTAGCCGATGGGAATGGATAAGATCAGATCAACACATGTCCTTGCCCCCATGGAGGCTCTTATTTTGAAATTAAAAGTGAACAAGGGGCGTTCACTTTACAATCACAAACACTCTTTGGGTCATGCTGAGGCTCTTATTTTGAAATTCAAAGTTTCGTTTCTCCTGTTAGCCGATGGGAATGGATAAGATCAGATTGTCTATTGATTCCTGATGTGTTTTGGGAGGGACTGCCACCCTGAAGACGTGATGATTTGTTGAATATAAGGTTTCTATAGTGGAGGAAACAAAAGCGTTCACTTTAATTTAATACATGATATTTTGAGAGAATCACGAACATGCCGATCCTGCTCTTTGGGTCCCGCTCAGGCTCTTATTTTGAAATTCAAAGAGTAGCTCGTATCTCATAATGAAATGTTTTTGATGTGAATGGATTAGATTCTATTAATACAGTTTCCAGTGACATCTGTAGGTGATGAAAGAGTTGAAAGGTGCTTTGTCTGACTGTCAAAATAAAATAGAAGATTTAGGTGAATATTCATCAAGTAAAGTCATTTGTATTTAATTCAGCTTTTCGTAGTCAAGGAAACGAATGAGGCTAATGTTGTTTCTATATAAGAGTTTTAAAAATAGGACAATTCTTCTTCTTCTTCTTCTTCTTCTTCTTCTTCTTCTTCTTCTTCTTCTTCTTCTTCTTCTTCTTCTTCTTCTTCTTCTTCTTCTTCTTCTTCTTCTTCTTCTTCTTCTTGCTTAAACATGTTGCTAGTACCTCCAGAAATGATGATATCTCCTGCTCTTGTTCAGTGTGTGTGTGTGTGTGTGTGTGTGTGTGTGTGTGTGTGTGTGTGTGTGTGTGTGTGTGTGTGTGTGTGTGTGTGTGTGTGTGTGTGTGTGTGTGTGTGTGTGTGTGTGTGTGTGTGTGTGTGTGTGTGTGTGTGTGTGTGTATTTGCATTTAGCTGACTGGGCTTAAAGTGATACGGGACGTTACAAACGAGTCAAAGTGTCAGGTTCAGTTTGGGGCTGGGACACTTCAGAGGACACAAAGAAAAATACACATATTCTACACTTTAAAGATCTTCTATTATGCAAAACCCTCTTCTCCATGTCTCTTCTACATCACCATGTGTCCCCTCTTCTCCATGTCTCTTCTACATCAACATGTGTCCCCTCTTCTTCATGTCTCTTCTACATCAACATGTGTCCCCTCTTCTCCATGTCTCTTCTACATCAACATGTGTCCCCTCTTCTTCATGTCTCTTCTCATCAACATGTGTCCCCTCTTCTTCATGTCTCTTCTACATCAACATGTGTCCCCTCTTCTCCATGTCTCTTCTACATCAACATGTGTCCCCTCTTCTTCATGTCTCTTCTACATCAACATGTGTCCCCTCTTCTCCATGTCTCTTCTACATCAACATGTGTCCCCTCTTCTCCATGTCTCTTCTACATCAACATGTGTCCCCTCTTCTCCATGTCTCTTCTACATCAACATGTGTCCCCTCTTCTTCATGTCTCCTCTACATCAACATGTGTCCCCTCTTCTTCATGTCTCTTCTACATCAACATGTGTCCCCTCTTCTTCAGTAACAGACAGAGAATCAGCACTTTGGAAACAGGGCTGAAACAGAGGGGATTATGGGTAATGCTGCATCGATCTGTTTGGTGTTTCAGCCAATCAGAGACAGGCTCTGGATATGATATGGGACCTTTAAAACACAGCATTTCTTTAACTGTAATTCCTCTCTTTACTTCCTTCTGCCTTTCTCCTCCTCTCCTTCCCTCGATGCCGATCCTTCTTCCTGGCCTCTGCGTGCTTCCTCCCACTCGCCCACCCACTCAGCTCCTCCATCAGCAGAGGAAGTGCCTTCTCCCCGTGGAGACGCTGAATGTAACCTGCATCATCCCAAACACTCACTTACATTTACAGCTCGTTCATATTTCATGAGATTGACGGTGACTTCGTGCTTTTTTAACATCCAGTTTGTGCCCTCGACCTCTGAGCGAACTCTGCGGGACACGCGGCCGTCTCACCGCCTAATCTGAAATCACAAATTAGGCCAGGCGAGTGCTGCGTGCCGTGGGACTAATCCGGCGCAGACGTGGAGCGAGAGGCTGTTTCAAAGTTCGGTTTCCAAGCGGAAAGGAAGCGACGGGAGAATCTGGATGTGACTTCCTCGTGATGGCTAGTCCCTGCTCTGTGTCGGAGGGAAGAGGCCGCGTACTCCTGGAGATACGAGCAGTCGATGCGGAGGGAAGCACGGGCTGTGATCGTGATGGATGGAACCTTGTGCAAGTCGTCGGGGTTAGAGCTGCAGCAGCTTCGAAGCAGGCGGAGCCTCAGATAGAGGCTCCCTCCCACACGGCTGCTTCCAAGAGGCTCGGGGGAAGCCATGTTTACTTTAGTCCAGAATACACTGCTGGGAAGTGTGTGTGTGTGTGTGTGTGTGTGTGTGTGTGTGTGTGTGTGTGTGTGTGTGTGTGTGTGTGTGTGTGTGTGTGTGTGTGTGTGTGTGTGTGTGTGTGTGTGTGTGTGTGTGTGTGTGTGTGTGTGTGTGTGTGTGTGTGTGTGTGTGTGTGTGTGTGTGTGTGTGTGTGTGTGTGTGTGTGTGTTAGTGTGTGTGTGTGTGTGTGTGTGTGTGTGTGTGTGTGTGTGTGTGTGTGTGTGTGTGTGTGTGTGTGTGTCTATTAGGGATGCACGATAATTATCGGCCCGATATTAGGAATTATGACGTCATCCCGATAAACCGATAACAGTATTAATAGCCCCGATAATATACAATATATTTTTTGGGTAAAAAAAAAGAAAGAAATGCTGCGGTGTGGGTGGATTGGGATAGGGGCGCTTGTTTTTCACTCGGCTCCTCCCGTTTTGCCAGTACTGTGGTGTTAGTGGTTTAGGAAGAGGGGAGTTCTTCACAAATCCAGCGCTCCCTAATACTTCGAACCTGATCAGTCACCTGAAACATCGCCATCGCTACGATGGTGTGTTAAAAGCGTACGAAGACAATAATACAATACAGTGTGTGTGTGTGTGTGTGTGTGTGTGTGTGTGTGTGTGTGTGTGTGTGTGTCTGCGCGCGCGCGTTGGAGCTATGTGCAACTCAAGGCATATGCTCGAACCGGAGCTGCCTGGACGCTGCAATCATGTTGCTGAGTGTGCTGACTTCTCCTACAATGTCCCGCTGTCTGCTTCCTGCATCAAGTCAAGTGCTCGGCGCAGTGGGGGGAATGACGTGTCCTTCATGGGGTGAGAATGGCTCGGCGAGAAACTTAAGTGACTCCATTACAGGAGCAGCGCCCCGGAAAGCATCGATGACATCAGAGGCCCACCCTCAGAGGGGGTGTGTGTGTGTGTGTGTGTGTGTGTGTGTGTGTGTGTGTGTGTGTGTGTGTGTGTGTGTGTGTGTGTGTGTATTCTAGTTTCTCTAAGTCCACATGTCTTCTGCTAAACGTCAAAACCCCAAACATGATCACTTTAATGTTATTATGTAAAAACTCCATATCTCCACATCAGAGCGTCTCACTCTTCAGCTCTGATTAATGAAAGTTCTAAAACCCTGTGCACATAAAGACATGTCACCTCCTCGGTGTGTGACACAGCTGCTCTCAACAACGATGATATTTCCATGATGCAAAACGTAATGTCTCGTTGTAATATTGAGTTAAACCTGTAGCTTCTCCAGGGCGCTCAACGCCTCAAACTAAACCCAACACGCAGCTCCAAGCCAGTCCTGAATCCTACCTGCAGCGTGTCGGGCTACACCGGGTCAAGAGAAGGTCAAGAGAAGGTCAAGAGAAGGTCAAGAGAAGGTCAAGAGAAGGTCAAGAGAAGGTCAAGCTGCATGTGTGAAGCCTCCTTATTGACGCGGTGACAGAGCAGGGGTTAACTGTATCCTGCTTCGTCCGGATCGAAGCAGGACGGCGCATGTACCTGACGCTTCTTGGAGCCGTTGTTCACACTGCGATCCAAACGTTGACTCATACCAACGGGGACTTCCTCTGAGTTCAGCCTCCGCTATTTATAGAGGCAGGAAAGAAAAGAGGGAAGATGTAACCAAGACAACGGCGGATACTTTCACACTTTGAGCTGAATGGAACAAGGAAAGCGTACAATTATGTGTCCTCCTTTTGTCGTGCAGCTGCCTGATTATAGAGAGAGAAGAAGACGGAGGAAGCATCCTTAGCAGAGTGCAGCATGCTTCCAGACACCTCGTGAAGAAGACACGTCTGTGCATCAAGTTATGTGGCGCTGCGTCTTCGGAGAACACAGACAACCTGAGGCTCGAGAGAAGCATCAAAATGTGGAGCGCCTGATTAGAGGTTAGGCGTAATTACGGCGCTGCGCGGAGACGTTAATTCAGAGCAGCTCTTGGCAGGTCGAGCGCGCTGGATGCCAGGGTTTTGCAGCTGTGTTCCTATTGGCTCTCGGCCCAGTACGCGCCTCTCAAACTTTAAGTTTGGAAATATGCTACTCCGAAACTCTCAGGACACGATATATACTGGTTTTAAGCTTTGTTTACAACTTCTCTTTCGCCTACACGTGTCTGATGAAGTAGACATTCAAATCGTTCATCTCTCTTGAATGAAAGCATTTTAAAAAGATTGTACACTACTTACTCTGTAGTACACCACACTGACAGCAGCTTAATAATATGTAGTCCATGTCAGGAGAGACGTACTGTTTTCTGATATTACATTAAGTTTGCATATCGGCTTAAGATGGGAAATCTAAAGCGTACTTCTGTTCAAATCCAATATCTGGACGGATTTCAGTTGTTTTTAATGAACTACAGTTATAATAGTTAGACAGAGGGAGTCCTTCAGAGGCCGCTTCTCCTCTCTCTCCTCCTCTATTATTGATGCTCGTTTCCAGAGACTTCGTAAAGCGACTGATTTCCGTCCTGATCCGTGAGTGACAGCCTCCGACCGGACGTCTCTTTTAGAGGAGAAGCTCTGCACAACATGTCCCACGTCCTTCATGGCGAGAGGCCGTCCTGTACGTCTCATTGTATCCCTCCTGCCGTGAAATACTCTCAAGCCTTTCCTTTGATCCTCGTGTTAGACTTCTGTGTTGAGATCAGAGATGGTGAAAGTACACACATCCTTTACTCAAGTAGAAGTACAGATACTCATGTTTAAAAATACTCTGGTGAAAGTAGAAGTACTGACTAAACTTCTACTCAAGTGAAAGTAAAGAGGCTTTGAAGTGTCCTTCAGTAAAAAGTACAGGTATTTGAGTTCAACATGTAAGAAGTAGAAAGTACAGGTATTTGGGTTCAACATGTAAGAAGTAGAAAGTACAGGTAATTGAGTTCAACGTGTAAGAAGTATAAAGTACAGGTATTTGAGTTCAACATGTGAGAAGTAGAAAGTACAGGTATTTGAGTTCAACGTGTAAGAAGTATAAAGTACAGGTATTTGAGTTCAACATGAGAGAAGTAGAAAGTACAGGTATTTGAGTTCAACATGAGAGAAGTAGAAAGTTCAGGTATTTGAGTTCAACGTGTAAGAAGTATAAAGTACAGGTATTTGAGTTCAACATGAGAGAAGTCGAAAGTACAGGTATTTGAGTTCAACATGTAAGAAGTAGAAAGTACAGGTATTTGAGTTCAACATGTGAGAAGTAGAAAGTACAAGTATTTGGGTTCAACATGTAAGAAGTAGAAAGTACAGGTATTTGAGTTCAACATGTGAGAAGTAGAAAGTACAGGTATTTGAGTTCAACATGTGAGAAGTAGAAAGTACAGGTATTTGAGTTCAACATGTAAGAAGTAGAAAGTACAGGTATTTGAGTTCAACATGTAAGAAGTAGAAAGTTCAGGTATTTGTGTTCAACATGTAAGAAGTAGAAAGTACAGGTATTTGAGTTCAACATGAGAGAAGTAGAAAGTACAGGTATTTGAGTTCAACATGAGAGAAGTAGAAAGTACAGGTATTTGTGTTCAACATGTAAGAAGTAGAAAGTACATGTATTTGAGTTCAACATGTGAGAAGTAGAAAGTACAGGTATTTGTGTTCAACATGTGAGAAGTAGAAAGTACAGGTATTTGTGTTCAACATGTAAGAAGTAGAAAGTACAGGTATTTGAGTTCAACGTGTAAGAAGTAGAAAGTACAGGTATTTGAGTTCAACATGTAAGAAGTAGAAAGTACAGGTATTTGGGTTCAACATGTAAGAAGTAGAAAGTACAGGTATTTGGGTTCAACGTGTAAGAAGTAGAAAGTACAGGTATTTGAGTTCAACATGTAAGAAGTAGAAAGTACAGGTATTTGAGTTCAACATGTAAGAAGTAGAAAGTACAGGTATTTGAGTTCAACATGAGAGAAGTAGAAAGTACAGGTATTTGAGTTCAACATGAGAGAAGTAGAAAGTACAGGTATTTGAGTTCAACATGTAAGAAGTAGAAAGTACAGGTATTTGAGTTCAACATGTAAGAAGTAGAAAGTACAGGTATTTGGGTTCAACATGTGAGAAGTAGAAAGTACAGGTATTTGAGTTCAACACGTAAGAAGTAGAAAGTACAGGTATTTGAGTTCAACATGAGAGAAGTAGAAAGTACAGGTATTTGGGTTCAACATGTAAGAAGTAGAAAGTACAGGTATTTGAGTTCAACATGAGAGAAGTAGAAAGTACAGGTATTTGAGTTCAACATGTAAGAAGTAGAAAGTACAGGTATTTGAGTTCAACGTGTAAGAAGTATAAAGTACAGGTATTTGAGTTAAACATGTGAGAAGTAGAAAGTCAGAAAAATAAGTAGTGGAGTAAAAGTACTGATACCAGAAACATGTGCAGTAACGATGTATTTGTACTTCACTACATCCCACCGCTGGTTGAGATATGATGGGTTGTGTTTGCAGTAGTAGGTAATTAGCGCATCAGAAGACGACAGAAGGACGTTCTGCTCTTGCATTCCACTTAACCCGTATTATGTGCACTGATCTGGCCTGCCTCCCTCTGTACTCTCATTAGCTGGGAAATTATCAAACAGAGCCCGGAGACACAGAGCGAGGCAGCAAGGAGGTACGGAGGTATACTCCGCTATCAGACCCATATTAATGAGTCCCATCCTGACTCAGCTGCTGTCGTCTAAAGGACACTTCTCACACCGGCGTCTCCTCATTTAAAAACACGGAGAGGAGAGTGTCCTCTGCAGTCCATCAGCACAATTAGAGGTCTCCTATCATGCAAAATTAACTTTCTGTCTTTTCTACATCAACATGTGGTGTCCCCGGTGTGTCCCCGGTGTGTCCCGGTGTGTCCCCGTTGTGTCCTGGTGTGTCCCCGGTGTGTCCCGTTGTGTGTCCCGTTGTGTCCCCGTTGTGTCCTGGTGTGTCCCGGTGTGTCCCTGGTGTGTCCCGTTGTGTCCCCGGTGTGTCCCCGTTGTGTCCCTGGTGTGTCCCCGGTGTGTCCCGGTGTGTCCCCGGTGTGTCCCGGTGTGTCCCAGTGTGTCCCCGTTGTATCCCCGGTGTGTCCCCGGTGTGTCCCAGTGTGTCCCCGTTGTATCCCCGGTGTGTCCCCGGTGTGTCCCGTTGTGTCCCGGTGTGTCCCCGGTGTGTCCCGTTGTGTCCCCGGTGTGTCCCGGTGTGTCCCCGGTGTGTCCCCGGTGTTTCCCTGGTGTGTCCCCCGGTGTGTCCCCGGTGTCTCCCGGTGTCCCCCCCCGGTGTGTCAGGAGACTCTCAAAGTGTCAGCAAATAAACCCCTCTCTCTTCTCCTCCGTACCCACATCTCTAAAAAACGGGGGAACAACGGAGCTGATCCAGATTTGCGGCATCATGACGACATTACTAAAAATGTGGGCGGGCTTTACCCCCACGGGCCAATCAGAACGTTGCTATCAGAAACAATGCCCGACTGTTTTGGACGTAATATGGTCTTCGTTTACATTAGCATCGCTAACACTCCGAGCTAACCTGTACCGGAGAGCATGTGAGTGAAGAAGCAGGAAGTAGAAAAAGGAACTCCGCTTGTGGTAAACCGGCAAGAGAAGAAGAGTTTGAGCTCCAGACTGTTTCAGAAATAATCCTTGATGTGGGTTAGAACATGATGGCGTTTAATGACGGCAGAATTTATCTCTGGTAGAATTCTGAGCAGGCATTAGCCATGTTTGTATATACTTGTGTATCTCTGAGACCCATAATAGATGCCTATAAATAGCATGATGGAGATCTTGAATGAGGCATCCTGACTCAGCTGCTGTCGGACACTTCTCACGCCTGCGTCTCCTCATTTAGCTAATGCCGCGGCGACCTCTCTCGAGCAGTGCTCTCTCTGCAGTCCATCAGCGCAATTACAGCGTTATGCTCAGGTCGCAGGTCCCCCGCGGCGGAGGAGGTGAAATGAAAGACACCGAGCGGGAGGAAGCTCGTGGGAAAGCTGTGAGGGAGAAACGATAAGGGAGGGGTGTGCGTGTGTATGTGTGTGTGTGTGTGTGTGTGTGTGTGTGTGTGTGTGTGTGTGTGTGTGTGTGTGTGTGTGTGTGTGTGTGTGTGTGTGTGTGTGTGTGTGTGTGTTGAAGGAGCAGGGGGGATTATCTGTCCTTGCATTTGTGCTAAGAAAGACGTTTTCCTCGCTGTGCGGTGTGTGACAGAGACGGGGGGGTTGAAGTGGACGTTGAAGGGAAAGGAGAGAGAGAGGAGAGGAGAAGGACTTTTGAAGTTGGTTTTGCACCCCGCACTTCATTGTTCAGGTGCACTTTGCCCAGGTCTGAAAGGGGCTGAGTCGTTGGAGTCCGCTGAGGCTTATTTCCTTATCAGAGAGCGCTGAGGCCGCGTCAGTGTTGGACCTCGTCAGGAGAGAGAGTTTCCATCCCTGCACCCCCCACTAGCTCTCTCTTTTGTTTGCATTCTGCATGCACGGGCAAACGCACTTTTGAAAGTTGTAATTCTGAAGATCTGCATGAAAGAAATTCGTTTTTTTTGCAGTATTTATGATCGGAAGAGGCACTTTATGTATTATTACACATGGGACTGTGTGTGTGTGTGTGTGTGTGTGTGTGTGGCTAATGTTGTTTCAATGACTAGGAGTTTTAAAATTAGGACAATCCTTCTTTCTTCTTCTTCTTCTTCTTCTTCTTCTTCTTCTTCTTCTTGCTTAAACATGTTGCTAGTACCTCCAGAAATGATGATATCTCCTGCTCTTGTTCTGTGTGTGTGTGTGTGTGTGTGTGTGTGTGTGTGTGTGTGTGTGTGTGTGTATGTGTGTGTGTGTGTCAGCCATTCATGGGTTAATGTCGACATAAGGAAATAAAGGGATTTACAGGAAGTTTACTCATATGTCTGTTTCATCCCATTTTTACCCGCGTTGTTTCGCACTCTCTGCCGCCAACATTTCCAGCGTTCAGTAAGATACGTGTTCACGAGCCAAACTCTCACGCTCTGGAATCAGAGGCCTGAACAAGATGATTATCAGCTTGCATTGTGTCCTTGTCTTGTGTGTGTTGGTCCGCCACTCATGGGTTAATGTAGACGTATAAGAAGGAGACATGAAGAAGCTAAATATATGTTAGAGGAGGGAACAGTCATGTGTACGTCTCGAC
>CM070448.1:27469623-27479623 GCA_036324595.1 Champsocephalus gunnari | reverse complement strand
GTGGGGAGGAAGAAAGGCTCCGAGTCTCCATCCTCGCCGCGTGCAGGTGGAGGAAGACACATATTAGCATTCCTCTGCAATACTTCATCTCTAACGGAGCGTCCACACTACAGCTTCAAAAATATCTTGGAGCTGGGCGTGTCTGGAGCTTGGGGATTTTATTCAAGCAACGCGACCAACAACCAATCACATGAATGTCCCGCCCCCGACATACAGAGCAAAAACCCCCGGGGATTTTATGCGAGCAATATATAAATATATATATATAAACTCCCCAAACAGGCGAAACCTACCAGTTCCCCCACTGTCTCTGCCCCCTCCCTCCATGCTGGTTCCTCCGGTCTGTGTCCCGGTAGGTGAAGAGGGTCTGGTCATACAACACCGGGTGATTTGCTACGGCGATAGTTAGTTTCTCCTCCGACTTTTTTTGAAATATAGAAATGAACGGCGGGATATCTCTCCCAGCTTAGACGCGGTTTGATTGGCTACGGCTTCAGCTGTCACATTTTGGGAAACGGGATTTGATTGGCTGGCGCTGGCTACTCCGGCTTCTGACGCCGGAGACGCCGGAGACGGACCGCTCTGCTACCCACAATTCATTACTCTGGTTAAAGTAGTAGCTTGAGATGGCTGCATCTGGTTATGTGAGATAAATATTATCTTTTATTTATCAAATGTTAATTTTATAAATGAAATACACTTTGTCCTAAGGTTCAAAGATAGCGCTTTGAGTCAACATCAAGACCAAGAGGTGAAAATAATGCAAATATAACTGTTTCTTTCGGTATTCCTTTCTGTCAGGTGTCTTTCTGTCCTATAGGCCTCCTCTACTGTAGCTCGTGCTAATGTGGTATCCTGCGATGGAGGAAGGGGGGGAGCGCTCCGTCCCGATCTATTTTCCTCCTCACAGAAACCATTATTCTGTTTCATTCGTCACGTGGGGCGTGCAGGACAGCCCCGTGACGGATGGGGGCTTGATATGGCTTCATTATCCTCTTGCTCTCCTGTCTTCATTTCATCCCTCTCTCCTGCTCCCATACCTCCTCGTCTCTGCTTGTTCTGTGGGACAGAAACACAGAGCATCAGCTGAGTGATGCACCTAGCAGGAGCCTTTGAAGTGTGTGAATAAGAGCGTACAGTAGGTAGGTAGGTGGGTAGGTAGGTAGGTAGGTAGGTAGGTAGGTAGGTAGGTAGGTAGGTAGGTAGGTAGGTAGGTAGGTAGGTAGGTAGGTAGGTAGGTAGGTAGGTAGGTGGTAGGTAGGTAGGTAGGTAGGTAGGTAGGTAGGTAGGTAGGTAGGTAGGTACGTAGGTAGGTAGGTACGTAGGTGGTATAGGTAGGTAGGTAGGTAGGTAGGTAGGTAGGTAGGTAGGTAGGTAGGTAGGTAGGTAGGCAGGCAGGCAGGTAGGTAGGTAGGTAGGTAGGTAGGTGGTATAGATGGATAGGTAGGTAGGTAGGTAGGTAGGTAGAGAGAGAGAGAGAGAGAGAGAGAGAGAGGTAGAAAGAGAGAGAGAGAGGTAGAAAGAGAGGGATAGGTAGGTAGAGAGAGAGAGGTAGGTAGGTAGGTAGGTAGGTGGTATAGATGGATAGGTAGTTAGGTAGGTGGTATAGATGGATAGGTAGGTAGGTAGGTAGGTAGGTAGGTAGGTAGGTGTATAGGTAGATAGATAGATAGATAGATAGATGTAAAGATAGATAGATAGATAGATAGATAGATAGATAGATAGATGTAAAGATAGATAGATAGATAGATAGATAGATAGATGTAAAGATAGATAGATAGATGTAAAGATAGATAGATAGATAGATAGATAGATAGATAGATAGATAGATAGATAGATAGATAGATAGATAGATGTAAAGATTGGCAGGTACCTGTGTGCCCTCTTCTGGACTCTTTAATGTAATCCATTGCTGTAATTTGGACATTATGTTCCCAAAATGCACCTTTAATCTATTATCTTTATCAAATGGATCCATAGCTGGTCATCCAATTTCATTTTTGGGATAATGAAAAGATGGGGTTTTCGATGTAGCTGTGTTTTAAAATGGTTCCTTTGCACATCATGGATGAGGGTTTTCAGCCTGTGGATATAAGTATGGTTTCATTGTCTCGTGTTTTTACGCTGGTTTTGTCTAAATGTCTATATACGTGCTGCTTCTTGGTGTTGATGCGTGCTGTATAAATAAAGTAGGATTGTGTGTTTTGTGGAGACAGCTCTCCCGTGTCTCCGGGGTTTAGAGGACAGTAATGAGCGACCCTGTTGATCTGGAGGTGACATTATCCTCCATGTCATTTAACGGCAGCTGATTTCACGACACGCCGACACGCCTGACGAGTTTCATCTCCGGACGTGAGAGGAATCTGTAAACTCTGAACGCAGTTTAATCAAAGATTTGATATAAAGAGTCCAATAAACGGATTCTGAGGTCATTGAAGAGTTGCGTAAGAGTTTAAGAGATGAATTCAGGTTACACATGGAGACTAATACAAGCATTATAACTAGCTCCATGTTTTGAGGTGTATATCTTTTCTCCAGGGTTTTGAACACATGGTTTGACTTTAAAGTAAGGAAGGTAATATATTTGAGAAACTCGAACTTGAAATAAACTTGAATTCCCAACAGAAATCACTAAATCAAACGCTCTGAAAAAATTGCATAGTTTTTAAAATCGTGGTGACTCTTGATGGTTTCTCCTATATTACACACCCACATGAAATAAAATATGCAACTTGATAGGTTCAGTTTTAGACCATGTTTGTGTCTTAAAATAGGGATGTTCACATAATTTAACTTAAGCACGTACCTTACAAAAGGTGGATGTTGATTGGTGGCTTCATTCTTTCACCGAAAACTGCTTTCTCTCGAGGGAATTCACCCCAATTTACTCCCTGCACATACTTGGATTAGAAAAGTAGTTGTGATGCTTAAAGGCGGGGTAGGTAAGTTTCAGAAACCGGCTCGAGATACACTTTTTGTTATATTCCATGGAATGCTCTGAACATCCCGATAGCAATGAATATCTGAAGTGCTTTGACAACAAATCCATAAAAAAAAATTCATCTGTAGAAGCCGTAATACTGTAAAAAGTACCCACCTGCCTGTCAGCCTTCCATCGGGGCACACACTGATCTCGTGCCCTCATTGGTCATGCGCGCGTTCGTGTGTGTTGGAGGAGGGGCTCTATAACGGCCCCTACACACGGCGGCGTGCGTTGCCGCTTGGCGCTGGGCGTGTCTTGAGCTTGGGGAGTCAACGCGAGCAGCCCGACCAACAACCAACCACATGAATGTCCCTGCTGGCTACTGCTTGTACTGTCAGATTTACATACGAGGGATTTGATTGGCTGACGCCTCCGTCGAGGCGGCAAAAGCAGAACATTGCTCTACTTTTGCAGCGAGCACCGCGAGAGAAGCTACGCTCTGCTCCCACAATGCAGTTCGCACGCCGCCCTGTGTAGGGGGCCGTGAGGAAGTGGCAGATTTTCTCCGGTTGTGTATTTTCAAATTCTAGCGCACTCGAGCCGGTTTCTCAAACTTACCTACCCCTCCTTTAAGCAACCTGGAGTTCTAGAAATGACCTTTCCTTTGCCAGCTGTACTCGGTGTAAATGTGAGTCGCAGTCACTGCCCTCCCGTACGGAAGCTGCCGTGCGGAGAGGAGACTTCCTGAATGTCTCCATGATGGGAGTTAAATGTGTGTGTGATGTGTGTTTGGCAGGCGCACTAACGATCACGAGACGCCCCGCTGTGATCCCTGTTTCTGTTGAACGTTGTAATTTGCTGCTCTCAACATGAAAGCCGTCATTAGCCGAGCAGCTGAGTGCAGACTTGTTGCTGATTGCAGGAAGAAGCAAAAAAGGCTTTTTATAGATGCACGTGCAAACACACCATCGGGTTGTTATCGTGCAGGATTATCACAGTACGCAGGTAGAAGATATGTATATGCGTGTTTGTGTGTGTGTGTGTGCTTGCGCGTGTGTGTCCCATGCAGGGAATATTGACTTTATTACTGCACCACTGATGGCTCCACCCACGATCACCATCACGTCTCACTTCATTAACCAGGGCATTATCACTGACGATGCGTATCAGAGAGGGATGGACACAGTGTGTGTGTGTGTGTGTGTGTGTGTGTGTGTGTGTGTGTGTGTGTGTGTGTGTGTGTGTGGTGTTGTCAGGATGCAGCATAACATTCATCTGTTTGCAGTTTATATATATCAATATTCCAATTACTTGTATATAGACTATTCTGCACTATTTCTATTATGTTCTATTTCATGTTATTTACTTGCACTATTTTATCTGCGTTATTGTGTTGCACTGTTGGAGGATCCTGTGACCTCAGATCTTCTTTTTTTGTGAGGGTAGAATTACATTACATTCGAGATGTCAGGACACCAAGAAATTAATTGGCAACAAAATTTGACTTAAATTAGATAGTACCAATTAATACTTCATCCACACTCATTTTGCAAAACAAACAAACACTGACCAAACACGCACACACACACACACATACATGTATACATCACTTCAGGGGACATTACATTGACTTACATGCATTTCCTGGAGACTTATCCTAACCTTAACCATAACCAACACATGCCTAACCCTAACCCTTACCCTTACCCTAACCCTTAACCTAACCAAGTCTTCACCCTAAAATTAATGATCCCCCTTATGGGGACCTCCAATTTGTCCCCATAAGGGAGGCGAGTCCCCACACGTGACTATGTAAACAGATTTAGGTCCCCGCAAGTACAGTAATGCTAGGCCACACACACGCACACACACACACACACACCTCGTAAATTGTGTTCCATATGATGTTGAATTGTTTGTCCTTGCTACTGTCTATTGACATTGTTTTTTCTATATTCAAATAATATTTCATTAACATTTTCCATTTGTATAGAGAGGGTGCTTCTGTCTTTGTGACCTCAGATGTTCATTGTCATAACTACACTGTCGCTTTGTACAAGTGACAATAACAGCCTTGAATCTTGAAGGGATCTGTTAACGGAGACGGAGAGTTTGATTTGATTTATTTCGAATGTGCAAAACAATAATACAAACAAAGAATAATAATAATGAAGTGTAGCATGAGAATTATTATACTATACAAACTTATTATCATCTTAAGCCCCAAGCCTGTTTATCAGGTTTCAAAAAAAAGGGTGCGTCTTCGCGCATTCAATCTTGCTACACAGCGTAGGAATATACCTGCTCTACTATTTTAAAACGGAATTGCAGTTTTATTGCTTATAGATTATCAGAACATTTCAAAGGGGACGCAGACACATTGGATAGTAACCTATGGATTAACTACATCATCGTTTTAATGCCATTGAAGACCAGTTTTGACCAGACAAAACCAAGGTAAGCCATGTTAGCGTTGTAGGCTACCTAGCGCCACATGTTTTGATGTACGTTTTTGTTGATAAAGTCGCGAGTTTGTATCTTTCAGTGTTGAGGTGGGCACCGTTAGATTCTGTGTCTCCTTGCGATCATAAACGATGTGTTGGATGTGCAGCTAGGATAAGTAATAAGGGAGCTAGGAATGATTTTCGGTGCAGTAATAGGTTAGCATTTTTCGCTCTGGGCTAATTCAGAGGCTCACTGTTAGCATTGTGTGTTTTAAAAAAAATAAAAATGAAAAAGATCAGTTAAATGAGTTTTTTCCCGTTATATGGATATAAAATATTCATAGTTTATTAAATATTAAGGTTCCTTAGACGTTGTTTCCTGCAAATGACGCGATTTCGGCTCCGGAACCGGGTCCGTGGGGCTTAAGAGGTTTTAAGCAGTGTCAAATTGATATACAAAAATATTACTCAATTGAGCCTTTCAAGGGACCCAAGGCCACAACAGGGGCAAATAATAAAGTAAAAAATTAGGAAGTTAGAGAATCCGGCAATCATCTCAGTGTCCGTCTCTCCGTGGTCATCAGATAGTGCGCGTGACGCTGGGCGAGACAATTATGATTGATCCGTGGCTTTTGTCATGTAAAATGATTCATGGCTCTACTTTATCCCGAGCCATGCAGCGTGGAGTCTGGCTCACTTCATGTAACTCCTTGCTTTCATAAATCACCTTCTGACTGCGTTCCCATTTGCTGAGGACTCCACATTGTTTATGCATTTCCCAATTCAGCACTGGAAGAAATGAAAATGTGCTTGGTAAGATTTCTTGAAATAAGAAGGGATATTTAGATAAATAAGATCTTGTAATCAGCTGGAGAACTCATTTAGAACTACATTTTTACCAGAATCAGGAAATGTTGTGTTATATAAACTAGACCGTCCAGAAAAACGTGATTCTGGAACGCAGAATTTACCGCATAATCCACAAAGTGGTACAGATTTTGAAAAGGCCGCATATTTATCAAAGGCCGCATCATCCCCGCATTTTCCCACACAAAGTTGAGAAAAAAAAGTTAACTCGTCTTGACGTGAAGTAGTGATGATGATGATGATGATGATGATGATGATGATGATGATGATGATGATGATGATGATGCAACGTCATCAGCTCGCGCATAACAGAAGGTAAACAACAGCGTAGAGTGAACGTGTGGAACTCACACGAGAGAGAAAACACCAAGATGAAAAAATCTAATCCATCTAATTTACCGACGAACATTTCTGCTAAAGTCCCCGATGTCTCGCACGAAAGTGGGGGGAAACGACCTCCAGAACCCTTTCGAGGGCTACAAGAAACGAAGTGAGACGCCTACGCCTACGGAAGCTGGTCAGATAACGAACGAGTAAATGAAAACAGAATGAGGCGGAGAAGTGTGTGTGCGTGTGTGCCTGCGTGCGTGTGTGTGTGTGTGTGGTAAGGGGTTTAACGTTAGTGGCAGGTTGTGTGTGAGAGAGAATAAATAAGACAATATTTCCCAAAAAATATTTTACATATTTCGCAAAAGTGTTCTGTTTTCTGATGTCAGTTGGTGATTTTCTATTAAATATGTAAAGAAATATGTGTTTAATCTGAGATACAACTCAAAATAAGATGTTTTGACTTAACAAGTTGAAGCATTGCCTAAAAACAAGAGCCGATATCTCACTGCCGTGTCACCTCTGAAGTTATTATCATCAGGTGGAGAGACATATTCTGACTAGATATTAGACACATGTACTTGGCAAGATTTTGAGTTGTTGTAGTGATAGTAGCGTCCTCCCCACATCTCGATATCTGTGGCATTACTTATTTTAACGTGTTATATCTTCTGGCTTTTTTGTCACCGTGCAGAAGCGACCGGCCCAATATTTGATATAATAACGCTTGTTAGAAAGTTGAAGCGTGGGCCAAAGAAAAACCCATAAACTGTTGGGGTGGATCCAAAGCACATGGCAGACGCTCAAACTATCTTTCACGTTCGTTAGGTTTGTGAGATCGGGTGTCTGGTATTCTTGTTTTGAAAACCAAGAAGACCAGGAAGCTTCTCGAAAAGTTTAACAATATTTATTAAGGCAATAGTATAGTAGCTTTACAAGGGAACACAGCTGTGGTTCTTAAATTCAAGTCACTGGTCCACAACATCCACAGAAGAGAAGAGAACGTGTATCTCTATAACATGGTATTTAGTCTCCTTCCATTGGCTGACGTCGACGGGGGCGGGTCTTCGTCTGTCGCCTCTGACGACGTAGCCGTAGCATCTCCTATGATATTTTAATATACGATTCTTCTGATGTTTGTTGGTCATTAAACACAGAATAATGGTAGTAAAGCAGCGTCGATGAGTGAGGGTTAGAGACGGGGTGTTTAGTAACCCCACGCGTCATTCTCCTTATACTCACATACACGATGTACGCAATGATACAACACCTGTGAGTTGGATGTAGAAAAGTCAGAATCAATATAGATGTTTTTATCTTAAAGTAAATTCAGATTGAACATAGTAAAACATGTAAATGATAGATTCCGTCCAAAGAAAAAACCATTACTTATAGTGAAACCTTGGATGATGGGATAGTGGACTAGAAGCTTTAGGAATCCAAAGTATAACATACAATAAGTGCCCTGTATGAAGATTGATGCAAAACAAGTGACCTTTGACCTTTTTAGATCCTCTGCTGCTCTCCCCGAGGTTTCTCCCATGTCCCCTTTAAACTGTGGGGTTTTCTCTGGAAGTTTTTTCTTGTACGATGTGAGGGTCTAAGGACAGAGGGTCTGAGGACAGAGGGTGTAAGGACAGAGGGTCTGAGGACAGAGGGTCTAAGGACAGAGGGTCTAAGGACAGAGGGTCTAAGGACAGAGGGTCTAAGGACAGAGGGTCTGAAGACAGAAGGTCTAAGGATAGAGGGTCTAAGGACAGAGGGTCTGAGGACAGAGGGTCTGAGGACAGAGGGTCTAAGGACAGAGGGTATAAGGACAGAGGGTCTGAGGACAGAGGGTCTGAGGACAGAGGGTCTGAGGACAGAGGGTCTAAGGACAGAGGGCCTGAGGACAGAGGGTCTAAGGACAGAGGGTCTAAGGACAGAGGGTGTCGTATTGTCATACTGATATTCTGTACACACTGTGAAGACCACTGAGACAAAGGTAACATTTGTGATATTGGGCTATAAATAAACATTGATTGATTGATTGATTGATTGATTGATTTAGCAAAAAACCTCTGGGGTCATTTGGGTGATTGACACCTCTTTGTAACCGTTGGCGGACTGCCCGACGGACCGGTACTGAAGTGGGCCGGTCGGATAGGTCACTAGCACCCGCCCCCCCCACCCCCCCTTGACAATCTACTAGCGGTATTTTCTTTGGGTACCGAGGTGGGCCGGTCGAGAGTCCCGGGCTGATTCTTAGGCCCAGTCCGCCCCAGGTCAGAACCAATAGAATCGAGGGGAAGTAATATATAGATTATTTCTTACAGGGGCGACTGTGATGCATTAATATGGTGTTGGAATAATTGTAAAAGTGAGTTTCCGACGGTGAAACTTCACATGAATGCCAGCACAATTCAAACTGAGACAGATACTAGCAACACATGCATCACACCTGCTTCCATGTGTCCTCATTACGCCTCAAAGAAGTACTTCCTCCTCTCCTAATGGCACCATCAGAAAAGCACCTGAATGCACCATTAGCCCCGTGCCATTCCACTTCATCATGTCCGCAGAGAAGCTATGCAATACATGGAAGTGGAAAGGCAGGTTTTGCCCATGAGCTAATCCACAGACATGTTGTTGTGGATATGAATGATTCACTCGGGTGAGGAAGCTGTTAATTGTCAGATATCGGAGCCTCCCCGAAGTCTCTTCTGGGAAACTGAGACGGTAAAAAGTAAAAAGCTCTTAGAGATCCTGGGGAGAGCTTTTCTCGCCACACGTCTTCAGTCACGAGATGAATACAGACGGGAAGAGCATTATGGGATATAAAGACTTCATATGACACGAGGAACTAATGTTATATTACATAGGGCTGCAACCAGCAATGTGTACGAACCATTAATCTGCCGTTTCGTAATACTTTGGTTTATTATATCAGAAAATAATCAAAATGTCTTGAGTTCAGTTTTATGCTCAAAACATTCACTTTACGATATTAGAAGTGGAAAATGTCCATATTTTACGGGCGGGAAACGTAATTTTTTGCATAAAAGACGACCGTTAGACATTTCAAATCTGCATATTTGAGAATGAACAGTATTTCCTGCCATGACATGACTGGAGGAACTTAAACCGGAAAGTTCTGATCACTATTCATTGATCAGATGCTTGAAGTACATCGAGGGATGCAACCGGCAATTTGTGAACCATTAATCTGCTGTGTATTCATAGTTTGGTGTATTAAATATCAGAAAATAGTATTACAAAAAGTCATAAAGTCCAAAATGATGTCGTTAATTGTTAGTATTATAAGTATTATTATTATAGTATAAGTATTATAAATGGTATTGTGTCCTTGGGTGTCATGAAAGGCGCCTAAAAATAAAATGTATTATTATTATTATTACACCAGTTCTCTAATATTTGAAGCAACAAGTGGTCACAAACC
>CM070448.1:27432123-27467123 GCA_036324595.1 Champsocephalus gunnari | reverse complement strand
TATTCAACCGAAAAAAGTCTTCATATTAATAATAATAATAAATCATATGTGTCCGAAAGGGAGCAGGAGGAAGCAAATGCTTATTCATTCCCACCCCTTACTGATAAATGATTGTCCTTTAAATCATTATGCAAGTTATTCCTTCTTACATTTATACATACAATCATTTCTCATCTTCAATCACCTCTCTTCATTCTCATAGTTTTCCCCAAAAAGTGTTTCTGTACATCCCTTTAAACTGAATTAATTAACGCATTTTGCAAAATTATCTTTTGAATTGACAAACATCATGTGTGTAATTCAGTTTTTCAGCACTGTGTCCGCCATTTTTGTAGTTCCTTCTTGGACGCTAGCCTACATCTTGCACCTGTTGCTGTGTGAGGTTAACACCAAGTGAAGTCCCATTATGGTCGTACCTGGGGTTAGATTATTGTAACAAAGGTGATAAAGCATGTTTTGGAGGTGATTGTAGGCGGGTTTTGTAACTTTCGGTCGATCTGTTTCCTTGCTTGTAGTCTTTACGCTAAACTAAGCCAACTCAAAAGCTTCTTCTCATTTGTTCAGACCTGTGGTATCAATACTTGTAAATAAATCAAGCTAGCTTGTGTTGAATTGTTCCCATAGCATTCGAGGTAAGCTCACATATTCCTCTGAGTCGTACTTTTAAGACGGAAGAACAGACAGGAGCAATCTTCTTGTGCTCCACAGACGGAGGGGGATTTAAAATCTGTGATTTGTGCAAGAGCGTAAAAGTAAGAGCGAGGGAATAATCTTTACGACCTTTAACAAAAAAAGGAAAAGAGATGCATCTGTTTCCTCATTGTCTCATTCTCTCTTTCTGTTCCCATGCCTTCAGCTCATCCCGCACAAACCTAATCTGGTGTTCTGGGGGGGGATTATCCCAAACAATTCAGACCGTTCTTAAACCCCTGAAAACGTCATCAATGTATCCAGATTAAAACGTGGACCTGATTCTCACAGTTCTCTCTCCGAATCCAATTCAATTAAATACAAATCGCAGTCCTAATTGTGTTTTAATTGCCGTTGCATCGCCGGCTTGTTGGCAGACGCCGAGATTTCTTGGTGTGTTTTCCGGAAAGCTGCCCACCCGCATTACAAGATGGGATTGTACCGGAAGTTTTGAGTGGACGGAGAAAGACCCGCTCGGATTGAATTACTTTGCCATTACTGACCACTTAACAGAGGAGGCTTTGGCTTTTCCCAACCCCTCCCAAACAGCTGCATGCGCGTCGTGAAAGCCTCTATGCACTCCATTTGGCTGCATCCATTTGGCTGCATCCATTTGGCTGCAGACAGAAGAGTTTTGAGGTTTGATTCACAGTAGGACTTAATTGCTCTTACAGATGGTTATTAGGAAGCATCAGAGCAGGTCTGTGTCGCTGAGGGTGTAAGGATAATGATGGGCTTCATATGTGGCCTTTGATAATCCATTTACATGTATTTAGATCATCAGGAGCGGGATGAAGAGTCGTTGGCTTGTTAAAAACTCTATTATCGTGCTCTCGTTGCCCTTCAGCTTATCAGGTAAAACAGCTATAGCAGTTGCAGGAATTCTTATCTTCTAATCCAGAGATCACCAAATACATTTGTCCGAGGCATACTTGCCAACCTTGAGACCTCAGAAATCGGGAGGAATTTCAAAACCACCACGTGCTAGTGGATCACCGGAGCTGTATTGGATTGGATTGGTCGAGTTGTTGATTCTTGTTCTATAATATAAAAATTAATTAATGGACAACTTTCAGTGTTTTTTCATATTGGAAATGGTATGGTATTGGTTATGGCCATGATGTTATGATTTTTTAAATGTATACAGTTCTGTTTAATATAGGTGTTTCCATAGATCTAGTCTCTATATTTTCCCCTCAAAATGCACCAGATTGATGCATCTAACTCCAAAATAAAAAATCTTACCGGGGGGGCATGCCCCTGGACCCCCCTAGAGGATTTGAGGTCGACCCCCACTAAAAATCACATGGATCGGTTCCTAAATACATTTATAAATACATGTATTTTTTTAAATAGTAACCCATTTCCATATGTCCATGTGTGGGTAGTAGATTTAAACTATAGGGCTATCACTATGGGCCCTGCCTGTACCTGTTCGCTCTGCCATCGCGTGAAGGGTCTGCCAACAAGCGACCAACAGAAAGGTTAATGTTAATGTTGTTACACTTTCGCGGGCGAGCGATTTTTATATAGCCCAGAATTTTGAAGTTGTTGACCGGGGGGGGGGTCGCATAAAGCTTAGCAGACTCTTCACGCTAACGAAGGATCACTTCGAGGCTACTGTCCCGCAGCTGCTGCCTCTCTGTTGGACTCCGGTACTGCACATTACTCACGAGAAAGAAAAACAAAGAGTGTCCTTAGACCATCTGTCCTTAGACCCTCTGTCCTCAGACCCTCTGTCCTCAGACCCTCTGTCCTTAGACCATCTGTCCTTAGACCCTCTGTCCTCAGACCCTCTGTCCTCAGACCCTCTGTCCTTAGACCCTCTGTCCTCAGACCCTCTGTCCTCAGACCCTCTGTCCTCAGACCCTCTGTCCTTAGACCCTCTGTCCTTAGACCCTCTGTCCTTAGACCCTCTGTCCTCAGACCCTCTGTCCTCAGACCCTCTGTCCTTATACCCTCTGTCCTTAGACCCTCTGTCCTTAGACCCTCTGTCCTTAGACCCTCTGTCCTCAGACCCTCTGTCCTTAGACCCTCTGTCCTTAGACCCTCTGTCCTCAGACCCTCTATCCTTAGACCCTCTGTCCTTAGACCCTCTGTCCTTAGACCCTCTGTCCTAGACCCTCTGTCCATAGACCCTCTGTCCTTAGACCCTCTGTCATCAGACCCTCTGTCCTCAGACCCTCTGTCCTTAGACCCTCTGTCCTTAGACCCTCTGTCCTTAGACCCTCTGTCCTCAGACCCTCTATCCTTAGACCCTCTGTCCTTAGACCCTCTGTCCTTAGACCCTCTGTCCTAGACCCTCTGTCCTTAGACCCTCTGTCCTCAGACCCTCTGTCCTTAGACCCTCACATCGTACAAGGAAACACTTCCAGAGAAACCCCACAGTTTAAGGGAACATGGAGAAACCTCAGGGAGAGCAGCAGAGGAGGGATCCCTCTCCAGGACGGACAGACTGCAATAGATGCCGTGTGTAAATTAAAGAGATAATACATTTTACAGCCTATAGACCGGATGTTAGGAAATGCACGTGTCTGTAATGAGAGGATGGATCCACGAGGATGTCAGCTCAGGACTCAATTGGGCAAAGTGCCGTCTCATTCCCTTCAGTGCACCGGCAGGAAGGCGTGTTCATTTGGCAGGTGTCGTCCTCTTTCTGCTGAGACGAAGGCTCGAACCCTTGGGAAGATTTGAGGTCGATTGACAAACAGCCGAGACGTTCAATAGTGAGTGCTGATAAGGCTAGTTACCACGGTGATTAATTGTAATTGCACCCCGTTGTTGAAGAGATCAGGAAGTGGTCGGTCACAACGACGCATTGTTAAAGTGACAAAGTGGAAGATTGACTTTCTCTGCGTGTAAAGCGAGCCGACTGCGATGTTTCGCTATTTAGCTTCTGTAACAAGTCTCTTATACAACTAGGTGGAAAGGAAACGACATCTAGGGGTTGATTTAGCTATTTGTGTCTGTAGATTTCCTAAAGTTACTGTTAGATAATGCCTCATTGCATAACATCAGAAAAAACCGATAACTGGTGAAGATAATAATATCTAGTTTGTTAAGCATTAATTGGGGATTGAAGGGTCAGTGACATGAAGTAAGGAGAACTGCCTTCAAAGATGTCTGTTTTAATCCTTCTTCTTCTTCACCATATTTATCAGACCTCAGCGAAACACAAAATGACTAGAAATTGGTTTGCAACGCCTCACTTAGTCGGACGACAGCATCCCTCTCCTCCCTGTCTCCTCTGCATCTATTCAGAGCTGTTTTCCTCTCATTATCAAAGCAAATAGAAGCGGCCGATGCATCCCCGTTACTCCGCGCCTCCTCCTCCTGTTGCTCTGAAGTGTTCATTAATTAGGATCTGCTGTGAGTGGGCGCCACGTCGTTCTGATCTGGGGTCAGCCTGAGACTCGCTGGGTTATGTAAGAGCTGGTTTTTGGAGAATGAATATTTGATTGGGGCCCTTAATGCAGAGTGAGCGTTGGGACGAGGGGGCGGTTCAGTGGGCGGGATGGCCGCATGCCAACACTGAGGAGAGCTTTTACTGTACCCACTCTCTTCCTCTCCTCGTCTTCACTTCTTGGCCCATCGTGTTTCTTTGCACTTACTGCTTCACTCGTCTCCGCCGCTACATTTCCTCTTTATTGCTGATTCTTCGTTATTTGCTCTAAAACGCCGGCGCAGTCGACGCGGAGTCAGAGGGCATCGAGTGTTTCCAAAACTAAATCGCACTTTGTCGACAGAAGGAGGTTTGAAACATGCATGGGGGGATCTGGGATGTAATGGAAATTATTTTACGAGAAGCGATGAACTGAACACAAACATTTGCCAAGAAAGTACCTTAACTTTCGGTACTTTAAGTATATTTTTATAGCCAAGTCACACAGTATTTCGTTTCTTATTTTTACATGCATGATGGGATCTGGGGAAAGAGGTTTATTTTCACAATAAGAAAACATAAGCTCTGTCAAAGTATAGCTAATTAATGACCCCCTTTTTTCTTTATTTACCATTTGCACTACTTGTACTCCTATATTTGTACATGCTACTTTAATAATAATAATAATAATACATTTTATTTTTAGGCGCCTTTCATGACACCCAAGGACACCGTACAATTTAAAAAATTTAAAAATTTAAAAAATTTAAAAAAAAATTTAAACAAAAAACTAAATTCAAAATAAATAAAATAAAAGCTAATTGGCAACAGAACATGATAAAACACTTCTACTCCACTAGAGAAGTATCACTTAATAAAATGTACAAGGAAAAACGTTTTATATTGCACAAAGCTTTGTTATTTCTCATCAGTTAGAAGTGACGGTAATAACAGGTTAAGGCATCCAGCAGCAGAGTATAAGGTGTTTTAAATTATCTTAACTTTTACCAGCTGCAAAGAAAGTCCCTTAACTTTCGGTACTTTAAGGATATCTTGATAGCAAATGTTTCCACCCAGGCGTCCTATGTGAGTACTTCTTCCTCTACTTCTGTCTAGACTCCATCTCCTCTCTGCAGAAGCATGTCTCCGGTCGCATGCTCCACACATGCCATGCTTTCTCCGTGAGTAAGCCTGTTTACAACAACATGCGCATGTGGAGAGTTATGTAAACAACATGCGCAACAGTTACAGATCAATGCTGCCGAGTTAATAATGAAGACGAGATGGTGGAGGTCATCGCCGCCTCCGGGGGGAAACGAGACCACAAAGGTGACGGAGAAATTCCACTCTAATTATCTTTTGATGCCGATGAAATCCAGACCAATTAATATCGAGGTGATGCGAGAGCACTGAGCCTCAGGATGAGTACCTGTAGAGGTCACAGCCTTGGAAGGAGGGGTGCATCTCTCTCTCTCCCCCAAGAGGCAGGTCATGGAGAGAGGAGTTTAATGCCTCCCTAATTGTTGCTCCCACGTGGGTGAGTGTGGGAGGGAGAGTGAGAGGGGAAGGGGGAGGAGGGGAGTGAGGGGATATGAGGGTTATTTCACACAAAGGCTAATGATAGCATCAGCATGCAGAAGGAGAGCCAGATATTCACCCACCGAGTACTACGTACTGATATACACCTGAACATCAGAGAGGACTCTTTAAAGTAGAGACACTACGTACTGATATACACCTGAACATCAGAGAGGACTCTTTAAAGTAGAGACACTACGTACTGATATACACCTGAACATCAGCTGGAGAGGACTCTTTAAAGTAGAGACACTACATACTGATATACACCTGAACATCAGAGAGGACTCTTTAAAGTAGAGACACTACGTACTGATATACACCTGAACATCAGAGAGGACTCTTTAAAGTAGAGACACTACATACTGATATACACCTGAACATCAGCTGGAGAGGACTCTTTAAAGTAGAGACACTACATACTGATATACACCTGAACATCAGCAGGAGAGGACTCTTTAAAGTAGAGACACTACATACTAATATACACCTGAACATCAGCAGGAGAGAACTCTTTAAAGTAGAGACACTACATACTGATATACACCTGAACATCAGCAGGAGAGGACTCTTTAAAGTAGAGACACTACATACTGATATACACCTGAACATCAGCAGGAGAGGACTCTTTAAAGTAGAGACACTACACACTGATATACACCTGAACATCAGAGAGGACTCTTTAAAGTAGAGACACTACATACTGATATACACCTGAACATCAGCAGGAGAGGACTCTTTAAAGTAGAGACACTACACACTGATATACACCTGGACATCAGCAGGAGAGGACTCTTTAAAGTAGAGACACTACATACTGATATACACCTGAACATCAGCAGGAGAGGACTCTTTAAAGTAGAGACACTACATACTGATATACACCTGAACATCAGCAGGAGAGGACTCTTTAAAGTAGAGACACTACATACTGATATACACCTGAACATCAGCAGGAGAGGACTCTTTAAAGTAGAGACACTACACACTGATATACACCTGAACATCAGCTGGAGAGGACTCTTTAAAGTAGAGACACTACATACTGATACACACCTGAACATCAGCAGGAGAGGACTCTTTAAAGTAGAGACACTACATACTGATATACACCTGAACATCAGCAGGAGAGGACTCTTTAAAGTAGAGACACTACATTCTGATATACACCTGAACATCAGCAGGAGAGGACTCTTTAAAGTAGAGACACTACATACTGATATACACCTGAACATCAGCAGGAGAGGACTCTTTAAAGTAGAGACACTACACACTGATATACACCAGAACATCAGCAGGAGAGGACTCTTTAAAGTAGAGACACTACATACTGATATACACCTGAACATCAGCTGGAGAGGACTCTTTGAAGTAGAGACACTACATACTGATATACACCTGAACATCAGCAGGAGAGGACTCTTTAAAGTAGAGACACTACATACTGATACACACCTGAACATCAGCAGGAGAGGACTCTTTAAAGTAGAGACACTACATACTGATATACACCTGAACATCAGCAGGAGAGGACTCTTTAAAGTAGAGACACTACATTCTGATATACACCTGAACATCAGCAGGAGAGGACTCTTTAAAGTAGAGACACTACATACTGATATACACCTGAACATCAGCAGGAGAGGACTCTTTAAAGTAGAGACACTACACACTGATATACACCAGAACATCAGCAGGAGAGGACTCTTTAAAGTAGAGACACTACATACTGATATACACCTGAACATCAGCAGGAGAGGACTCTTTGAAGTAGAGACACTACATACTGATATACACCTGAACATCAGCAGGAGAGGACTCTTTAAAGTAGAGACACTACATACTGATATACACCTGAACATCAGCAGGAGAGGACTCTTTGAAGTAGAGACACTATATACTGATATACACCTGAGCATCAGCAGGAGAGGACTCTTTAAAGTAGAGACACTACATACTGATATACACCTGAACATCAGCAGGAGAGGACTCTTTAAAGTAGAGACACTACATACTGATATACACCTGAACATCAGCAGGAGAGGACTCTTTAAAGTAGAGACACTACATACTGATATACACCTGAACATCAGCAGGAGAGGACTCTTTGAAGTAGAGACACGTCCTCTGAACTTGTTGATGCGATCTCTCATTTCTATTCCCCCCTCAACTCAGATAACGCTGTTTGTTTATTTCCCTGCAGTTTTGAAAAACATACTTTATATTCATTTTCTTTTGACATTTGCTTCGATGGCGTTTTGAGTTTCCAGAGGTATGAAATAAAACGTGCTCCGCTTGTGGCATGTAACCTTTAACTATTTGACACAGTGATTTCTTGACAGCTGTGTGTGTGTGTGTGTGTGTGTGTGTGTGTGTGTGTGTGTGTGTGTGTGTGTGTGTGTGTGTGTGTGTGTGTGTGTGTGTGTGTGTGTGTGTGTGTGTGTGTGTGTGTGTGTGTGTGTGTGTGTGTGTGTGTGTGTGTGTGTGTGTGTGTGTGTGTGTGTGTGTGTGGGGGTGTGTGTGTGTGTGAGAGAGCGAGTGTGTGTGTGTGTGTGTGTGTGTGTGTGCGTGCGTGTGTGTGTGTGGGTGTGTGTGTGCGTGTGTGTGTGTGTGTGTGTGTGTGTGTGTGTGTGTGTGTGTGTGTGTGTGTGTGTGTGCGTGCGTGTATGAGTGTGTGTGTGTGTGTGTGTGTGTGTGTGCGTGTGTGTGTGTGTCACAACGTGAGATGAAGTTCAGGAATGTCCTTGATCGCTCGTCCTCGCTCTTTTCTCCTAACCCTTTCCCGACGAGGGAAATACAAACATTTCCATAAAGTCAAATAACTTCCTGACGGTTACGAGTGACGGATTCTCCGCGTGGTCGTTATCCATTCTGCCGTGAAGGGATCGTTATGAAAGTGAGAGGACGGCATGTCGTTACGGCGCGCTGCCAGCGTGAGCCTCGGAGCCGGCCGGGTTTCTTTTTCTCTGGAATGATTTTTCTCTCGCTCCAAGAATCCAGTTATTCTTAGCTTGTGTCGCTCCGGGCAACTGTTGCCATGCACACATATCCATAGATACGCTCGGCAGCGCAGGCTTCTCCTTATTTTATTATTATGTCCTCAGCAGTGGGAAGGCGCTGTGGCGAGGAGGGCGAGAGGAAAGCGGAGAAGGAACCCGGGCGAACATCGATCTCCACGGAGCGAGAGACGGAGCCTTTCCACACGCTGTAAACAGAGAGTGAGCTGACCTCAGAGCAGTGCGTGGAGGGAGAAGTACGAGAACACCGTTTAGGAATACTCTGTTACAAGCCAAGGTTGGGCATAGTATGTCCAACATGTACTTCTACTGCAAGGACCAAAAGCACTCGTGTATTATTATTAGTGATCCATTATTGTGAAAGTAACTTAAAGATTGTTTGTATTTGTTATTATCCAGATTAAAGTGTGGAAGACAAATATGTAAAGAAGGAGGCAGTAAGTGTCCAAGTTCATGAGAGAAGGAGGTGTATCGTTATATTGGTGTGTGTGTCTGTCTGTCTGTCTGTCTGTCTGTCTGTCTGTCTGTCTGTCTGTCTGTCTGTCTGTCTGTGTGTGTGTGTGTGTGTGTGTGTGTGTGTGTGTGTGTGTGTGTGTGTGTGTGTGTGTGTGTGTGTGTGTGTGTGTGTGTGTGTGTGTGTTAAATCAGTGTCCCTTTAATGACTTTTAAGACGGTATTAAACCATTACATGTCAGTTTTTAACATCGCTCGGATTGTCGATGAAGAATTGAACTTAAAGGGCGACTGTGGCTGCGAGGGAGTGCAGCCCATGCAGTCAACATGTCGATGTATCCTTGAGCGAGATACTGAACCCTGAGTTTCTCCCGATGGTCTACGGTGTGTGAATGTGTGCATGTCAGTGCATGTCCTAACACACACTGCCCTGTGTGAATGGGTGAACGACATGTAGTACGTAAAGCGCTTTGAGGGGTCTTAAAGACTGGATCAAGCGCTATCTACAGTCCATTTACCATTTACCATTTTAAAGAGGCCCTATTCTGCCAGATGTTATAATCCAGATTAAAGCATGAGAGGGAGAGATGCAGAAAGTGTCCACGTTCAGGAGCGGTATAGGAAGTCATCAACAGTTTATTAACAGGACGTAATATTGACATTTGAAAGCGTTGGGGGAATTGTGCACGCATGGACATGATTTCATAATTGCTAAGGGTCCGCTGAATGTTGCTTTCTTTTACGCTTTTGCTCGAATAGTCGATGGGGAATGATCCAGATTAAAGTGTGGGAGGAAAGATATGTAAAGAAGGAAGCAGAACGTGTTCAGGAGAAAGAGGGAAGAAGGACTTAGTGTTGACATTTTAAAGGGCTGGGGGGATTTGTACATGCTTTCAAATACATTCAAATAAGTGCTTAGGGTCCCGTGAATACTTTTCAGAGCGTATGAAACCATTACGTGTCAGTTTTTTAACATTAAAACTCGGATTATTGCTCGTCGACGAAGAGAGAATGAAATAAAGTTGGAAATAGAAAAACGTGGAATGAGGAGAATGCATGGGATTGCTTTTGGATTGTGCAACCAGCGCGTGTGTGTGTGTGTGTGTGCACGTCCGTGTGTGTGTGTGTGTGTGTGTGAGCGGTTGATCTGTTCCTCCTGCCCGCGGTGGGCAGATGTTTTGCAGAACGCTTCCGAGAAAAGGGACGTAAACATCTCAACAATACCTTAAGCTTCTTATAGATTATATGTCGTCGCTGCGTTTGACCCGCGCGGCTTCTAATTTACTTTCATGCTTGTGACATAACGCTTTATTCATCCGTGCATCCACGTCTCAGCGGGGGGCCGCTCAGGGGGGGGACTGCAGCGGGGGCATTAAAGTTTCAGAGTGTCGTCGCTTCCTTTTCTGAAACTGGACACTTGACACGACATGTGATACCTTTTGTCCGCCTAACTTCACTTCCTCTCATCAGATCTCAGGAAACAACTTCAATAATATATATCCCCTCGATCGGGAGCAGCTTGAGGTCCATGTGTAGCAGCTGAGTCGACACCTGAGGAACCCTACGACTTCGCGAATGACCTCCTCGAGAGTGTGTATTATTTAATATATTACATTGTGCTAATCAAAACATCTGAATATTTCTAAATGGTATCATCGTTTTATTAATTTGAAATAAGGCTTCAAAGCAGATATAAACCCGCCAAAATAAACGTTTATGTTTATGTTAAAGGCCTCCACTAAATTGGCGTTGTTCAGAGACGTTTAAAGAACGATGACTCTGGACTTAAACGAGACTCTTGCTCGGATTTAATCAAACAAATATTTTAGTTTTATTCGGTCCGATTTGACCCTTTTCCATGATTTGATTTACTGTTTAATTCCATGTCAACAGCAGCGA
The DNA here is from genome assembly GCA_036324595.1 of Champsocephalus gunnari. NCBI lineage: Eukaryota > Metazoa > Chordata > Actinopteri > Perciformes > Channichthyidae > Champsocephalus > Champsocephalus gunnari. The sequence goes on along the minus strand of CM070448.1, from coordinate 27,456,104 downwards.
GGCGTACGTCACCGATAGACCACATGTTAAGAATGTAAATGCAGATCATGAATCCAGTCTTGAGGTCAGATCCATGATTGGGTGAAAGGAAGACGTGCTTTTGATGATATTTAACGAAATGATCCTTTCGTGCACGATACGGGAATATAAGATATGAGACCTTGAATAACTCTTCGGCTAGTTGACTTGCATAAGACCCCGCGTGTCCGTGCGCCGTCTGGGAAGTCGAACGCAGCGATGATATCTCTTTCATCTTGCTCACGTCCCTCTTGGATCTGAAGCGCCGAGGGGGCTTCGGCGTACGCCACTTTAAAGACGTTTGGATTATATATAAGGTGTTTTTTTAAGTTGGTCCTCCCTCTTTAAGTGCAGCGGAGCGACGGTGTGTTGCTCACCGCGTCCGGCGACCACAGATAGAAGAGGAGAGGAGAGGGAGGCAGAGGTCAGGACAACAGGTTGAGTTTCCTCAGCGTCGCTTCATCGATACATCGATTCACCCTTAAGCTGCCATTCTTACCTCGTGTGTGTGTGTGTGTGTGTGTGTGTGTGTGTGTGTGTGTGTGTGTGTGTGTGTGTGTGTGTGTGTGTGTGTGTGTGTGTGTGTGTGTGTGTGTGTGTGTGTGTGTGTGTGTGTGTGTGTGTGTGTGTGTGTGTGTGTGTGTGTGTGTGGGGGAAGCAAAGGGGAACTTTGTCTCGGCCGACTTGTAGAGTCATTGATCGGCCGCTAATCAATTTGATTATTTATCTTTCAGTTTCACGGAGGGGTGAGCTAGAATAAAGCCGATGCATTAGTAGAGGAGGCGGTATTTCGCTCTCCGCGGTAACGCACCACGAGAAGTGCTGGAGGAGAAACGTTGGAGCTTTAGAAAGTGAGAAACTAGTTACTTTATTAGTTACTAAATTATAAAAGTAACTACTTTACTTTAAAAAATAATAAAATGTTGTGTGTGTGTGTGTGTGTGTGTGTGTGTGTGTGTGTGTGTGTGTGTTAGCATTAGCAAGTGTTCGTGTGTTTATTTTCCCCATAAGGCAAGACCCGCCCAACTCTGTCTCTGATTGGCTTACCCTGAAATGTTACCCCGCGTTACCACTGGTGATGAACAACACTTTAAAATAGGGAACATATTCTGAGTTACATCGACACAATTAACACTCGTAGTTTCATGTCTTGTTACATAGGAGTAGACCCTATTGGGTTATTATGAGAGAATGCCTTATGAGGCATATCCTCACACACACACACACCACACACACACACACACACCACACACACACACACACACACACACACACACGGTTCTCCAACAACTCCACCGCATAGACTTCAAAGTGCTGCTCCTCCTCGCCTTCACTCTCTTGCCCCTCCATATCTCTCTGAGCTCCTTCACACCCTCCCTCTCATACTCTCCGATCCTCCTCTGCCTTCCAGCTCTCTGCACCTTCTGCCCGCCTGATCACCACGGGGTCACGAGCCTTCAGCCCCTCTGCCCCCCGTCTCTCGCCCACAAGACGTCTGCAATATGGACTCGCTCCCAACCTTCAGATCCAGCCTGAAAACACGTCTTTTCAAACTGCGTACTCCATTTCCTAATCTCTGCTGAACTGATTTGAAGTATTTTTTAAGTCTTGTATTACTGTGTGCTCTTCTTTAATTATGCTCTGTACGGTGTCCTTGAGAGCTTTGAAAGGCGCCCATAAATAAAATGCATTATTATTATTTTATTATTATTAACTGCAAACTGATGACTTTTACGAAGACTTTTTAACAATCGACTAATACTCCCAACATGGAAACATTATTAATTTGCTTTTTGCATATTCTCTCTCAATCTGGTTCAAAAGTGCATTTCATTAGGAAAGGGGAAATAGCTATCGCTTTAGCTTTTAGCCTTAAATCCTGTCAAACCAATATGTCGTGTGGACTTTAAAGGATGCTTGATTCAGGGCGATGCGATGAGCGGTGAGAGAACACGGAATCCCCCGTTAATTAGCCTCAAATCATCCTCGATGTTGCACAAATATTTCACCCTTTGTCAACATAAGTGTACTTGGACCTACGCGCTTCATACCAACTACAAACTGCCTTGACTTCGCCGATACGTTCCATTCATTTGACGGCCACTTATATCTGGAGTCCTCTCTCTTCTTCTGCAGTGCTTTCTAACTGCCTGAACGGTCCAATAATAAACGCATATCAGTGGATTTTGTGATTCCTGTGTGGATGGAAACCTGGCACTCGATGGCGTGCTACTCCTCAGAGCACGTCGAAGCTGGTTGTTGAAATGGAACGGCTTCATTGGAGACTTTAACGTTGCTATCTTTGGGCAGGCGTGTTGATTTCAAGGGATTTGAATAGAAATCAAAACCCGGGGAGTCAGTCGGACTGCAGATTGAAAGAAGAGGGTCGAGTTATCACTTTTTCAAACTTCCTCCTCGCCCCTTCTCTTCTGTTCTGCTGTCCCGCTGGGGGAGATGCAGCTGGCTCTCCACAGAACAACAATAAAAGCTATAAAAAGACGTGGATTAAAAATGTCACCTATAAGAGAAGATCCTTCCTTTATAAAGACAGATGTCCACCCCAATGTTACCCACTCTTTTTCATTTTGAATTCACCAGGATGTTGTTGTCAAAAGTGTTGAAGTGACTCAACGAAAAGCTCTATAAAGTAGCACCATTAAAGTCAACATCGTGTGTTCGAATCAAATGTTCTTGTCGATGGAACTGGCTCTTAAAGGTCCGTCATGTTGTTCCGGTTCTGACCCGTCCCCTTGTGTGATGAAGGTTCTTCTGCATGTGAAGGTCTGCAGAGTCAAATCCCCTCAAAGTACACCCTTTAGCGAGTAAACCTCTAAATGGACCAATCCCCTCCCACACCAGGACCCACTTGGCTAACCAACAGGGAGTCCCATTGACTTGCATAGAGCTCCCTGGTTGGTAACAGACGAGTTGGGATGGCGGAGGAACGCTCTCCGCAGACCCGTTCTCACAGCGTTACAAACCTTTTACTCAATATCAAGCCACACTTATTGGTTTTCACTTCGGCTGTGTGTGTGTGTGTGTGTGTGTGTGTGTGTGTGTGTGTGTGTGTGTGTGTGTGTGTGTGTGTGTGTGTGCGTGTGTGTGTGTGCTCAGGATGAGTTTCGCTTGTTCTCGCTGTATCGCCGACCCGGAAACCTGTCCGCTCCTCGCAGCAAACGAGCCTTGCAACGTCCCGACCAATCAGAGCACAGTGGGCTCACAGGGAGGGGGGAGGAGCTCCACAAGCCGTGTAGGACAGAGAGTGAACACATACAGAGCAGGGTTTCCGCTAGGATTTTTTCTTGCCGGTCAAATGTCCGGAAATAATTTATTTTACAAATTTGAAACTCACCTTGTTTCAATGATAATAATAAGAATGGTGTAGCAGAGTTTCCGTTAGCAGGTAATTACCGGACTAGGACCGGACATGCTCGCAATGTCCCGACCAATCAGAGCACAGTGGGCTTTAGTTTGAATGGTATGAAAAGGATCATTATCTAAATGGCACTATGATGCATAACGTTGTCAAAGTACGGGGTGATTAGTTCTGATGAATCAGACTCCATTGCAGGCGAGGTGTCGATGCATAGAAGAAAAAAGCCCAAATAAATCAAGTATAGGGTCAATAAATAACGCATCCTTTTGAGAGAGCATGCCGGAGGTGTCGATGCATAAAACGATTAAAGAGGTCCACGCATTTTTCTGCATTTCTTATCTTTCTGACGAGCATGTGCTTAAAGACACAATACGCACACTTCCCCTTCTTAATAACTCACGACGTGTTCGCAATCCGCTTTACGAACTCTATCAAATGTGTAATAATACAGATTCATATGAATGATGGAAGAGTGGAATTAGAAGCTGCTCCAAATCTCAGAATCAGAAACGTTACATTTGAGACATTGACAGCAAAGACACAGGGACAACACATCTCTGACCCTGACGACCTAAATGTCGCTTATTCTAGAAACATAATGTCCGTCAGAGTGATTGTTGCACTACGACCAGTATGTGTCACCACTGTTCCCACTTCACCTCCTCATAGAAATCCCAGAATGCACCCTGTTTAACTTTGAGCACCTGTAAAGTCTCTGCCCACGAAAGCCTCTCCAGCTGAGTGTCGTCAGCGCCTTTTGAGATATGTGCGTCCGTCGTTGTGCGGACTCGTCTCCGCGTCCGGAGGGTTCGTGTCCCCTCTGACTCCGCCTCCATCCGTCCTCCTGCAGCCTCCGTATCTCCCACCGTCACACACTGACCTGGCGTGTGTGTGATCTCTCTTCAGGACCACACACACACACACACACACACACACACACTCCCTAACGCAGGGGTGTCAAACTCAAGGCCCGGGGGCCAAATCCGGCCCGTGATTATATAGTCTTAAAGTTAAAAGCCCGCCCTTTGAGTGCAGCATAACGCTGATGTGGCCCGCGATGAGATTGAGTTTGACCCCCCTGCCCTAACGGGATCGCATCCAGCGTGTTCCTTCGTGTTCGCCCCACATACCTGCGGGCGGTGCCTCGCTGCGTTTCGAGTCGGGATCCTGGATTGTGTCTAATCTCCTTTTCATGCGTGTTTTCTCTACACGCTTATCGTCGTGAAGCAAGACCGTTTTATGCAAATGAAGCTGGCACCGAGAGTCCGGCTGTGTCTGCTCCTTCTGTTTATACCGTGTGTAATATTTATAACCTACACTTCTGATTTAGACTGAAACAACGCGCTGCCAAATGGAGAGATACGCGGTATGTAAAACGTAAAGACCTCTCAGTATAATACACTGTGAGTGCTTCATTTGGCCTGTCACACTGCTGTATATATATGTTATGTATTTATATGTATTTATTTATATATATATATGCGCAGGTGATTAGAGGAGATAGAAACAGTGTGTATGGCTGTTATCTCTGCAGGATAATGTCATGATGGGGGGGTTAAGGGTTGAGCGGTCCACCTGCTGATGCAGAGGAAACATGGAAGGATGCTCGAGCTGCATTAAGATATATTTCTGAATCAACACCCCGATACAAATCAAGAAAGCACGTCAACGCCAGGTCCTATGAAGACGAGGGCACTTCAAATACTTCAACACTGAGGTGATAAGCTGTCGCTGTGATTCTTTCAATCGACGAGTTCAAGTTTTTAGCTTTTCAGGAAACACAGATCTGTCTTCGGTGACGATTGAAGATTTGTTTTCGCCCTTCTTTATCCGTTTGACAAACAATAGACACGTCAGGGTGTATTGGTCGATGCTAAGTGTGCTTTTGGGGTAGCGGGAAACAACAATGCATAGAAACACTTAATTTATTTGAAACAGACACTCGTGCAATGTCAAAAGCGGCGTAATGTACATCTAATTATGTTGATTTGTTAGATTTTTTTATTCCAAAGTGCAACTAAAAAAACGCACAAATCCTTTCATTAGCGCAGGGGTGTCAAACTCGAGGCCCGGGGGCCAAATCCGGCCCGCGACTTCATTTTCTGCGGCCCCACAAGAGCTCTGAAATAATATGATACGTTTATTATACAGTTACATGGCGAGTTACAGAAGCACGTTGCCCATAAACTACATGTCCCACAATGCATCTCTTTTTTGTGACACTGAAGAGACTTCCAATTATTTGCCCCAGACTTCTGCTTTCAGACGTAGTTAATTATGAAGGTATTACCCTATCCGATAATAATCCAATGCAGAGGCAATCATGTAAAATACATACGTTTACATATATTAAATATTTATATATGTTTTTTAATATAGAGTGCAACCATAATTCTGATGTGGCCCGCGATGAAATTGAGTTTGACATTGCTGGCATAATGCATACATCTGATTTATTCGGCCGTAGATATCCTGCAGTGATTCGGCATCGAGCGAGGCGGACGGGAGAGTATATTTGACCTTTACTTAATCCCTTCAAAACGAAATATAGTACGACTATAAGGAGGAAAAGCCCTCAACCCTTAACGCCAAATCGTTTACCTCTCAGTCTCACACATGATGTAGGAAATGAAAAGTTGGCCATGCAAAGAAATATGACTTTTCCACATCCTCGTTAGGACTGTCGATCACACTCGGGTTCAGAAGCCGTGATGAATGACTCTTTATTACTGTATGGATGTTTTATCCATCCTGCTGCACAGAAAGAAACTGTAACCATGGTCACCTCTGGACAGGAGCAGAGGACACACACACACACACACACACACACACACACACACATGGCACGGCTTGAAGTCGGGGTTTTTCTGTTGCTTTTCGAACGCCAATATATCTTGGAGTCAGGTGCTTTTCGACGTGAAATGAAATGCTAGAGGGCCATTCGTAACAATGATATCAACACAAATGCCTCTTGGATGCCTCCGGGGAAACACTTTGGATATCCGTCCCATCGTGTCATGTCTCTTGGCAACCAAAAATGTGGAAAATTCAATACAGCCCTTTGTCATTGTCCCTGGAATAGCTGTGGCGTATCGATCATCGTTTTTCTCCGTTTTTGGCAAGAAGTCACGTCCCTCTCTCTGGAGGACAGAGCACTCCCCCCAAAATAAACCGCCTCAAAGGAACCTGCAGTTTTTTGGGTTTTCACTGCAGCCAATTTGGCCTGAGAATACTCTCATCGTCGTCGGAGCTGGTGCAGGGTCAGGCTTTGTGTTAATGTGCAGCTGTAACGCCTTTCAGGAACATTTTACCATCTGCTTCACGGTACAGTAAATAATTAATTTGGAAACTCAAGACGGATGAAAGTCGAAGGAATGTCTATATTTCCCATCACTGTTAGATCAGATGAAAGTTTAATCAGCACCTCAAGGGGAGTTAGGAAATAGAAACACTTTTGAGCTGAACAGAAATCCTAATGAAAAGGCAGAGGTAAAGACTTAGAAATACTGAAGGGATGAAACTCTGCACATCTGGCTTTTCTTCTTAAATAATCAATTCATCCAATGTCAGAACATAGTGGCAACTTTCTGGATCCTCAGATATTCACTTTAATATGAAATAAATAATAATAATAATACATTGCATTTCAAAGCGCTTTGCCAGGTGCTCAAAGACGCTTTACAGTGGTGATAAAACATGATAAAATATAATTTAAAAGTTATTAGAACAGCAATACAGCATAATTAAAACACAGATTAAAAGCCAGTCTGAAGAGGTGTGTTGTGGTCAGGGTTTTGAAAGTGGGGGGGTCAGCGCAGTCTCTGATGTGTTGTGGGAGGGAGTTCCAGAGGGTGGGGGCAGCGATGGAGAAGGCTCTGTCCCCCCAGAGGGTGGGGGCAGCGACGGAGAAGGCTCTGTCCCCCCCAGGTTCGGAGCTTGGTTTTCTTGGGGATAGAGAGGAGGTTCGGGCGGGAAGGGGTGTAGTGGTGGATCAGGTCGGAGAGGTAGGGGGGAGCCTGGTTATTGAGAGCTTTGTGTGTTAGCAGAAGGATTTTGAAATATAGCATGAAATCTCTATATTTGAGGGTCGGAGCTTTTTGCATGCCATCGTTGCTATTTTACAAATATATAGCAGCAGTAGCTTGTCCGTGTGCAACTAGCTCTTCAATATTATATGCAGACAACATTCAAAACAGATGACGTAGTGTTGTCACGATACCAACATTTTGGTTTCGATACCAAGTCAAGAATTGAGATTCCGATTCTTTTTCAGTCTTAAATGTAATTATTGTGCTTTATTTCACACCAGAACCAGAACACAAACTTTTAAACAATGAGAACAATAAATAAAATGACTAGAATTCGTATTAAATAAAAATAAGCATCATCTCAAACTACTTTTTTGTCAAAATAGATTCGACTTAGACTTAGAGTGTGCACGAGAGAGGGGAGGGACTTAGAGCGTGCACGAGAGAGGGGAGGGACTTATAGCGTGCTTGAGAGGGGAGGGACTTAGAGCGTGCTTGAGAGGGGAGGGACTTAGAGCGTGCTTGAGAGGGGAGGGACTTAGAGTGTGCACGAGAGGGGGGGACTTAGAGCGTGCACGAGAGGGGAGGGACTTATAGCGTGCTTGAGAGGGGAGGGACTTGGAGCGTGCTTGAGAGGGGAGGGACTTAGAGCGTGCTTGAGAGGGGAGGGACTTAGAGCGTGCTTGAGAGGGGAGGGACTTAGAGCGTGCTTGAGAGGGGAGGGACTTGGAGCGTGCTTGAGAGGGGAGGGACTTAGAGCGTGCTTGAGAGGGGAGGGACTTAGAGCGTGCCGAGAGGGGAGGGACTTAGAGCGTGCACGAGAGGGGAGGCACTTAGAGCGTGCTTGAGAGGGGGGGACTTAGCGTGCACGAGAGGGGAGGGACTTAGAGCGTGCTTGAGAGAGGGGAGGGACTTAGAGCGTGCTTGAGAGAGGGGAGGGACTTAGAGCGTGCTTGAGAGGGGAGGGACTTGGAGCGTGCTTGAGAGGGGAGGGACTTAGAGCGTGCTTGAGAGGGGAGGGACTTAGAGCGTGCTTGAGAGGGGAGGGACTTAGAGCGTGCTTGAGAGAGGGGAGGGACTTAGAGCGTGCTTGAGAGAGGGGAGGGACTTAGAGCGTGCTTGAGAGGGGAGGGACTTGGAGCGTGCTTGAGAGGGGAGGGACTTAGAGCGTGCTTGAGAGGGGAGGGACTTAGAGCGTGCTTGAGAGGGAGGGACTTAGAGCGTGCTTGAGAGGGAGGGACTTAGAGCGTGCTTGAGAGGGGAGGGACTTAGAGCGTGCTTGAGAGGGGAGGGACTGCAGGCACGGCTGCAGTGCAGGGAGTGGAAGCAGAGCGCTGAACACACACGGCTCTTACTAAAACGGCGCTTTCTCTCCGGAGTACTTTTCCCCGTCATTCTTAAAGTACTAATGAAACGGAGGAATCGTAACGTTTTTAACGGCAGGGTATCGTGGTACCTTTCAAGTATCGGTACACCGTGCAACACTAAATACAGTTTACATTAACCCATTCATGTTTGTTCTTTAAATTGTCCGAAAATTGTGAAAATGTCCGTGCAAGTTTCAACAGGTTTCCTTACGTCTTGTTTTGTAAGTAGAATACCTAAATATATTCACCTGTATATATATATATAGATATATATATATAACATAAGAAAGCAGGACATCTCCTTATTTAGAAGGCTGGAAACAGCATTTAATGACATGTTTGCATGAACACAGTTGTGGTAATCTAATGTATTGTTCGCACTATATTCTAAAATGTTCCCAAATATATAGAAGTTTCCTTTTACAACAAGCTTTTCAAAGTGTGCAATTTCCATGTATCCATTAATGTTTGGGCTATAACATGTCAGAACATCGTCCAAATGCCATACAAGTCCAACAGGTCAGGCAAATAGCCGAAGATATTCACTTTAATATGATATATAACATCAAAGAGGAGGATATCCTATATTTGAGAGGCTGGAAACAGCATTGTCTGACGTCTGCAAGATGCATCGGTTATCAAAGATGGTTGATGATTGTTCCCGTTGTTCCCGTTGTTCCCGTTGTTCCCGTCTAATCGTTTAAGCTTGAATGTCCTATCTGGCTCTATAATGCCACGGATGCACAGTAGCCGTAGCATTCCCATTCACAACTGTTAAAGTCACCGTTCTGTGCAGCCACAGCTCCCCAGGTGCCTCGGGTGTTTCATCATCTCTCAGATCTGTCTCGGGTCATAACGACTCGCATCTAAAGCCGTCAGAGCAAAGGTCAAGGGAAGAAATCCATGTCTGGAGACGCCCCGGGAAGGAGGGGCTTCTGCCGGCAACCCAACGGCGGTCGCTTATAAATTCTTACCTCTTCTGATTTGATACTTAGCTCTCCTATACTTACAGTGTCGTGTTCAGAACATCGATTAGACTGCAATAGACTCACGAAACCTAAGGCAGCGACTCTTCCTCTTCATCGAGTGCTTTTCACAGACATTGAACAATTACTCCCACAAATCAGAGATGAATGAAAAACTGACCGACGTGTCTCTTTCCTTTCCATTCATACACGTTGCATACGTTTATATACACTGAACACAAATATAAACGCAACACTTTGCTCCCATTTTTCATGAGATGAATTCAAAGATCATTACTTATACTTATAAGTAATGTAATAATAAGTAATTATATATACTTATACTCAATACTTGTATTTTTATCATTGCACTTGTGTTTTAACTGCACTTACACTACTATGCACGGCTTATACGAATATAACTGGAATCACTTTTAAATTGGCCATTTTAGATCCCCTTATCATTTAGGGTATTTTATGGATTCCATTGGGACAAGCACGTAAATACATCGACACACACACACATACGCACACACACACACACACACACACCACCCTCCAGATCCTGGGACGGGGAGATCTGCTTTTTAACATACTCTGCCGCCGTTCCGTGGTCCGGCTCCGCTCTGCACTTGTTAACCATTCGTCTGAAACGGTCTCGTCCTCACGGAGCCTTTACGATGCTTTAAAAGGGTTTTTATAAGGTTTATGTTTGCGGAGGTTTTTAATGTTTTTTTAAACACCTATCTACTCTTCCCCAACCTACCCCTAACCCCTCACCCCAGATACTGCCTGGTTTTCGGACCCCCCCCAGACCCCCCCAATAAAGCAAAACTGCACGTTTCAGAGTGGCCTTTTATGGTGGCCAGCCTAAGGCACACCTGTGCAATAATCATGCTGTCTAATCAGCATCTTGATATGCCACACCTGTGAGGTGGGATGGATTATCTCGGCAAAGGAGAAGTGCTCACTATCACACATTGTTTCAGATTTGTGAACAATATTTGAGAGAAACGGTTATTTTGTGTTTATAGAAAATGTTTTAGATCTTTGAGTTCATCTCATGAAGAATGGGAGCAAAAACAAAAGTGTTGCGTTTACATTTGTGTTCAGTGTAGTTGTCTTTGTGTCCTTCGTAATTAGCAAGACGTTGCCTAATTGCCTCGGTGTCTCGTGAAGAAACATTTATATTCGGCTTCTGTAGTTTCGCACGCTGTTCAAGATGAATGGATATATAAGATCTCCGCCTCAATGCGTGGCGGTCATTACGATACTGTATCGACGTTTGGGTTTCTCTGGAGCCTGGCCTTGAGTTGGTGTGCAGTGACAGGGTTTGAATGAGGAGCCTCTGATTGGACGTCGTGTTCCCCGACGGAGAGGAACCCGGTTCCTCTGCAGGACACACTGCTCAGTGGATTCATGTCTATGCAGAAGCCACATGGTCCTCGGAGGCACACGAGAGGCCTCGTTACGCTGCGTGTTGTTGGACAAGCTGTTCGGTCTGAGCCGACGCTGCTGTTCAGAATCCACTATTTCCGGTGTTTTGGGTCGCCGTACGAGCGCGCAGGGTGTCTTCGATGAATGCGTGAGGGTTGCAATATTCAAAGCAGAGATCAAGGACTCTTAAATGCTATGATTGTCATACATTATCACTGACTAGCTTTTTATAGTAGTTTTTTACTTTTCTTATGAGCAGTGTTGTGCTAGTTACTGAAAACCAGCAACTAGTTACCATTACTAGTTACTTCATTTCAAAAGTAACTCGGTTACTTTACTGATTACTTACACCAGAAAGTAATGCGTTACTGTGAAAAGTAACGTTTTAGTTACTTTAAAAAAGGGCTCCCATTATATGAATGCCCTTATAGCCTTCATCTCAGTACTGTTAGTGCATTGCAGAATAATACAATCTGTTGATCAACTTGACATGCATTACTGTATATGCAATCTGGATAGCATCGATATTAGCTGGCTCTACATGTTTGTATATTCTTTCTCCAGGGTAGTCCCATATGCCGTGTGCCGCCCGGACATGCTATCATGCTAACTAGCTCCCTGGAAGCGGGTGACTCCACTGTAGCAATAGCCTGCATGTGTTCTACAACATACCGTGCAATGGCTCTATCGACTTTCCCCTGGCGAGCAGTCCCTCGGTTAAAATCCAGCCGCTGCTGCTGAGGTGGAGGTGCAGGTGGAGGTGCAGGTGCAGGTGGAGGTGCAGGTGGAGGTGGAGGTGCAGGTGGAGGTGGAGGAGCAGGTGGAGGTGCAGGTGGAGGTGGAGGTGGAGGAGCAGGTGGAGGTGCAGGTGGAGGTGCAGGTGCAGGTGGAGGTGCAGGTGCAGGTGGAGGTGCAGGTGCAGGTGGAGGTGGAGGTGCAGGTGCAGGTGCAGGTGGAGGTGCAGGTGCAGGTGGAGGTGGAGGTGCAGGTGCAGGTGCAGGTGCAGGTGGAGGTGCAGGTGCAGGTGCAGGTGCAGGTGGAGGTGCAGGTGCAGGTGGAGGTGGAGGTGCAGGTGGAGGTGCAGGTGCAGGTGGAGGTGCAGGTGGAGGTGGAGGTGCAGGTGCAGGTGGAGGTGGAGGTGCAGGTGGAGGTGCAGGTGGAGGTGCAGGTGGAGGTGGAGGTGCAGGTGGAGGTGCAGGTGCAGGTGGAGGTGCAGGTGGAGGTGGAGGTGGAGGTGCAGGTGGAGGTGGAGGTGGAGGTGCAGGTGGAGGTGCAGGTGGAGGTGGAGGTGCAGGTGCAGGTGGAGGTGCAGGTGGAGGTGCAGGTGCAGGTGCAGGTGGAGGTGCAGGTGGAGGTGGAGGTGGAGGTGCAGGTGGAGGTGCAGGTGGAGGTGCAGGTGCAGGTGGAGGTGGAGGTGCAGGTGGAGGTGGAGGTGCAGGTGGAGGTGGAGGTGCAGGTGGAGGTGCAGGTGCAGGTGGAGGTGCAGGTGGAGGTGCAGGTGGAGGTGGAGGTGCAGGTGGAGGTGGAGGTGCAGGTGGAGGTGGAGGTGCAGGTGGAGGTGCAGGTGGAGGTGCAGGTGGAGGTGGAGGTGCAGGTGGAGGTGCAGGTGGAGGTGGAGGTGCAGGTGCAGGTGGAGGTGCAGGTGGAGGTGGAGGTGCAGGTGGAGGTGCAGGTGCAGGTGGAGGTGGAGGTGCAGGTGGAGGTGCAGGTGGAGGTGCAGGTGCAGGTGGAGGTGCAGGTGGAGGTGCAGGTGCAGGTGGAGGTGCAGGTGGAGGTGCAGGTGGAGGTGCAGGTGCAGGTGGAGGTGCAGGTGCAGGTGGAGGTGCAGGTGCAGGTGGAGGTGGAGGTGCAGGTGGAGGTGGAGGTGGAGGTGGAGGTGCAGGTGGAGGTGCAGGTGGAGGTGCAGGTGGAGGTGGAGGTGGAGGTGGAGGTGCAGGTGGAGGTGCAGGTGGAGGTGCAGGTGCAGGTGGAGTGGCGTCGGCTGAGTCTCTGTGGTCTGAGCTACTAGCTTCGTCCCAGCATGATGTTTTTGCAGATGTTTAAGAGATTTGAATGACTGGTTCGGGCAGTAGATAACGCAGTAACGCACCATGTAGTCACGGTAACTGATTACTGAAGTACGAGTTACTGCCAAAGATAACGGTGTTACAGTCATCTTGGTCCCCGCGGAAGTAAATGCATGTTTTGTTGTTTTAAGAATCCGTAAATGTCTTGTTCACATGTCTGATGTCTTTCTCAAACATCTGTCTGGTGTTTCTCTTTCATTAAACTAAGACTATCGGAGAGTGTCGCCTCCGTCCAATAACTCCAAGTGGCATTCAAATGAATATTGTTAAGTGGCAGTGTGAGAAGCTCGTGTTAGATACATCACCTGTGAGAGGAAAGGCTCCGCAGGGCAGCTGCTGCTGAGATGCAGAGGGCTGGCCGCCTGCCTCCACTCGGATCCCAAGTCTAGATACGCTTCAGCAAAGGACACTAACAGCAAACTGGGGATCGACAAGTCACTTTAATACAAACAAATCTATCTACTGGCATCTACTGTCCATCATGTTGAAGAAAGAACGTGTGGAATATTCTGCAACCAATCAGATGCTGTGACCGGTAACAACACGGCCATCATCCCTCGGGGGTGCGATGACGGACAGTTGGGTCAAAGCAAACTGAAGAACTATATATATATTTCTCCTTTGAATGAAAGGGAGCAGGGCTGCTCAATTAATCGTATTTTAATCGCAATTACGATTATGGCTTGCAACGATTACGAAAACAACGTAACAACGACAAACCGTAGATCTCCATCTCGTCAGACAAACCGTAGATCTCCATCTCGTCAGACAAACCGTAGATCTCCATCTCGTCAGACAAACCGTAGATCTCCATCTCGTCAGACAAACCGTAGATCTCCATCTCGTCAGACAAACCGTAGATCTCCATCTCGTCAGACAAACCGTAGATCTCCATCTCTTCAGACAAACCGTAGATCTCCATCTCTTCAGACAAACCGTAGATCTCCATCTCGTCATCGTGTTGGCTGAAAACAAACGAGTACTTTTTGCATAAATTAGTCAGAAATTAGTTTGTGCAAAAGTCCTGAAAACATGCGCAGCTTCAGACCGTAGCACTTCCTTCATATCACACACACCTGCTCTGCGGTGCTTCGGTCTGACGTGTGCATGCTCACGTGCACAGACCCCGCGGCACACCCTTATCTCTGCGGCCATGTGACGCGTCTGCAGGAGGCCGTAAAGTGAAGGTCGCCTTGTGTTTGGCCCCTGCTGATAAACTGCAACGCTCTCCAAGGACCCTCTGAAGCGTCCTGCCGCTGATCAGTGCACTACATCAGAGCCGCTCGCTATGGTGTGTGTGTGTGGTGTGTGTGTGTGTGTGTGTGTGTGTGTGTGTGTGTGTGTGTGTGTGTGTGTGTGTGTGTGCGTGTGTGTGTGTGTGTGTGAGCGTGTGTGTGTGTGTGTGTGTGTGTGTGTGTGTGTGTGTGTGTGTGTGTGTGTGACTCCGACTCACACACGGATATCTCAGCTGCAGATGCTTTATCAGTTTGAGCGAAAACATTTTATCTTAACCTGCTGGGTTTCTTTGAAAGGCCTTTGTTATTGCTCTGAGCCTTCCTGTGTGTGTGTGTGCGTGCGTGCGTGCGTGCGTGCGTGTGTGCGTGTGTGTCTGATACCTTCCTTTAGTAATGCAGTTATTTGCTCAGACATTATTGTCCCTCACGTTAAGGCCGCTGAGCTGGATTCGTCCCTCGTCGACCGCACGTCTGCGTCCCCGGTGGCTGATATCTTTAGCTCGTCGTGTCCTCGTCTCACGGCTTCTCTCTTTGAATCTGCTCTATAAATGATACACATAATTCCCCACTCCCAGCACGAAGGTCTGGGGGAGGACTGCGGCGTGGTATAACAATGCTGTGCCGCCGGTGTTTCCTGCATGGCGTTAGAGAGGGCGGTGCGACAACATCTCGCTCAGCGTGTGTCTATAGGACATGTCTGATGTAGGACACTTCAGAGGACACTTCAGAGGTGACACTGCAGAGAGACGACGCTTCGTCTTGTTCAGTCGAAACATCTTATCTTAAACACATGTTTATTTACGTATTTAATAGAAAATCACCAGCTGACATCAGAAAACACTTTTGAGTATTAACGGCTTATTTTGTAACATCTAAATAATAATAATAATAATAATAATAATAATAATAATAATAATAATAATACATGGGACTTTTATAGTCAATCAATCAATGTTTATTTATAGCCCAATATCACAAATGTTACATTTGTCTCGTCTTCACAGTTTGTACAGAATATCAGTATGACAATACGACACCCTCTGTCCTCAGACCCTCTGTCCTCAGACCCTCTGTCCTCAGACCCTCTGTCCTCAGACCCTCTGTCCTTAGACCCTCTGTCCTCAGACCCTCTGTCCTTAGACCCTCTGTCCTCAGACCCTCTGTCCTCAGACCCTCTGTCCTCAGACCCTCTGTCCTTAGACCCTCTATCCTTAGACCCTCTGTCCTCAGACCCTCTGTCCTCAGACCCTCTGTCCTTAGACCCTCTGTCCTCAGACCCTCTGTCCTCAGACCCTCTGTCCTCAGGCCCTCTGTCCTTAGGCCCTCTGTCCTTAGACCCTCTGTCCTTAGACCCTCTGTCCTTAGGCCCTCTGTCCTTAGACCCTCTGTCCTTAGATCCTCTGTCCTCAGACCCTCTGTCCTCAGACCCTCTGTCCTCAGACCCTCTGTCCTTAGATCCTCTGTCCTCAGACCCTCTGTCCTCAGACCCTCTGTCCTCAGACCCTCTGTCCTCAGACCCTCTGTCCTTAGACCCTCTGTCCTTAGACCCTCTGTCCTCAGACCCTCTGTCCTCAGACCCTCTGTCCTCAGACCCTCTGTCCTTAGACCCTCTGTCCTCAGACCCTCTGTCCTTAGACCCTCTGTCCTTAGACCCTCTGTCCTCAGACCCTCTGTCCTCAGACCCTCTGTCCTTAGACCCTCACATCGTAGGAAACACTTCCAGAGAAACCCCACAGTTTAAGGGAACATGGAGAAACAGCAGGCAGGACCACAGAGACGGGTTCAGCCACGACCCGAAGTATTTCACCTCAACTTGTTTACCATCGCTCTGCAAAGGGCTTTTGGAGCCGCCTGTCTCCAGAGGAGAGGTCGAGGGAGGAGGGAGGAGAGAGGGAGGGAGTCAGCATAGCCAAATGAAAAGAAATCTAAATCTTGCAATTAATCTGCTCATCCCCCTGCGGGCAGATGTTGCAGCAGGTCAGGGGAATAAACAGACAAGAGGGGGGGGAGAAGAACGTCACGGCCGCCCCTTCAGACGTTACAGCAGACCTCTGCATAATCACGCCGGCTGCCCTTCCCGCCACCTTGTCTAAATCTCTGCTTGTGTTTCTCTCTTCCCGTCCGCACCAGCCATCTGGGATCGGGGGGGTCTGATCGCTCACCGAGACGCCAGTAACGCTCGAGTCTGTCTTTGTGCCCTAGAAAATTACTCATCCTTGACTACAGGCTGTTGACCACCGAGAGAAGAGACAGGACTCGTCATCAGAAGGAACGGGCACAAACTGATAACTGGGGTTCAGCGTACTTCGACTATCGGTTTTGAGTGTTTACTGGCGCCCTTACTTTAACCTTGGGAAAGTGCATGAAGACTAAATGAACACATGACGTCTAAATATGCAACTTGAAGATGTATACAGTGCATCCAATGTTTGCTTATCTTCTTGATATGTCATGCAAGTGCTTCTAACGTTGATAGCACGAGTTTTTCTACCGTATTGTTCTCAATACAGTAGAAGAAGAAGTGTATATTTACCGGTGCACATGTGGACTATCGGCTTAAAAGCAATCGATCGCACAAAAGTGACAAATATTATGTATTTATTATGCATAAAATATGTGAATCTCAAAAAGAAAAATTACGATTTAAGCTGGATTTGGCTTAATAATAGTCTCTATTACTCTCACAGGCAGATCCATACAATATCAATAGCTGGTCTAAACTGGTTGCTACACGATGCCAGACCAGGGGTGTCAAACTCAATTTCATCGCGGGCCACATCAGCTTTATGGTTGCACTCAAAGGGCCGGTTGTAACTTTAAGACTATATAAAAATACATATATAAATATATCATATATATAAAATAATGTATTATATTACATCATTGCCTCTGCATTGGATTATCATCGGATAGGGTAATAACTTCATAATTAACTACGTCTGAAAGCAGAAGTCTAGGGCAAGTCTCTTCAGTGCGTATGTCCCAAAATGATTTCAAAAGAAAAGCCAAATTCTGGAGAAAAAATATTTGAGATGCATTGTGGGACATGTAGTTTATGGGCAACGTGCTTCTGTAGCATGTAACCGTATAATAATCATATTATATTCTTTGCAAGCTCTTGTGGGGCCGCATAAAATGAAGTCGCGGGCCGAATGTGGCCCCCGGGCCTTGAGTTTGACACCCCTGTTCTAGATGTTCGTGCACCTTCTCGAATATGAAAATATATTCTACTTCATTACATGAAATGCTTTTTAGACTCGTCTTCTGTTCATGCTTTCGCCCCACGTCTCTTCTTCGGGGTGTTTCCCTGATGGGAGACGAAGCGTCCTCAGTAGTGTGAGGGCTTTGGTTGAACTCACATGTAACTGAACCTGCAGCCAATAGGAAGCTAAAGACCTGTCCTCCCCCTCTCCGTGTATCCAAGAGACACTGATGCAGGTTTCTAATGACCCGCACAGAAGTCCATGTCCTCACCTCGCACATCGCCGCAGTCTCTCATCGATGACAGGGAACTGAAAACTGCGAGTGAGGATGAAACGTGTGCGACTCCTGCCCTCGTTAATCTCTAATGCACTCATTTAGCGAACAGGGGACATTTTAAGGAACCTCCTTCTCAGGCTTTAATCTACGGCTCAATTTGCCGTCCTTCCCGAGGAATACAGATCGTTCCGCCGGGCTGTACTCAGCTCGCTCGGCACGATCTGATTAACAAGATAACTTTATTTCAGGTGGACCTCGCCGACAGGGACATCAGATAAAGAGAAGGAGGACAGGGTGGCATAAAGAATACACAATTAGGTATTTCCACCGGCCATATCGACTTTGAAGCATGCATATAGACTTTAAAGCATGCATATAGACTTTCCCGGGGCTTCTGAAGTGCAGTAATTGAGTTATTTCAACCAATAAACTCGTTTTATCGCTCTAAAGTTGGTAGTCTGCTGAATTGAGCTGCACCGCTATGTCCTTCAGTGTGGCGTGAATGACTTTGTCTTCTTCTTCTTCGTAAGCAATGAAATAATGATAGGTGTCTGAAATGGCTTGTCTCCATATCTGCTGAGAGCGTATGGATTATCTCTGTGTGAAATGGCTGAAGTTTCCTCTCCTTTGATAGCAGGCCAAGGATGCTGGAAATATTCATAGATCTATTTTCAAGGCGAGCTAACTATATACGGAGGGCGTGAAAAGAGTGGAGCGCAGGGGCTCGTACCGAGAGATGGATTAAGCTTGTGTTTTCCTCGTCTTAGCAAAATGGAAATGATTGATTTGGCTATTACGTCTTTACAGGAAATAGAATTGTGTTTTTCTGCCCCAGACTGCGGATAAATCTGCTTTTAGGGTTTCCATTAACGTTGCCAGAGTGTGTTCCCATTGTGGATCGCTATATGGATTAGAGGGAATCTCAGTGTGCATAAATCTTTTCATCAAGGCTGTCCGGCCTGCGTCACGATGTAATCTTAAATGATGTAAGTCAGACTCCAGCCTTCATGTGAAATCTCTCTGTGGAGTATCTGTTGTTTCATTTCCCCTCAACACTTTGTTGTCTCATTTGAATGAAGTCATCTTTTATCACTGATTTAATTATCAAGTATATTGAGCTAAATGCTACGTGTTTACGTGGTAGTATTAGCCGGCATCAAGTAGTACTCCCTTTTTTAGATTAGACGCCATAACATTTGCCATTAAGCATCAATTGCAAGAAACCACCTGGATTTATTGTAACCTTTTGCCATAAACTATATTCTTTAGATTAAATCATGCAGACAATTCTTTAGTTCTTTGAACGTAAAGCAAATACAAACTCGAGGAGAACTTGAAGAATGCAGACTTTTGCCAAGGCGGTTTCCATAAGTGGAAAATAATTTGTGCATCTACCTCGTGAACCTGTACTTTCTACTTCTTACATGTTGAACACAAATACCTGTACTTTCTACTTCTTACATGTTGAACTCAAATACCTGTACTTTCTACTTCTTACATGTTGAACTCAAATACCTGTACTTTCTACTTCTCTCATGTTGAACACAAATACCTGTACTTTCTACTTCTCACATGTTGAACTCAAATACCTGTACTTTCTACTTCTTACATGTTGAACTCAAATACCTGTACTTTCTACTTCTTACATGTTGAACTCAAATACCTGTACTTTCTACTTCTCACATGTTGAACTCAAATACCTGTACTTTCTACTTCTCACATATTGAACTCAAATACCTGTACTTTCTACTTCTTACATGTTGAACCCAAATACCTGTACTTTCTACTTCTTACATGTTGAACTCAAATACCTGTACTTTCTACTTCTTACATGTTGAACTCAAATACCTGTACTTTCTACTTCTTACATGTTGAACTCAAATACCTGTACTTTCTACTTCTTACATTTTGAACACAAATACCTGTACTTTCTACTTCTTACATGTTGAACTCAAATACCTGTACTTTCTACTTCTTACATGTTGAACTCAAATACCTGTACTTTCTACTTCTTACATGTTGAACTCAAATACCTGTACTTTCTACTTCTTACATGTTGAACTCAAATACCTGTACTTTCTACTTCTTACATGTTGAACTCAAATACCTGTACTTTCTACTTCTTACATGTTGAACTCAAATACCTGTACTTTCTACTTCTTAAGAATGCAGACTTTTGCCAAGGCTGTTTCCATAAGTGGAAAATAATGTGTGCGTTTGCCTCGTGAATTGGATCTGCTCCAAAAGCGTCATCCTTCTGCAGAGTTTAATGAAAATTGGACGAGTAGTTTTTTGTAATTCTGCTGACGAACAAACCGAGCTCAAGCTGTAAGTCATAAACCTAATGACTGCAATAACAAATGAAAGACTCAAAGAATAGGAACAGTTATACTGCGCACTGTGTCAAAGTATACATCCCAAGTGTGCTGTTGAAGTCGGTGCATGTCTAATTATGAGTGTGTGTGTGTGTGTGTGTGTGTGTGTGTGTGTGTGTGTGTGTGTGTGTGTGTGTGTGTGTGTGTGTGTGTGTGTGTGTGTGTGTGTGTGTGTGTGTGTGTGTGTGTGTGTGTGTGTGTGTGTGTGTGTGTGTGTGTGTGTGTGTGTGTGTGTGTGTGTGTGTGTGTGTGTGTGTGTGTGTGTGTGTGTGTGTGTGTGTGTGTGTGTGAGAGAGAGGAGGAACAGCTGAGGTTTGCAGGTGTTTCTCGTAAATCGGGTCAGGTCTTGCCCCGATGAAGGTGTTTGGAAACAAGTGAAGGTGTTGCAAAGTGA
Organism: Champsocephalus gunnari; assembly: GCA_036324595.1. NCBI lineage: Eukaryota > Metazoa > Chordata > Actinopteri > Perciformes > Channichthyidae > Champsocephalus > Champsocephalus gunnari. The sequence goes on along the minus strand of CM070448.1, from coordinate 27,435,363 downwards.
TTAGCATCCGTCCTGAGGGGACATGGACGTCTGTGCGAAATGTCAAAGCCCTCCATCAGAGAGTATGCAGCAGATACTTAAGTACATTGTTCTGGTACTGTATCAGTGCTTTACTCCACTCCACTCTTCTGACGACTTTTTACTTTTAATACCTGTACTTTCTACTTCTTACATGTTGAACACTAATACCTGTACTTTCTACTTCTTACATGTTGAACACTAATACCTGTACTTTCTACTTCTTACATGTTGAACTCAAATACCTGTACTTTCTACTTCTTACATGTTGAACTCAAATACCTGTACTTTCTACTTCTTACATGTTGAACTCAAATACCTGTACTTTCTACTTCTTACATGTTGAACACAGATACCTGTACTTTCTACTTCTTACATGTTGAACCCAAATACCTGTACTTTCTACTTCTCACATGTTGAACTCAAATACCTGTACTTTCTACTTCTTACATGTTGAACCCAAATACCTGTACTTTCTACTTCTTACATGTTGAACTCAAATACCTGTACTTTCTACTTCTTACATGTTGAACTCAAATACCTGTACTTTCTACTTCTTACATGTTGAACTCAAATACCTGTACTTTCTACTTCTTACATGTTGAACCCAAATACCTGTACTTTCTACTTCTCACATGTTGAACTCAAATACCTGTACTTTCTACTTCTTACATGTTGAACTCAAATACCTGTACTTTCTACTTCTTACATGTTGAACTCAAATACCTGTACTTTCTACTTCTCACATGTTGAACTCAAATACCTGTACTTTCTACTTCTTACATGTTGAACCCAAATACCTGTACTTTCTACTTCTTACATGTTGAACCCAAATACCTGTACTTTCTACTTCTTACATGTTGAACTCAAATACCTGTACTTTCTACTTCTTACATGTTGAACTCAAATACCTGTACTTTCTACTTCTTACATGTTGAACTCAAATACCTGTACTTTAAAGCAGCTGCTAGCTATGGGTACATTTTACTGAAGTACACTTCAAAGCCTCTTTACTTTCACTTGAGTAAAGAAGTTTAGTCAGTACTTCTACTTTCACCAGAGTACTTTCAAACACGAGTATCTGTACTTCTCCTCGAGTAAAGGATGTGTGTACGTTTGCCATCTCTGGTCTGCAGCAGAGTGGTGGACGACGCTAACTCCTAGCTGCTCTTCCCATCACATTAATTGAACTATAATTCATCGTCCTCCGGCAGCAGCCGCTACATCTGGTCCCTCCGCTCTGCGTGGAGCCATGTTCTTCTGCTTTAGCTACCGCAGCCTGCAGCCTTATTAGCACCAGCAAATGTGGTCTTGACACTAATTACAGCTTCACAGCGAGCGGACCGATGAAAGGCAGCAATCTCCCCATCAGCGAGAGCAATGAACAATGGATCCTCTTCTTCAGGCTTAAAGGTCAAAGGTGGCCTCCTCAAAGGAAGCAGATCTGGAGGAGTAAAGGATGGGAGGCTCACGGAAGAGAGGTCATTCAGAGGGGACGTCGTTCTGTCTTTATAACGGGTTGAAGGAAGTCAAACCCAGGCTTTAGTGGAGAGGAGATGAGTTAGGATTCCTCGGCTGATGCTACTATAGCTCTCATTTCATTTCTCTCCAGTCGTATACCGGATCGTGTCGTCTTAGAAAAGTTATATTCTACCGCGAAAGTCCAGCAACATGTGCACATTCCACTTGTTACTGTACATGCATACAGTTGTGTTTGTGGTTTGTTTTAAAGTAACTTTTGAATTGAGTGTTGGATTCCTTGCTACAGATTTGATACAGATTTAATCTCCAAAATAACCCTAAAAAAATCACAATTCTAATGAAACTATTATCGTATCAAGTCGTGCATGTTGTGTCGCCTCAAATCATATTCACCTTTTTTAATTTTTTTATTTTGTGGTCAATAATAATAATAATAATAATATATTTGTTTTCTTATAATAATAATTTGAACAAAGACAACAAAAAAACGATTAAAAATAAAATACATTCTCAAGTCGTCTCTGTCACCTCAATGCAATTACAAAAAGCCCTCTGTGAATTGCCCCCCTCCGGCTTCACTGTCGCTGCACCGATCTTTCGTTGTCGTAGTTTTCATCGTATTCTGCCTCAAAGTGCTTCCCAGTAGGGCGTAATGACGGCAAACGAGGATGGTGACAAGTCGCCGATTCCTTGGCCCCGCCCACACTTGTGTTGGTTGATTGACATCTGACACAGCCAATGGTGATGGCCCTCTCTTGTTTACTACACTGCCATTGGATGAAATGCAAGTTTTAGAATGGCGAGTGTCAATCAAAGGACGTAGGCTCGAATTTGAAGACAAGTTTTGAAAATACTGAGCAGTCCTGCTGCACAAAAAGCGGAAAGTGAAAAGACATTATTATTAGGGATGCACGATAATAGGAATTATGACGTCATCCCGATAAACCCGATAAAAGTATTAATAGCCCCGATAATATACAATATATGTTTTGGGTAAAGAAAGAAAGAGATCCTGCGGTGTGGGTGGGTTGGGATGAGGGGCGCTTGTTTTTCACTCGGCTCCTCCCGTTCTGCCAGCACTGTGGTGTTAGTGGTTTAGGAAGAGGGGAGTTCTTCACAAAGCCAGCGCTCCCTAACTCACGCCTGGCTGTGACGTAAACGGCGAGCGGCCGTGAAGCCAGGACAGCGAACAAACATGTCGTCGGTAGTACGGGACTACTTCAAAGTTCCAGAGTTCGATAGTTCGCTTGCTATTTGTATTCACAGATGCAGAAGTTCCACGAGGAGGGGAGAAGGCAACGAGCTGTAATACTTCCAACCTGATCAGTCGCCTGAACCATCGCCATGGCTACGATGGTGTGTTAACAGCGTACGAAGGCGCCCGCGCTGCTAAACTAGCGGCGAATCCAAAGCCAGCTGCAAAGGCACCGGGCTTTCACCTCTCCACGAGGCTTTGGAGAAAGGCAAGACGTTTATTTGGGAAAATAAATCTGGTCACTTTGAAGTCAGAACTGATCTTGGCTTTGCTTTGTTCATAGTAGTAATGCTCATGACCTTTTACTACCAGGTGTGCAAAAACTACAGGTACATTTAATATTTATATATATATATTATTATTATCGGTTATCGGTATCGGTCTTGAGAAGCAGGAAGTTATCGGTATCGGTTTCAAAAATCCAATATCGTGCATCCCTAATTACTACACTTTTTTAAAAGCATTTAAAAACATAAAAGTGCAAA
>CM070448.1:27422123-27427123 GCA_036324595.1 Champsocephalus gunnari | reverse complement strand
ACAAAAGCATGTTAGCCCAAAAGACTGTCTATTGCACCAGAAAATACCCTTTTTGCATTGAACAGAAGCATATAGCTAAATATTATGCAGATTTGGATTCATAGGCCTTTCAAATAATAGCATGGCCTTCAAAGTAAGCATGTTGTGTTACCTACTGGTCATGTGTCGCCTCTACTGTCAACGTGCCTCTTAAACCGTCCAGTTGTTCTGCTGACTTGGATTCAGACTTGCCAACCCTCCCGATTTCATAGCCCTCTCATATTTCTCCCGCATTTCTCACGATTTCTGACAACATCTGATTTACTCAGGACTGTTTCCACTCCAAGTAGGGAATGAGTCCTTACCCCAAGTGAAGGAGTTCAAGTATCTCGGGGTCTTGTTCTCGAGTGAGGGAACAATGGAGCGTGAGATGGGCCGGAGAGTCGGAGCAGCGGGAGCGGTACTGCAGTCGCTTTACCGCACCGTGTGACGAAAAGGGAGCTGAGCCAGAAGGCAAAGCTCTCTGTCTACCGGGCCATGTTCGTTCCTACCCTCAGCTACGGTCATGAAGGATGGATCATGACCGGAAGAACCAGATCGCGGATACAAGCGGCCGAGATGGGTTTTCTCCGCAGGGTGGCTGGCGTCTCCCTCAGGGATAAGGTGAGAGGTTCGGTCATCAGGGAGGGACTCGGAGATGAGCCGCTCCTCCTTCGCGTCGAAAGGAGCCAGTTGAGGTGGTTCGGGCACCTAGTTAGGATGCCACCTGGGCGCCTCCCTAGGGAGGTGCTCCAGGCACGTCCAGCTGGGAGGAGACTGAGGGGTAGACCTAGGACCAGGTGGAGGGACTATATCTCTTCTGGCCTGGGAGCGCCTTGGGACCCCCCCAGTCAGAGCTGGTTGATGAGGGGGAAGGAACGTTTGGGGCTCTGCTGGAACTGATACCCCGAGACCTGACCACGGATAAGAGGAGAAGATGGATGGATGTTTCCACTCAGACTTTAATACAGCTACACCATTGTTTGGTTTCCATGGTAGCACGTCCCTTTAGTAGCGCGCGCAACTGAACGTCTGAGAGGCTGAGGAAGATATATCACAGAACACAGAACAAGAATCGACAACTCGACACGGTTTTGAAATGCTCCCGACTTCTGAGGTCTCAAGGTTGGCAAGTATGCTTGGATTAGCTATCTTAGGATATTTCCTCTTAGTGAAATGCTTTCTAGTAAGCAGTGGCTTTTATTGTGAAAGTGCATTTGTGGACAATGTGGGAACAATAAAGAGTTCAATCAGTCGAGGAAGCCACGGTGTAAATAATTGATAACCTTCAGAAGTATGTGCACAGCTCCAAAGCTATCCTCTTCCTTTGTGCGTCTCGTATCAAGCCCCCGTTATATCGTATCGCATTTCAAGTGACAATGTAAAGGAACAAGTTGTCTATTGTGTGAACCGTGTGTTCAGAACGTAATCGTCGGAGCAGTCGTGCCTCTGAGTGGACGAGAGCTTTCTGTCCTCTTACGAACATTTCCAATCCACCGTCAGTTCTGAGGAGCATTTCAAAGAGCGGCACGCTGCGAGGGCTTTTCACTTAATGAAACAGAATCGATATTTGGCATTGATCGGGGATCTTCTGGGCGCGCGGCGCGCCTCGACGGGCCCTGCTCGGTGCATACATTTTGTGTTTGAAGTTGAGTGCGAGGCTGAGCAGTGAGTGGGATCAACGCGGAAATAAAAGGCTGCTAATGCTCATCGTTAGTATAGCTGCTAATGGGCCGGTTGCTAAGTGCTGCTTTCACTGCAGCTCTCTCACACACACACACACACACACACACACACACACACACACACACACACACACACACACTCTGCTCACACCGTATGTTCAACTCTTCCTCACCTTTCGTTATTGCGCAACGAAGTCACATTTAAAGAGATCCAAATATCCTGCGACGATATTACGTCGGCTTAATTTTCTGCGTTGCCATTCCTCCTAATGAAGTGTGAATGTATTCAACCTTGTTAGCCGGGGGCAGAGGTTTTTGTGTGTGTGTGTGTGTGTGTGTGTGTGTGTGTGTGTGTGAGAGTGTGTGTGAGAGTGTGTGTGGGTGTGTGTGAGAGAGAGAGAGAGAGAGAGAGTGGGTGTGTGTGCGTGTGTGTGTGTGTGTGTGTGTGTGTGTGTGTGTGTGTGTGTGTGTGTGAGAGAGAGAGAGAGAGAGAGTGTGTGTCTGTGTATGTGTCAGAGAGAGAGTGTGTGTGTGTGTGTGTGTGTGTGTGTGTGTGTGTGTGTGTGTGTGTGTGTGTGTGTGTGTGTGTGTGTGTGTGTGTGTGTGTGTGTGTGTGTGTGTGTGTGTGTGTGTGTGTGTGTGTGTGTGTGTGTGTGTGTGTGTGTGTGTGTGTGTGTGTGTGTGTGTGTGTGTGTGTGTGTGTGTGTGTGTGTGTGTGTGTGTGAGAGAGACAGAGGGGACTTATGTTCTTGTTTCCTTCACTCATGAATAAAAGGAGCTCCTGCTGTTCGGGGAGTCGCTTTAATAAATTGTTTACCTGCTCCTCCACAGCTGAGGCGACGCAGCGTAAAAACCAGAGCAGGAGACACACAGACAATTATTTTGACCTTGGGTTTGTCCGGATTGAGAAGCTGAAGCAGACTCACAGACTCAGACTCACAGACTCAGACTCACAGACTCAGACTCTCAGACTCTCAGACTCAGACTCACAGACTCAGACTCACAGACTCAGACTCTCAGACTCAGACTCACAGACTCAGACTCTCAGACTCAGACTCACAGACTCAGACTCACAGAAGCCCAACACACAAGTTCAGAAAGCACACCGATCACTGCAGGACGGAAAGCTCGAGAACTGTTTCACCAGCTCATAAAGAACTAGAACCGCATTAAAGGATTTATGATCGAGACATTAAACCTGGTCTCCCAGCTGTGTGCGTCACTCTTTAGTGTCCCCTGGTCTCCCAGCTGTGTGCGTCACTCTTTAGTGTCCACTGGTCTCCCAGCTGTGTGCGTCACTTTTTAGTGTCCCCTGGTCTTCCAGCTGTGTGCCTCACTCTTTAGTGTCCCCTGGTCTTCCAGCTGTGTGCGTCACTCTTTAGTGTCCCCCTGGTCTCCCAGCTGTGTGCCTCACTCTTTAGTGTCCCCTGGTCTCCCAGCTTTGTGCATCACTCTTTAGTGTCCTCTGGTCTCCCAGTTGTGTGCGTCACTCTTTAGTGTCCCCCTGGTCTCCCAGCTGTGTGCGTCACTCTTAAGAGTCCCCTGGTCTCCCAGCTGTGTGCCTCACTCTTTAGTGTCCCCTGGTCTCCCAGCTGTGTGCGTCACTCTTTAGTGTCCCCTGGTCTCCCAGCTGTGTGCGTCACTCTTTAGTGTCCCCTGGTCTACCAGCTGTGTGCGTCACTCTTAAGAGTCCCCTGGTCTCCAGCTGTGTGCGTCACTCTTAAGAGTCCCCTGGTCTCTGGCAGAGTTTTGGGCGACCGTAGATATCTATAAATTCCCGTTTTCACCCTGTTCACCTGAAGTGGCCTCGCTTAAAGTCCTAACTATTCCGCGTTCCTCATAACATTTGTTTCTGACTCAATACGAAACCACAGCTGCAGAAATGCACCTGCTCTGAGAAGAACTTGTACATCTTTTTGAGATGGACGTTATTAGATGCTTACAAATATAAGAGAGAAGTAGAAGGTCTCTATTTTACGACCTTGAGAGATGAAATGCTCCAGGCTGCGTCTTAATCAAGATTGAATTTACCTCGGATCCCACATTAGCCTGGTTTATAGTGTTTCTCTCTCTGCGGATAGGATATGAGTTATTGGGCTTTAAACATGGAGGCAGTGTTTGCTTTTTATTAGTGTGTGTAATAAGAATGATTCACAAACCCAGGGCAGTTCATTGTGACGGCAACAAAGTATATCAAACGAAGCTGATGTCTACACAGGACTATTATTAGAAGATTAATTAAAAGCAGGATTTAAAGACGTGAGGATTTGCAGAATGTAATGATTTCAATAGTGTCCATAGCCAGAAAGAGGATGTCCTCGGATGATGTGAAGCGGCGGCACTGGTCATAGCTCCATCCTGATTGCATTCTGCTCTCAGCAGCTGCTTTAGAAAAGGCTTTAGAGATATTGTTCTTCACAGCCACCAGCAGTATTGAGCTTTTTGATAACATTAACCCTGAAAGAACGGTGCGAATAAATGAGATCAGAAAACCTTCATTCCTTTATTAGGGGACATATTAACACATTTTAACACAATAACAATAAAGAAGTACACATTGAACATATGTTTCAACATAATAAAAGTAAGTTAACAAACAACAAGTAATGGAATTTTTCCATTTATGATTTTTGAAATAAAATATATAAATATATAAAGTAACTACAGCACGGTCACATGACTTCACGTCACCACCGCTAAGCTAAAGGCGGCTAATGTTGGGCTATAAAGGAACTACAGCACGGTCACATGACTTCACGTCACCACCGCTAAGCTAAAGGTGGCTAATGTTGGGCTATAAAGGAACTACAGCACGGTCACATGACTTCACGTCACCACCGCTAAGCTAAAGGAGGCTAATGTTGGGCTATAAAGGAACTGCAGCACGGTCACATGACTTCACGTCTCCACCGCTAAGCTAAAGGAGGCTAATGTTGGGCTATAAAGGAACTACAGCACGGTCACATGACTTCACGTCACCACCGCTAAGCTAAAGGTGGCTAATGTTGGGCTATAAAGGAACTACAGCACGGTCACATGACTTCACGTCACCACCGCTAAGCTAAAGGTGGCTAATGTTGGGCTATAAAGGAACTACAGCACGGTCACATGACTTCACGTCACCACCGCTAAGCTAAAGGTGGCTAATGTTGGGCTATAAAGGAACTACAGCACGGTCACATGACTTCACGTCACCAACGCTAAGCTAAAGGCGGCTAATGTTGGGCTATAAAGGAACTACAGCACGGTCACATGACTTCACGTCTCCATCGCTAAGCTAAAGGCGGCTAATGTTGG
>CM070448.1:27232123-27417123 GCA_036324595.1 Champsocephalus gunnari | reverse complement strand
TCCTGCTGATGTTCAGGTGTATATCAGTATGTAGTGTCTCTACTTTAAAGAGTCCTCTCCAGCTGATGTTCAGGTGTATATCAGTATGTAGTGTCTCTACTTTAAAGAGTCCTCTCCTGCTGATGTTCAGGTGTATATCAGTGTGTAGTGTCTCTACTTTAAAGAGTCCTCTCCTGCTGATGTTCAGGTGTATATCAGTATGTAGTGTCTCTACTTTAAAGAGTCCTCTCCTGCTGATGTTCAGGTGTATATCAGTATGTAGTGTCTCTGCTTTAAAGAGTCCTCTCCTGCTGATGTTCAGGTGTATATCAGCATGTAGTGTCTCTACTTTAAAGAGTCCTCTCCTGCTGATGTTCAGGTGTATATCAGTACGTAGTGTCTCTACTTTAAAGAGTCCTCTCCTGCTGATGTTCAGGTGTATATCAGTATGTAGTGTCTCTACTTTAAAGAGTCCTCTCCTGCTGATGTTCAGGTGTATATCAGTATGTAGTGTCTCTACTTTAAAGAGTCCTCTCCTGCTGATGTTCAGGTGTATATCAGTATGTAGTGTCTCTGCTTTAAAGAGTCCTCTCCTGCTGATGTTCAGGTGTATATCAGTATGTAGTGTCTCTACTTTAAAGAGTCCTCTCCAGCTGATGTTCAGGTGTATATCAGTATGTAGTGTCTCTACTTTAAAGAGTCCTCTCCTGCTGATGTTCAGGTGTATATCAGTGTGTAGTGTCTCTACTTTAAAGAGTCCTCTCCTGCTGATGTTCAGGTGTATATCAGTATGTAGTGTCTCTACTTTAAAGAGTCCTCTCCTGCTGATGTTCAGGTGTATATCAGTATGTAGTGTCTCTGCTTTAAAGAGTCCTCTCCTGCTGATGTTCAGGTGTATATCAGTATGTAGTGTCTCTACTTTAAAGAGTCCTCTCCTGCTGGTGTTCAGGTGTATATCAGTATGTAGCGTCTCTACTTTAAAGAGTCCTCTCCTGCTGATACTCAGGTGTATATCAGTATGTAGTGTCTCTACTTTAAAGAGTCCTCTCCTGCTGGTGTTCAGGTGTATATCAGTACGTAGTGTCTCTACTTATTTTTTAGAGGTGTATATTTTAATTTATAATCCAAACGTTAAAAATAACGATATTATCTTTCATTCTAATCAAAACATCGGTGTAGAAATCTAATTTCCTGTGTAATATGTCATCATGTGGTTATAGCATATCACTTCCAATTTGGCACATGTCACCTGGACTTAAACTGTTGTTGTTTTGTTGTCTTGGTTTGCAGTCTGTTGTTTACCTGTCTGTTGTTTACTCACAGTTACTCGGCTGCTCTCGTGAACGTGTCTAACTCGTGAATAAATTCATGCAAACATCATCAGAAAGCGTAGCATGTCAGTTTGGTGAGTTTCTGCAGGTTCGTGTGTGTGTGTGTGTGTGTGTGTGTGTGTGTGTGTGTGTGTGTGTGTGTGTGTGTGTGTGTGTGTGTGTGTGTGTGTGTGTGTGTGTGTGTGTGTGTGTGTGTGTGTGGACTAGCATTACTATACTTGTGGGGACCTAAATCTGTTTACACAGTCACGTGTGGGGACTCGCCTCCCTTATGGGGACAAATTGGAGGTCCCCATAAGGGGGATCATTAATTTTAGGGTGAAGACTTGGTTAGGTTAAGGGTAAGGTTAAGGTTAAGGGTAAGGGTTAAGGTTAAGGGTAAGGGTAAGGTTAAGGGTAAGGGTAAGGCATGTGTTGGTTATGGTTAAGGTTAGGATAAGTCTCCAGGAAATGCATGTAAGTCAATGTAATGTCCCCTGAAGTGATGTATACAGGTATGTGTGTGTGTGTGTGTGTGTGTGTGTTCTAGCATTACTATACTTGTGGGGACCTACATCTGTTTACACAGTCACGTGTGGGGACTCGCCTCCCTTATGGGGACAAAATGGAGGTCCCCATAAGGGGGATCATTAATTTTAGGGTGAAGACTTGGTTAGGTTAAGGGTAAGGTTAAGGTTAAGGGTAAGGGTTAGGGTTAAGGTTAAGGGTAAGGGTAAGGGTAAGGGTAAGGCATGTGTTGGTTATGGTTAAGGTTAGGATAAGTCTCCAGGAAATGTAAGTCTCCAGGAAATGTAAGTATGCATGTAAGTCAATGTAATGTCCCCTGAAGTGATGTATACAGGTATGTGTGTGTGTGTGTGTGTGTGTGCGTGTGTGTGCGTGTGTGTGTGTGTGTGTGTGTGTGTGTGTGTGTGTGTGTGTGTGTGTGTGTGTGTGTGTGTGTGTGTTAAACACAGCGATGAAGGAACATCCCCGTCCTTGGAAGGGAAGCTGAATAACATGAATCTGAGTGTTTGCACCGCAAGCACAAAAGTGAGGAGGCTCTGAGAGAGAAACAGACGAGCGCCTCTGAAGCCGACTGGCAAACCGGTTCAGATGCTGAATGCTGACGGGGGATATAAATGGAGAGAAGTGCCACTCAGGGTGTATTCTTTATACTTCTTTATATGTATTAAGCGAGTCCCCGGTGACCACAGCCGTCGCCAAGGGAACGGAGAGCGATAGGTGTGTGTCGTATTCTAGGGGAGAAAGTGAAATGTGCAAAGACATTTAGAAGAGTAGAATCCACAGGGAGGAGACGACTCCGTTCCAGCTTCTGTCACACAAAGCGTAATGTTAGCTCAGGTTCTTCGAGGCAATTTGAGAACTTACAACGCTCGTGGGTTTACGAGCGTTTGTGTGGGAGGCGTGCAGACGAGCTTTCCCTCCGCGGTGTTCCCGTTGCAAGGAAGGTGAGTAATTCTTATTCTGAGTGCTTTGGAGAACGCTCCCCGTCTCCCCTTCCTCCTCCGGGCTCAGACACGTGTTATCACCAGACTCCGGGGTACAGGAGCTTGTGAAGAGATGCTTCCGGCGTTTCTTATCTGCATGCGAGCAGGGGAAGCAGTCTGCGGAGCGGCGTGAATATTTGTTTCTCCTCAAGGACGTGTGGATTGTAACGGCCTCGACCGTTACACAAGACAACACATCGTTATGACATCACAAAGTGGCCGAAATCTGATCAGCTCGTTTTCAGACAGGTTTTTATAGAAATGGATCAAAAGGAGACATGAAGAAGAGGGGACACATGTTGATGTAGAAGAGACATGGAGAAGAGGGGACACATGTTGATGTAGAAGAGACATGAAGAAGAGGGGACACGTGTTGATGTAGAGGAGACGTGAAGAAGAGGGGACACGTGTTGATGTAGAGGAGACATGAAGAAGAGGGGACACATGTTGATGTAGAGGAGACATGAAGAAGAGGGGACACATGTTGATGTAGAAGAGACATGAAGAAGAGGGGACACATGCTGATGTAGAAGAGACATGGAGAAGAGGGGACACATGTTGATGTAGAAGAGACATGAAGAAGAGGGGACACATGTTGATGTAGAAGAGACATGAAGAAGAGGGGACACATGTTGATGTAGAAGAGACATGAAGAAGAGAGGACACATGTTGATGTAGAAGAGACATGGAGAAGAGGGGACACATGTTGATGTAGAAGAGACATGAAGAAGAGGGGACACATGTTGATGTAGAAGAGACATGAAGAAGAGGGGACAAATGTTGATGTAGAAGAGACATGAGGAAGAGGGGACACATGTTGATGTAGAAGAGACATGGAGAAGAGGGGACACATGTTGATGTAGAAGAGACATGAAGAAGAGGGGACACGTGTTGATGTAGAAGAGACATGGAGAAGAGGGGACACATGTTGATGTAGAAGAGACATGAAGAAGAGGGGACACATGTTGATGTAGAAGAGACATGAGGAAGAGGGGACACATGTTGATGTAGAAGAGACATGGAGAAGAGGGGACACATGTTGATGTAGAAGAGACATGAAGAAGAGGGGACACATGTTGATGTAGAAGAGACATGAAGAAGAGGGGACACATGTTGATGTAGAAGAGACATGAAGAAGAGGGGACACATGTTGATGTAGAAGAGACATGGAGAAGAGGGGACACATGTTGATGTAGAAGAGACACGGAGAAGAGGGGACACATGTTGATGTAGAAGAGGGGACACGTGTTGATGTAGAAGAGACATGAAGAAGAGGGGACACGTGTTGATGTAGAAGAGACATGAAGAAGAGGGGACACGTGTTGATGTAGAAGAGACATGAAGAAGAGGGGACACATGTTGATGTAGAAGAGACATGGAGAAGAGGGGACACATGTTGATGTAGAAGAGACATGAAGAAGAGGGGACACATGTTGATGTAGAAGAGACATGAAGAAGAGGGGACACATGTTGATGTAGAAGAGACATGAAGAAGAGGGGACACATGTTGATGTAGAAGAGGGGACACGTGTTGATGTAGAAGAGACATGAAGAAGAGGGGACACGTGTTGATGTAGAAGAGACATGAAGAAGAGGGGACACGTGTTGATGTAGAAGAGACATGAAGAAGAGGGGACACATGTTGATGTAGAAGAGACATGGAGAAGAGGGGACACATGTTGATGTAGAAGAGACATGAAGAAGAGGGGACACATGTTGATGTAGAAGAGACATGAGGAAGAGGGGACACATGTTGATGTAGAAGAGACATGAAGAAGAGGGGACACATGTTGATGTAGAAGAGGGGACACATGTTGATGTAGAAGAGACACGAAGAAGAGGGGAACACATGTTGATGTAGAAGAGACATGAGGAAGAGGGGACACATGTTGATGTAGAAGAGACGTAAAGAAGAGGGGACACATGTTGATGTAGAAGAGACGTGAAGAAGAGGGGACACATGTTGATGTAGAAGAGACGTGAAGAAGAGGGGACACATGTTGATGTAGAAGAGACATGGAGAAGAGGGGACACAGGTTGATGTAGAAGAGACATGAAGAAGAGGGGACACATGTTGATGTAGAAGAGACATGAAGAAGAGGGGACACATGTTGATGTAGAAGAGACATGGAGAAGAGGGGACACATGTTGATGTAGAAGAGACATGGAGAAGAGGGGACACATGTTGATGTAGAAGAGACATGGAGAAGAGGGGACACATGTTGATGTAGAAGACACATGGAGAAGAGGGGACACATGTTGATGTAGAAGAGACATGAAGAAGAGGGGACACATGTTGATGTAGAAGAGACATGAAGAAGAGGGGACACATGTTGATGTAGAAGAGACATGAAGAAGAGGGGACACATGTTGATGTAGAAGAGACATGGAGAAGAGGGGACACATGTTGATGTAGAAGAGACATGAGGAAGAGGGGACACATGTTGATGTAGAAGAGACATGGAGAAGAGGGGACACATGTTGATGTAGAAGAGACATGGAGAAGAGGGGACACATGTTGATGTAGAAGAGACATGGAGAAGAGGGGACACATGTTGATGTAGAAGAGACATGGAGAAGAGGGGACACATGTTGATGTAGAAGAGACATGGAGAAGAGGGGACACATGTTGATGAAGAAGAGACATGGAGAAGAGGGGACACATGTTGATGTAGAAGAGACATGGAGAAGAGGGGACACATGTTGATGTAGAAGAGACATGAAGAAGAGGGGACACATGTTGATGTAGAAGAGACATGGAGAAGAGGGGACACATGTTGATGAAGAAGAGACATGAAGAAGAGGGGACACATGTTGATGTAGAAGAGACATGAAGAAGAGGGGACACATGTTGATGTAGAAGAGACATGGAGAAGAGGGGACACATGTTGATGTAGAAGAGACACGGAGAAGAGGGGACACATGTTGATGTAGAAGAGACATGAAGAAGAGGGGACACATGTTGATGTAGAAGAGACACGGAGAAGAGGGGACACATGTTGATGTAGAAGAGACATGAAGAAGAGGGGACACATGTTGATGTAGAAGAGACATGAAGAAGAGGGGACACATGTTGATGTAGAAGAGACATGAAGAAGAGGGGACACATGTTGATGTAGAAGAGACACGGAGAAGAGGGGACACATGTTGATGTAGAAGAGACATGAAGAAGAGGGGACACATGTTGATGTGGAAGAGACATGAAGAAGAGGGGACACATGTTGATGTGGAAGAGACATGAAGAAGAGGGGACACATGTTGATGTAGAAGAGACGTGAAGAAGAGGGGACACATGTTGATGCAGAAGAGACACGAAGAAGAGGGTTTGGTATTGATCTAGTCTGATTAGCATGTGCTTAGCGTGTAATTACAGATATAAATGGTTTGTGGAAAAGCCTTGGTGCAGCAGGGAGTGCTGGATGTATGTCTGCCTGCTGTTCTCTGCTCTCAGCATATAGGTTAATAATGCTGTCACGGCATGAGGGCCGAAGGCTTGTTCTACACACACACACACACACACACACACACACACACACACACACACACACACACTCGACTCTTTCCACAATCTCTCCTGGAAAGGACACGAGGAAGGGCACGGTTTAGATTTGCTTTCTACGTACATGTAGATTATCAGTACGATGCTTTGTAATGGTGAGACAGAACCGAAGCACGTTACGCGGCTATCAGAAGAAACGAGCCGACATGCGTACGTATTTTACGACCAGAGGACTTTCTTTAATTGCATTTCCTTCCACTGTTAGTGCGAGCTGCGGGTTTAACGCTCAGCTCTTCATTCTCGTTTTGACGCTGTAATGCAGGGGTGTCAAACTCAAGGCCCGGGGGCCAAATCCGGCCCGCGACGTCATTTTATGTGGCCCGCAAGAGCTTGCAAAGAATATAATACGGTTACTACTTTACAGTATATCAATATATGTTCATTTTAATTAATTTCTTATTTTATAGTTATTTATCATTTATCTTTGATTTATCCTTAATTTAATTCATCTGTGCTGTTTTTCAATCTCACCCTGTTGCTGTCAAACTACTGGTCCATGTTATCTTATCTTACAGAAGCCCATAAACTACATATCCCACAATGCATCTCATTTTGTGACATGCGCACTGAAGAGACTTCTGCTTTCAGACGTAGTTAATTATGAAGTTATATCCCATAATAATCCAATTCAGAGGCAATCATATAATATAATACATTATTTCATATATATTGTGTATTTATATATGTATTTTTATATAGTTACAACCGGCCCTTTGAGTGCAAGCATAATGCTGATGTGGCCCACGATGAAATTGAGTTTGACACGCCAATGGGAAATATAGCCTCGTGTGTACCTCACAGTTTCAGCCTTGTGTGTCCGCCTCTCTTTGACATTTGTGTTGTGAAAGTCGGGCGCTGTGATTGGCTGCAAGGTGGCGAAGAGGGCAACAGTGATGGACAGATTACAGAGGAAGGACGGAGCGCGAGGAAACAGATTAACACGATTACAAAAGTTTGCAGAAAGTGAAAAGAGAGCGGAGAGTATTGACCTGACTCCCGGTTGATTCTTTGCATTAAATACGGTGTGTGACTTTCTCTCGCCGCCTTTCCTCGGGCCTCGATCTCAGCTGAGTCACACGGCATTAGCACACTGTGGAAATCTGTCTGTGTGGTAGAGGAGCGGGAATCTGATTTTAAAGAGTCCTCTCCTGCTGATGTTCAGGTGTAGTGTCTGTACTTTAAAGAGTCCTCTCCTGCTGATGTTCAGGTGTGTATCAGTATGTAGTGTCTCTACTTTAAAAAGTCCTCTCCTGCTGATGTTCAGGTGTATATCAGTATGTAGTGTCTCTACTTTAAAGAGTCCTCTCCTGCTGATGTTCAGGTGTATATCAGTGTGTAGTGTTTGTACTTTAAAGAGTCCTCTCCTGCTGATGTTCAGGTGTATATCAGTATGTAGCGTCTCTACTTTAAAGAGTCCTCTCCTGCTGATGTTCAGGTGTATTTCAGTATGTAGTGTCTCTACTTTAAAGAGTCCTCTCCTGCTGATGTTCAGGTGTATATCAGTGTGTAGTGTCTCTACTTTAAAGAGTCCTCTCCTGTTGATGTTCAGGTGTATATCAGTATGTAGTGTCTCTACTTTAAAGAGTCCTCTCCTGATGATGTTCAGGTGTATATCATTATGTAGTGTCTCTACTTTAAAGAGTCCTCTCCTGCTGATGTTCAGGTGTATATCAGTATGTAGTGTCTCTACTTTAAAGAGTCCTCTCCTGCTGAAGTTCAGGTGTATATCAGTATGTAGTGTCTCTACTTTAAAGAGTCCTCTCCTGCTGATGTTCAGGTGTATATCAGTATGTAGTGTCTCTACTTTAAAGAGTCCTCTCCTGCTGATGTTCAGGTGTATATCAGTATGTAGTGTCTCTACTTTAAAGAGTCCTCTCCTGCTGATGTTCAGGTGTATATCAGTATGTAGTGTCTCTACTTTAAAGAGTCCTCTCCTGCTGATGTTCAGGTGTATATCAGTATGTAGTGTCTCTACTTTAAAGAGTCCTCTCCTGCTGAACTGAACTGGAGGAATCTGATAGCAGGGGTTCACGTTGCAGAAAGAGGAGCATTAGGTTTCTATTTCAGTCCGCCGAAGGCTCAAGGATCCTTTCGGAGCTTTAAATAAACTCATCGATGCACTCGATTGATGGTTCCTCCCAAGGTTGCGTTCGGAAATGGCCTTGCGACAGATGTAGAGTACAGATTTAAAACGCTATGTTATGAATTGTGTGGCAGCCGACTCATAAATGTTTAAGCTGACCTGAGTGCTGCTGTGCTGCTTCGTGCCGGTCAGCATGGCTGGATGTCACGTGACTGGCCTTCCTGTTATAAAACGTTGGAAATTAAACTCCAAAACTTTGTAAAAACTAGTTATTGGAGGCTTGTGTCTGTTGTTTCTCCTTCTAAAACAAAGTGTGTTTTTCTGCTTTAAAGGACCCGACACCCCAAGCCGATTTTGGCCGTCGATGGGCGTCAGGCCGACGATGAGCGTCGACACGCCCTACTCAGATTGGTGTGTCCCGCACCGTCGTGTCTTTTCAGCCGTGCCGACACCTTTTCCGCTGACTGCCCGCCGATTCAACATGTCGAATCGGTGGGCAGTCGGCCAAAGGCTGTCGGCAAAATAAAGCACTCTGATTGGCTGTTCAGCTAGCGAATCAGTGCATGAGAAGCGAAACGGAAGTGAGGGACCCAAACAAACGATTCATTTTCAGTTTATTGAACATGTCAGAAACAAAAACATACAACAATAATATATATATATATATATTCTCTTTTTTCCTTTTTTTTTCTCACTCAAATTAATAATTATAACAAAGTACAACAAAAAAATAATAACAAAAAATAAAATAATAATTCTCACATAGTCTGTCATGTTCAACAGGGGCAAGAAGAAGCTTAAAAAAATCGTTTCTGGTCCTCCCCCCTCGAGCATATATTTTTCTTATAAATAAAACATTAGGTCATCGTCATCAGCGACATGTTTGATTTGTTAATTACAATCAGAAATAAATTACTTTTACACTTACAAGAAATAACAACAAATGGGATTTTACAGGTCCGGTTCATAACCATTAATGATTTGTCTCCTAAATAATACTTTCAGTTTAGATAGACTTGTACAATATGTCAGTGTATCGTTACAGTTATTCCACAGACCAACACCTTTTGATGAGATGCAACGAAGTTTGGCATTTGTTCGCATTTGTGGTTTTTTGAAAAGGCAGTTTCCTCTCAACGTGTGTATGCTTTCTCTCCGTGTGAAAAGTCCCTGGATATTATGAAGTAATTGTTGATTTGCGGCTTTGAACATAATTCGAATAGTTTTATCGTCAACCAGGTCTTGTAGTTTTAGTTTTTCTTGATGTATTTTCCACACGATACATCATATATGGAAGTATGAAGGAGCAGTACAGCATTAACAAAGAAGCTTGATTAATTAGGTATTTGGCTTTATTCAGAATTGCTATTGATTTGGATATGTTGGCTTTGATATAGCTCATATGTGATTTCCAACTTAATTTATTGTCTATGATTACTCCAAGGAACTTTATTTCCGATACTCTTTCTAATTGGACGCCATTTCTAGTGAGTTTCTTCTCGGTATTGGTCGATCGATTCCCAAATATTAGGAGTTTGGTTTTGCTTGCGTTCAATGTTAATTTATTTTGGTCAAACCAGATCTTCATCCTGCTCAGTCCCTTCTCCATTGTGACCAATAGCTGTTCTAAATCGTCCCCACAGCAGAGTAGACTTGTGTCGAATGGTTTTAATCATTTTTGATACTTCACATATTTAAGCAATAGCTCACGACAGGCCGTGGTATATGCTCATTATATCACAGCGAAGGGGCGTGGTTCGGCCCGACGCGAAGCAGTTTGCTTTTCAGCCCAACGGTATACTGTTTTTCTCAGACGCGGAGGGATACTGACTTGTTGTGAAAAGTAACTTACAATTCTACCCGTGGTATACGCTCAGTATATCACGGCTAAGAACCAATCAGATTGCTTGATTTTACTTGTCCGTTTTATAAATTGTTAATATACAGAATAAATAGTAATGGCCCCAAGACAGAGCCCTGAGGCACCCCACATGTAACCTGCAGTAGTCGTGATGTATGGCTTTGTAGTTCAACGTACTGTTAGCTGTTATGTAGGTAGCTGGATAGCCATGATAGGGCAACACCTCTAATGCCATATCTCTGTAGTTGTTTTATTAATAATTCATGGTCAACTGTTTCAAATCCTTTTTTAAGGTCCAGAAATATCCCTATTGCATATTCTTTCTTTTCTATTGCCTTAGTAATGTGTTCCATAACATCTATAACTGCAAATTATGTAGTTCTGTTTGCTCTGAAACCATATTGTTGTCCATAGAGTATGTTATGTTTGGTGATGAAGTCATTTAGTCTTGTATAGTAGATTTGTTCCAGTATTTTAGAAAACTGTGAGAGCAATGAAATTGGTCTATATTTTGACCGTACATGTTTATCTCCAGATTTATGTATTGGTATGACTTTAGCAGTTTTCATTTTATTTATTTCAACACCATCACTACAACCAGTATTTGGAATTTCCCCAGCTAGACAAGGACCAACATTGACAAAGTACTTATTGAAATCTTCGGCAACTGAGGTCATGGCATAAATTACTGTATCGTTGTTTGACAGAAAACGGTTTGGGTGGTGTGCCTTTCCATTTCATTTTTTAATATTAATACATTCCATGTTTTTTTAATGTTATTTTTCTAATGATTCGTTGTAATGATCCATTTCGCTACATCGTATTATCTTTGTTTGTTTTTGTATGTCTTGTATTTTTGGTCAGCCTCGACTGATCCATTCTTTAAGAAGTCTTTATATAATTCATTTTACATGCATTTAATATTCCCTTAGTGATCCACGGTTTCTCAGCATATTTTTGTTTCACTATTCTCTTTACACGAGGACAATGTTTTTCATACGGCCCTGATGGAACATGTAGAAATGATTCATCGGCTTCATTTGCATCTGGAGCATCCACTTTGTTCCACTCTTGTTTAGATAACTCTTCTTTAAAAGAATGAACGGACTCTGGTGTTCTGTGTCTTGTAATTGTGACTTTTTTGATCCTAGTTCTGTATTGTTGCAAAGACTGGCAGGTGGTCACTTGAGTCATTGATTAATATTCCACTTATTCCTTTCCTATCCATAACAGTTGTGAATATGTTGTCCATGAGTGTAGCACTGTGTGATGTTATTCTGGTTGGCCGTGTGATTGGAGGATGTAAACTGTTGCTATACATAGAATTAATAAATGCTGTAGTTGCATTGTGTTCTTGTGGGTTCAGCAAATCAATGTTAAAATCTCCACATACAAAGAGCATGTTCTTGCTGCTTGTGGGATTTGTAGATTTCGTTTAACTCCAGCTCTCGACAGGTTCGGGAAAGCTCCTTGAGCTTCTCGCTGTAGAGGGAACATGGAACGCTATTTGTTGTTTGTTTATATCACAGTCTGTTCTTCTTCTCTCGGTTATCACGCAGTCTGTCTTCCGGTTGTTGCCTCTTTTGAATGACGAATACACACTACCGCCGCCTGCTGGTAGGGAGAGGTATTACCACTCACGCATGCACAGTTCGTACGTGCTTCTTGGCCCTCGGCTGAAGTCTTTGCGGTGTGTTCCAGTGCGACACACGGCCGAGACGCAGAGACGCGACAGTCGGGGGTCCGTCTGTGTCAGTTCTTTGGTGTCAGCTTGGTGCGTCCGGGCCTCTACATAGGCCACACACGTTAGCATGTCCAGCTCACTGTCACCTAGAAATCGAGCATTCATTTGTAGTTGTTTTCGAGAAGCATAATAAAAACCTAATTGGCCTTTCTGTTATAAACGTTGGAAATTAAGCTCCAAATTTAAAAAACTTTAACATTAGCTTTCGCTTGAAGGAGGCTACTTCGAACGCTGATTCTGCAACAATTAATGCTTCTATTTCACTTTTAAATGGACAAACCGTTCACATAAACCCGTTATAAAACTAGTTTATTAAGTGTTGAGGCTTTTGTCTTTTGTTTGTCCTTACAACAACAACAACAACAACAACAACAAATAGTTTAAAAACTGTTTTTCAATCTGCTTTAACGTACGCCACGAATGTTAGCATGCCAACTATCACCTAGAAGTCTAACATAAGATGTGCTTTATTGATCCAAATCTGGGAAATGTTTGTGTTGCAGCAGCATAAAAGACAAGGCGTTGCACATAAGAGAAATGAAAAGGGTAGAAATAAACAATTCTAAAATTAAAACGTCTCGAAATAGAAATAAAACGGCTATAAAAAGGTTTTTAAAAAATGGCTTTCTAGCAGCATCTCATTAGCTTCCGTTAGCATCAGGTCTTCCGGTGCAGGCTTTCTACCGCGCCAGTCTTAGAGTGCGGCAGCTGGAGATATAATAAAGTCAGATACACTTTCCACGGAGCAGAGCAATCAGAGTTAATCAAATCTGTGAGCAAACTGTTGTGATTTCAACCAACAAATGAGACGGCGGTCGACTCGTAATGATCTGCATTTCAGAGCCATTGTTTTACGATCTGCTCACTGGAAGAGGAGGTTGGGCTTGTTTTCGACATTCAGTGTGATAGAACTGCAATGCATTGATTCGGCTGAACTCTTTAACTTCGGAATTGGTATTTAGTTTAGCTCTATAGGGTTCGGCAAAAGTTTGTAAAATCGACGTTTTGTCTCAAAGTCAAAGGAAGTCTGCACTTTCTTATAAATGTTTCGCTTGAAGACGACATGACTTTAAAGAGTCCTCTCCTGCTGATGTTCAGGTGTATATCAGTATGTAGTGTCTCTACTTTAAAGAGTCCTCTCCTGCTGATGTTCAGGTGTATATCAGTATGTAGTGTCTCTACTTTAAAGAGTCCTCTCCTGCTGATGTTCAGGTGTATATCAGTGTGTAGTGTCTCTACTTTAAAGAGTCCTCTCCTGCTGATGTTCAGGTGTATATCAGTGTGTAGTGTCTCTACTTTAAAGAGTCCTCTCCTGCTGATGTTCAGGTGTATATCAGTGTGTAGTGTCTCTACTTTAAAGAGTCCTCTCCTGCTGATGTTCAGGTGTATATCAGTATGTAGTGTCTCTACTTTAAAGAGTCCTCTCCTGCTGATGTTCAGGTGTATATTAGTGTGTAGTGTCTCTACTTTAAAGAGTCCTCTCCTGCTGATGTTCAGGTGTATATCAGTGTGTAGTGTCTCTACTTTAAAGAGTCCTCTCCTGCTGATGTTCAGGTGTATATCAGTATGTAGTGTCTCTACTTTAAAGAGTCCTCTCCTGCTGATGTTCAGGTGTATATCAGTATGTAGTGTCTCTACTTTAAAGAGTCCTCTCCTGCTGATGTTCAGGTGTATATCAGTGTGTAGTGTCTCTACTTTAAAGAGTCCTCTCCTGCTGATGTTCAGGTGTATATCAGTATGTAGTGTCTCTACTTTAAAGAGTCCTCTCCTGCTGATGTTCAGGTGTATATCAGTATGTAGTGTCTCTACTTTAAAGAGTCCTCTCCTGCTGATGTTCAGGTGTATATCAGTATGTAGTGTCTCTACTTTAAAGAGTCCTCTCCTGCTGATGTTCAGGTGTATATCAGTGTGTAGTGTCTCTACTTTAAAGAGTCCTCTCCTGCTGATGTTCAGGTGTATATCAGTATGTAGTGTCTCTACTTTAAAGAGTCCTCTCCTGCTGATGTTCAGGTGTATATCAGTATGTCGTGTCTCTACTTTAAAGAGTCCTCTCCTGCTGATGTTCAGGTGTATATCAGTGTGTAGTGTCTCTACTTTAAAGAGTCCTCTCCTGCTGATGTTCAGGTGTATATCAGTATGTAGTGTCTCTACTTTAAAGAGTCCTCTCCTGCTGATGTTCAGGTGTATATCAGTATGTAGTGTCTCTACTTTAAAGAGTCATCTCCTGCTGATGTTCAGGTGTATATCAGTATGTAGTGTCTCTACTTTAAAGAGTCCTCTCCTGCTGATGTTCAGGTGTATATCAGTATGTAGTGTCTCTACTTTAAAGAGTCCTCTCCTGCTGATGTTCAGGTGTATATCAGTATGTAGTGTCTCTACTTTAAAGAGTCCTCTCCTGCTGATGTTCAGGTGTATATCAGTATGTAGTGTCTCTACTTTAAAGAGTCCTCTCCTGCTGATGTTCAGGTGTATATCAGTATGTAGTGTCTCTACTTTAAAGAGTCCTCTCCTGCTGATGTTCAGGTGTATATCAGAATGTAGTGTCTCTACTTTAAAGAGTCCTCTCCTGCTGATGTTCAGGTGTATATCAGTATGTAGTGTCTCTACTTTAAAGAGTCCTCTCCTGCTGATGTTCAGGTGTATATCAGTATGTAGTGTCTCTACTTTAAAGAGTCCTATCCTGCTGATGTTCAGGTGTATATCAGTGTGTAGTGTCTCTACTTTAAAGAGTCCTCTCCTGCTGATGTTCAGGTGTATATCAGTATGTAGTGTCTCTACTTTAAAGAGTCCTCTCCTGCTGATGTAGTGTTCTCTTATACTGCCTGTGCTGCAGCACCTCTTTTCACCCTCTGTCTGAAACCAGAGCTGCTCTGATTGGTTAGCTGACCGGCTCTGTTGTGATTGGTCAACAGCTTAGAGATGTCCCGCCCCCTTAGCCTATTCACGTACATGTGAATTTATTATGAATGTCACTATGTTCCTGAGGTTAACATGCTGCACACACACCTTTATAACGCACTGAAGGAAAGGGGAAACCTCGACCATGTGGATCGGGGACCCGTCACTGTTTTCCAACCCTCTTAAAAAAACTGTGTCCGATCGATGTGATGTGTAAATCTCCTCACCGTGCTCTCGTCCCTCCCGCGCGCTGTAACACAGTCTGTTGTGTTTCCGGCACGTGTGTGCAGCTGTACTGGCCTGACGGATGAACGCACTATAAATATTTCATACGAGCCCACTTTCCTCCCTGTGGCTACAAAAACCACACAAACAAATATCTGTATTAATAAATCCTGCAAAGGAGTGAGAGGGCTTTCGGGGGAGGGGGAGGGAAGCGCGTTGTGTTTACAACGACGGGAGGAGAAGCAGACACACGGGGAGAACCCTCAATAACGTTGAAGGGCCATTTGGAGAGTTTTTATTGCGTCTTGCTCCGTTTTCTCTCCTGTAGTATAATGGATACATGAAGTACTCTGGGTGGAAGGGTACCCCCCCGCCCCCCCGCATGCCTCCAGAGGGCGATATGAAAGTGAAAGAGAGTTCTGTCCGTTAAGCTTTGTGCAAACTTTGTCTCGTGCTGACTGCGCGGCACCTCGCTGAGCTCGACCCTGAGACTCTAATCACATCGGGCCGACACTGCTGAGTAAAGGTGGCGACGCGCAGAGGGACGCGCCATATACTTCGAGCTGATGACAAATTAAATCGTGGGTGACACAGTTTGAAAGACGCCACATTACGGGTTGTATCCTCCTCAATTATCGACTGCTCTGTCAGAGGTAGCAGCCGCTCAATGGCTTTTCCTCCAGATAGTAAGCTTTTATTATGAAGACTGAACTCCCGCTGGAGCTGCCAGAAAGAGTTGCCAGATGGAGTCTTTCCCTTTATCAGCTTGTGTTGCATATTTCCAATTGCACATATTGCACCAGTTTCAGTCGAATCAGCTTTGCCATTTTCCTCCCCACTGCTTTATGAACTCGATGATCTCGTCCAAAGACTAATGGTTTTCAAATTGAGGCCCAGATTCCTCAAAATATCTCTCTGCTCTTCTGTGAAGTCTTCGGGCGTTCGCCACTCGAGCCGCAGAACCCTGATGGAGCGCGAGTGAAGATGTCTCCACTCTCTAAAGCAGGGGTGTCAAACTCAAGGCCCGGGGGCCAAATCCGGCCCGCGACTTCATTTCATGTGGCCCGCAAGTGCTCTGAAAGGATGTAATATGTTTATCATACGGTTACAGGCCGATTTACCGAAGCACGATGTCCATAAACTACATGTCCCACAATGCATCAGACATTTGATTTTTTTTTATTGTTACTTTTTTTTCAAAATGTCACTTTTTTTCCAGAATTTTGATTTTCTTTTAAAATAATGTTGTGACATTCTCACTGAAGAGACTTGCACTTATTTAACCCAGACTTCTTCTTTCAGACGTAGTTATTTATGAAGTTTTTACCCTATCCGAGGCAGAGGCAATAAAGTAATATAATACATTATTTTATATATATTAAATATTTATATATATATTTTTATATAGTCTTAAAGTTACAACCGGCCCTTTGAGTGCAACCATAATGCTGATGTGGCCCGTGATGAAATTGAGTTTGACACCCCTGCTCTAAAGGGTGCATGTATTCAAGTCATAGCCTCACTATCCATGCTTTATAAATCACTCTTAAAGGTGGGGTCGGTAAGTTTGAGAAACCGGCTCGAGATCGCTAGAATTTGAAAATACAGAACCGGAGAAAATCTGCCACTTCCTCACAGAGCCCCTCCCCCAACACACACGAACGCGCACATGACCAATGAGGGCACGAGATAAGTGTGTGCCCCGATGGAAGGCTGACAGGCAGGTAGGCCGTCCAATCAGATTGGTTGTAGTTTTTACAGTATCACGGCTTCTACAGATAACATTTGTATGGATTTTTTGTCAAAGCACTTCAGATATTCATTGCTGTCGGGATGTTAAGAGCATTCCATGGAATATAACAACAAGTGTATCTCGAGCCGGTTTCTGAAACTTACCTACCCCACCTTTAAAGTGTGTGTGCCAGCTTCCTTAAGAATGCCATATTCACTTAGTGCTCTCATTAATTGCCGGTAAAGGCTCGCTAACAGCATTTGTGCACATTTAGGAGTCAGACTTTGCCATTTGGGTCCTCCTGAACCTATTTCTGAGTCATGGAGTGAACTCGCCGACTGGTTCGTGTAAAGTTAAGGTTTTAATTCATTAATTTAATTAACTAAGTACTCTTTGTTTTATGCGTGCAAGACACTCAGGCGTGCGTCGACGCAGTTATCCCCCTGGGAGCGGTGGTCTCGGCAGATGAAATAGCACAGAGGATCCCGAGATCAATCCGCATTTCCATAGCCATAATCACCCGGATTGATTTCGCAGCAAAGGATTATCGTACCTGAAGAACGGCTCAATTTGTCGGGGCACAAATTGGTGACACAAAAGAGGGAGGGAGCGAGTGGAGACCTCCGAGGTGGATCATGGTCCATAAGAGCTCCCAGATCGATAAGGGCTCGGCTCAGTGCTCATAATGTGATGTGCTCCCGATCGATACCCTTCCCCCGCCCGGTGTGTCGCCATGTGTTATTCTTCTCTCTTTCCTCCGTCACACTGATGTATGAGGCCGCTGCAGGCCGTAACCACAGGCTGCCACTGATGACAGGACACTTAGAGAGGAGTTAGTGGGCAGAGATGGTAGAAGTACACATCCTTTACTCAAGTAGAAGTACAGATACTCATGTTTAAAAATACTCTGGTGAAAGTAGAAGTACTGACTAAACTTCTTTACTCAAGTAAAAGTAAAGAGGCTTTGAAGTGTACTAAGAAGTAGAAAGTACAGGTATTTGGGTTCAACATGTAAGAAGTAGAAAGTACAGGTATTAGAGTTCAACATGTAAGAAGTAGAAAGTACAGGTATTTGAGTTCAACATGTAAGAAGTAGAAAGTACAAGTATTTGTGTTCAACATGAGAGAAGTAGAAAGTACAGGTATTTGAGTTCAACATGTAAGAAGTAGAAAGTACAGGTATTTGGGTTCAACATGAGAGAAGTAGAAAGTACAGGTATTTGAGTTCAACATGTAAGAAGTAGAAAGTACAGGTATTTGAGTTCAACATGTAAGAAGTAGAAAGTACAGGTATTTGAGTTCAACCTGTAAGAAGTAGAAAGTACAGGTATTTGAGTTCAACATGTAAGAAGTAGAAAGTACAGGTATTTGTGTTCAACATGTAAGAAGTAGAAAGTACAGGTATTTGAGTTCAACATGTGAGAAGTAGAAAGTACAGGTATTTGAGTTCAACATGTGAGAAGTAGCAAGTACAGGTATTTGTGTTCAACATGTAAGAAGTAGAAAGTACAGGTATTTGAGTTCAACATGTAAGAAGTAGAAAGTACAGGTATTTGAGTTCAACATGTAAGAAGTAGAAAGTACAGGTATTTGAGTTCAACATGTGAGAAGTAGAAAGTACAGGTATTTGAGTTCAACATGAGAGAAGTAGAAAGTACAGGTATTTGGGTTCAACATGTGAGAAGTAGAAAGTAAAAAGTCGTCAGAAAAATAAGTTGTGGAGTAAAGTACTGATACCAGAAAATGTACTTAACAAAGTATTTGTACTCCACTATTTCCCAGCTCTGTTAGTCGGCCTTTTTTGTATTCCTCCTGCAGGAATTGAAAAGAGGGGGGAAAGGTGATGCTTGTCATTTCTAGAGTAGTTGTTGAGATGTCGGGCGGCTGAAGATTGAAGAGAGGCTCCAGAGAGCTCTTCACTCAGGGCTTTCTCTCCCTCAGGTCTCGAGGGTCTACCTTAAAGGAGCTGTTGGATGAAATTGTGAGGCTGGGTGTTCACCAACAGATACTCTACTGAAGCGTTTTGTAAGCCGTCCCTTGAGGCGCATGGAGCCAGCTGGTTTGAGGTTTTTTAACAACACTCATCAAGTGATTTCTCTTCTTTTGTAAGTGTGTTTCAGAATGCGCTGAGCACCCAGGGAGATACCTCTTTCTCCATCTGTCCTCGTTGAAGCTGGTTTCTACACAGTCATCGTTAAAGAGCTGAGTCACGTGATGACGTTTATAACACGTCTAAGCCAATCAGGTACGACTGGCCTTAACATGACCTGGCGTCAGAGGTCAGATCCTGCACAGGACAGAGAAAGGCTATACAACTACTTTACTTAAGGACGTACTAAATATTAATCACTTCAGCTTTCCTTTTGGGTTAGGGTTAGGGTTTGAACCTGTGCCCCCCTGATCCAAACACCAACGCACTATCCCCTGCGCCACACGCCTCTATTTTCATTTCTCCTTCCCTTCGCTGGGTCACTTCCAGTTCAACAGACGCGGCTCGTTTCTGCTTCTTTCTTTTTTAATCCCGCTCTCACGGCATGGGATGCTTCTCTTAACGCGTCCACACATGCAGATCAGGCGCAGACTGAGTCCAAGCAACGGATCTTCTTAACGACTCCCACTCAATTACAGGAGGTTAATGCCATCCACCTCAGCGTCGCTCGTCCTCGCGCTAAGAAAATGTCAAAACGTGTGGGAAGGTGAGATTGCATGGGTCAGTGAAACATTAATCACTTTCTGTGTGTGTGTGTGTGTGTGTGTGTGTGTGTGTGTGTGTGTGTGTGTGTGTGTGTGTGTGTGTGTGTGTGTGTGTGTGTGTGTGTGTGTGTGTGTGTGTGTGTGTGTGTGTGTGTGTGTGTGTGTGTGTGTGTGTGTGTGTGTCACTTTAAAGGGCTCACCTGCTGCAAAGTGTTGAGGAGACAGAGATGACCTGTGTCCTCTCAGGCAGGAGGTGTGAATCTAAATAACGATTATTCATCCTTTTAAAGAACGATTGACCTAAAGGGAGGACTTGCATCGAGCTCCCTGAACGTTGGTAACAGACGAGTTGGGATCGCGGCGAAATGCTCTCCGCAGATCCGTTCTCACATCGTTTATCAACCTTTTCTGACTCAACATCAAGCCACACTTATTGTTTTTACTTCTTTATTTTAATTGAATAATGTAGGACGTTTGTTGCCGTCAGTTATGGGGAGAGTTGGGGCTCAGAAAACTGACATCTGTTCATCGTTTTTCCCTTCTAATTTTGTATTATTTTCTAAACCACACAGTTATTTACTCAACACACAATTATCCTTGTGTTTATTTATTTGTTGATTAATAAACACAAGTTGGAGTCCGTCAGGACCGAGGGTCGGAGCAGCTCATAGTAGTTGGTTAAGAGAATATTACACCGGGAAGTAAGTATTCTCTCCGCTTCGCTTGACAAACCCCGTGATAGTCCTCCAGCTCTGTGATTGGATGTTTTGAGGTTGCGCCGATTCTCGAACAGCACTTGAAATGGGATGGAACCACGGCAGACTGTCCAAGACTGGATTTGAACGTGTCCACCGCGTCCCCCCTCCCCCACCCCTGTCCCCAGAACTACACATGCTGGCTATTCTGTTTCGCAACATGTTCTCTATGGCACGTCTCTACTGGGAGTTGTAGTTTTAAAAGACGTTTTCGTATTTCCCATAATAAGAAGTTGCCAGTATTAAACTGCGTACATCCCTGGAGGTTTAGGGGACAGGAAACACTCACATTTAAAACATATAATTAATAAATGGGTGAAATTGCTTGTGCCCATTATGGGCAGTATTAATATATATACCCACACGCCAGCTAAGGTCAGAAGAGCTTTATTTAACAGCTGGTCTCAGGTCTGTGGCCCCTCCTGTTGTTCATTGATGAGCCTGAAACATGCACTTGTCAAGGTTCAGAGGCACATTGTGCAAATATGGCAGTCCATCGATCATCTTAAGATAAGATATACTTTATTGATCCCAAGTTGGAAACATGTGCGTTACATCAGCATGTGTAACGGTTGTAAATATGCAGTGGTGCAGTTGTAAATATGCAGTGGTGTTTATTTGTAAATCATTTAGTATAATCTCACAAATTCTGTGTTTTATATTTAACAATTCTGTGTTCTTTATTTATTATTGTTCAATACCTGACAAGGCTGGAGATGAA
This sequence comes from Champsocephalus gunnari, assembly GCA_036324595.1. Lineage (NCBI taxonomy): Eukaryota > Metazoa > Chordata > Actinopteri > Perciformes > Channichthyidae > Champsocephalus > Champsocephalus gunnari. Next base: position 27,396,051 of record CM070448.1, on the reverse strand, counting down.
AAACTTGGGTCGCAGGTTCCTCAACAGTGCATTACAAGACATCTATCAATATGTGTACCTCCACCATTAAACTGTCATATTCTGCACATTTCTTATTCTATCTACATACATCTTATAAGAGTATAATACATATGTATAATATCAGTTAAAATAAGTGCTTAAACATACAGTAGTTAACATTGCAGGAAAGCAATATATTAGTACTTTGTCAGGCTTAATATTTATCCCCCCAAAGCTTTTTTCTTAATCAAAATAAGACCTTAACCTAAAGTAATCTTTAATGTTTAAATAAAGCCGTATTAGTTTGTCTGTCTGTGTCTCCTATTAATATCTAATAATAAAAATAATACATTTCAATAACGTGCTTTAACCACCAGGGGTCCCTTTCTATCAGCTGTGCGCCGTTATGGTGTAAATATACCAATATACCGATTGGATCAAATATAAAAGTCAGCCGAATTAGTGTTGATACTGCAAGGAGACGTATTGTGAAAGAGAAATTGAAGATGTTGTTTAATTGCTGATATATTTATGATCCACGTCACGTATTCAGTTTCGGCGGCAGGCCTTCCTGTTAGTCCAGAAGTCTTCTCATCAGGGCTCTCTAAATAGAGAACTACGGCAGATATGTGATATGTAATGCAGCCGAACCGTGTATTACAATGCCGTTATGTGATGACCTCCAAAGAGAAAAGCAAGCACACTCGGAATAAATGAATGTTTTCGGATTTCACATCAACAGGAAGTCCGGTTAACTAAAATGTCCGTGCGGAACAATACCCCAACCCATAGATCCGCGGGTGAATAATGTCAATCACCACATTACACACATCCCTTCACATTTACATTTTAATTTACATTAAAGTATTTCGTGAGGCCTTCTAAAATGTTTTTAAATATAAGTAGGGTTGTAGTTGAAGAGGTTGTAAATTGTTGCGTTGCCTGGCAACACAATCGCACAACGGCACGTCCATTAATTCCACATCCACACGCATGGATTAACATCGATGTAATACATTAATGCAGCCTTTGTTTCTGCTCAAAGAGTGTCGACCAGCTGGGGCAACAAGTGCGACTATTACAAAATAAATCATTATTATATTAATATTGACAATAACAACCGACCGTCGGGGAGCGTTGTCATGGCGTCTATTATCAACGCTATGGGAGGTCTATGGAGGTCTATGGGACGCCCTGCCCGTTGAAAACTGACTCTCAAGGGGTACCATGACGTGGAGGGGCCAACATGTGACGGGTTGGGAGTGAGAACGTGGTTTTTCCTCTAAGTGTCTGAATAATTAGGGCTGTTTAATTTACTACCAATAAGCGTATACACTGAGAGAAACCTCCAACCTCACAGATTTGAAACCAAATAAACTTGGTAGCTTGTTTTTCATTTTAGTTTACCAAAATGTGTTTCGGCAAATGATAAGGATATGTTTACTCTCTTCATAGTATTCTTTGCTCAAAATTAACGTTGTGATGTCACGATGCATCTCAAAGTCGCGTGGCTTCACAACCAAATCAACTTGACAGCTTGTTTTGGATTTCTTTTACTAAAACAGTTCACCAAGTTTCTGCGAATGATAAGGGTGAGAAATAATCCGTGCAGCTGCCGAATCCTACTTCATTTCTGGATATTTTTGTTTACGGGACTGGTCGATGTTTACACTCTTGCACCTTGGCGTTGTTTTCAGTTTCTCATAGTTGTCTTTGCTCAAAATCAACGTTTTTATGTCGCGATGCACGATGAAATGCTTCCCTGAAGTTCCCTTCCTGAACCAGAGCGATTTCTAAAAGGTCTGTCGTCACGTTCGAGCTCTTTGCACGCTACCACTTCCCTTTGTACCTAAGCTACTCTCGTGCCAAGGCGTTCTGCGACAGGTTCTCCGGGCCCGAAGGCTTGGCACCGGACGACGAGCCTCAAATGTTCTCGCCAGAAGTCGTGAAGCGTTGTGCATCCTCTCCGAGACGCAGGTCGCCTCACTTAGCTGCCAATAGGTTTAACCTAATCAGAGGCATTCAGTTAGCCATGGCACCACTTCTGCGTCTCCTTCCCCCTTTTCTCTCGCCTAACAGAGGGAATTGCGTAGCTTTATTTCAGGCAGTGTCATGAGAAGACAGCCACTTCTCTCCCTGTGTGCCAGAGGCTAATGGATGCACTATATGGAAATGTCTGACCCCTAAATCCTTGAGCTCTATCCCTGCATTGCTTTCGCTTTTAGTCCCAAGGGAAACGGCGTGTGATCAGTATTCAGCGAGCCTTGTTTTCCCATCTTGTCGGAGCCGCTTCAATCTGGTCTCGTTAGATTTGAATAGGTTGGATATAGCTCGGGTCACAGAGGACGAATGCAGATTGTTTCCGTGCTCTGGATTGGAGTTGTTGAAGGATTGCAGTACTGCAGTGTGCAGGACAGATACTCTCCACCTGTGTGGGAGGAGACTCAGAGTTGAGCTGTGAAAAGAAAAAGGGCATCAGCTAATCCCTGCAGCGCTGTAAAGAGGCTCTGCTTTTTGCTCCGATAAAACATGGAGCGACTACAGAAGATACTTCTCACTCTGCAGCACACATCACAGGCAAAAAATAAAACAATGTATTATATTCAGTGTTGTGCTAGTTACTGAAAACCAGTAACTAGTTACCATTACTAGTTACTTCATTTCAAAAGTAACTCAGTTACTTTAATGATTACTTACACCAAAAAGTAATGCGTTACTGTGAAAAGTAACGTTTTAGTTACTTTAAAAAAAGGCTCCCATTATATTAATGCCCTTATAGCCTTCATCTCAGTTCTGTTAGTGCATTGGAGAATAATACAATCTGTTGATCAACTTGACATGCATTATATGCAATCTGGAGAGCATCGATATTAGCTGGCTTTACATGTTTGTATATTCTTTCTCCAGGTAGTCCCATATGCCGTGTGCCGCCCGGACATGCTATCATGCTAACTAGCTCCCTGAAAGCGGGTGACTCCACTGTAGCAACAGCCTGCATGTGTTCTACAACATACCGTGCAATGGCTCTATCGACTTTTCCCTGGCTAGCAGTCCCACGGTTAAAATCCAGCCGCTGTTGCTTAGGTGCAGGTGGAGGTGCAGGTGGAGGTGGAGGTGCAGGTGCAGGTGGAGGTGCAGGTGGAGGTGCAGGTGGAGTGGCGTCGGCTGAGTCTCTGTGGTCTTAGCTACTAGCTTCGTCCCAGCATGTTGTTTCTGCAGATGTTTTAAGAGATGTGAATGACTGGTTCGGGCAGTAGATAGGCTCTTTGACCCGCCAGGACACAACTTACATTTAACTAAAACGTTCTTTTCTTTGTGCTCGACAAAAGTGAAATAGTGAGAATATCTCCAGGTGGAGAAACTAGACTTGAGCGCCGCCGCCATGACAGTCTTGTTAGTAAACAACACAAACACGCCCACAGCGCGTCTCCGCATGTGACACAGGAAGTATCTAAGTACATTTACTCAAGTGCTGTACTTAAGTACAGTTCTCATCTCTGTTCACCTGGCTGTTGACTATATACAAAAACTAACGCAGTAATGGAGTAACGCACCATGTAGTAACGGTAACTGAGTTACTGAATTTAAAAAGTAATGCGTTAGAGTACTAGTTACTGCCAAAAATAACGGCGTTACAGTAACGCGTTACTTGTAACGCGTTAGTCCCAACACTGATTATATTACATCATTGCCTCTGCATTGGATTATTATCGGATAGGGTAATAACTTCATAATTAACTATACGTCTGAAAGCAGAAGTCTGGGGCGAATCATTGCAAGTCTCTTCACTGAGAATGTCACTAAATGATTAAACAAAAATCTAATTCTGAGAAAAAATTACATTTCGATGCATTGTGGGACATGTAGTTTATGGGCAACGTGCTTCTGTAAATCGCATGTAACCGTATATAAAATATTATATTCTTCGCAAGCTCTTGTGGGGCCGCATTAAATGAAGTCGTGGGCCGGATTTGGCCCCCGGGCCTTGAGTTTGACACCCCTGATCTAGGTCAATAAATCCCGGTTAAGGTAAAGCGCTGGCTGGCAGGATTATACAGGCTGTTCTTTCGCATTCAGTCACTGAGCCGCGCGCACAGGGAACGAGAGCGCAGCGTCGGGACTTCTTCTGAGAGAGCGGACAGACGGTTTCAGTTTGAAGATGCTTTTCTTTTATCGCCGAAAGCAAACATTGATATTCTGAGAGAGCGAGGGATTTATAGACTGAAGCCAACAGGTGGAGCCAAAGTCCTTTGATCCTCTCATCACACACACACACACACACACACACACACACACATCACACACACACACACACACACACACACACACACACACAGAGAGAGAGAGACAGTGCACACACAGACATACACAGTGTACTACACACACACACACAGTGTACTACACACACACACACACACACACACACACACACACAGAGAGAGAGAGACAGTGCACACACAGACATACACAGTGTACTACACACACACACACACACACAGTGTCCTACACACACACACACAGACAGTGCACACACACACACACACACATCACACACACACACACACACACACACACACACACACACACACACACACACACACACAGACAGAGACAGTGTACACACACACACACAGTGTCCTACACACACACACATACACACACACACACACACACATGCACGCACAGACATACACAGTGTACTACACACACACACACACACACACACACAGTGCACACACACACACACACACACACACACACACACACACACAGAGAGAGAGACACACACAGTGTCCTACACACACACACACACACACACACACACACACACACACACACACACACACACACCTCCCCAATTTCCTAAATAGATTTCTGACCTACTTTTCCTCCCATTTAAATGGCGTCCTCACTTTGAAATCCATCCATCAAAGTGGATTTAATGAATCATTTGGTTCCTTCTCTTCTTCCCATTACCGTGCCATCGTCTCCTGTCCAAACGAAACGTCGACATGCATTCATTTCCATTACATCCATTCAGCCTCTCCTGCACCTTCTCCCGTGTGCTCCAGTCCGTCCTCTCGGTAACGACGGGCTCAGATCCAATGTTTCCTCTGTGATTGTGTTGTTAAATGTTTGTGTTTCATGTATTGTGTCTTGATATTTGTCTGTTCATGTTGTTGTAACTTATTTTATTCAAGGCGGTAAAAACATTTGTTTATTTGCTTCTTGACAGAGTATAATGTTTCACCGGAAACGCTTTTATTTTGAAGTGCATGTATGTGTCCTGCTCTTACACCGTCCTGTTATGATTCTGAAATGTATCACACCGCACCGCAGTATTTTTCCCACTTTAGTTCCGAAATGTCGCGTCCACGCCGTATATACGAATATTATATATTATATATCAGTCTATGGTCCACACCAACAAGAGACGGAACTCAAATTAGTTCATCAGAACCTTTTCACCCCCTTTTCCGTCGCTGCTAGAGAGCAGGGACTTTCGTGGGAGAAAAAGGTTCCTATGTCTGATTGGCTGGGCGGATTGCAAACCACGCCCCGTTACACTCCCAAAAAGTGTTGTGAAGCCGCCATTTTATTATCCTCGCATTAGCATTATTAGCATTAGCATTAGCCCAGCGCAGAAACGCAGAGAGACTAACTTATGGCAACACAAAATAAAACATGGGAGCGGTGGAGATGAGGAGGTGTCGGCGTTCTGGCGATTTACTCGGAAGGCTTCAGTAGCAGCTGCTGGGACTCCCAGCAGCTGCTACTGAAGCCTTCCCCAACTCCGGGGACTTCCGGCCGGGGACTCCGGGCGGCAGTATACGCCGTGAAGTGGGTTGCGGCCTGCCAGTAAACCCAAAGCAGAAGAAGAAGAAGTGACGTCAGCGGCTTCATTTGCCTAATCCTCCCTCAGAGATTTATTCCGGTGTGAACGCGATCTGTACTTATTCAAAGCACTAAAAGTTCTCATGAACTAATTCGCATTTGGGAAAAGTACTGCGGTGTGAATGCGCCTATAATACATTTCAGAATCATAATTTTAGTTCCGGCTCTTTTTGGTGTGAACGCAACATTTCGGAACTAAAGTGGGAAAAGTACTGCGGTGTGAACGCGCCCTTCTGTGTCGAGTGCATTTTCTCCGTCTTCCACGGTTCTTGTTGGAAACTGTTAAATGAATATAAAGTAAACACGTTCAGTTTGGCCTCGCTTTGTTCTTCATTCGAAGCTTCTATTACACAACAGATGTTAATGTAATGTTTAATTGAACTTGTAATGTGTCATTGAACTATTCATATCTTAAACTGCACTGTAACTTTTATCCATGTATTTTTCCTTAATGTTTATTTTATTAGCTTTTCTGTTTTAATGCTTAATGTCTTTCATTTTTTTTGTACAGCACTTTGAATTGCCTTGTGTTGAAAGGTGCTCTATAAATAAACTTGCCTTGCCTTACACACGGAGCTGCTGGGATGCAAGTCCAATTCAGACTTGATCTGACCGTTAAAGTATCATCGTATGTTCCCGTTGTCTTTTCTAACATGTCATTCCTCTCTTCTCCAGATTCTGGCCATCATCTCGATCCTCTTCATCATCCTCTCCACCATCGCGCTCTCTCTCAACACTTTGCCGGATTTGCAGGTGATGGATGAGTTTGGTCAGGCGAGTGATAACCCTCAGCTGGCTCACGTGGAGGCGGTGTGCATCGCCTGGTTCACCATGGAGTATCTCCTCCGTTTCCTCTCCTCGCCCAACAAGTGGAAGTTCTTCAAAGGCCCGCTGAACGTCATCGACCTGCTGGCCATCTTGCCGTACTACGTCACCCTCTTCCTGACGGAGTCCAACAAGAGCGTGCTGCAGTTTCAGAACGTGCGCCGCGTGGTGCAGATTTTCAGGATCATGAGGATATTGAGGATCCTGAAGCTGGCCCAGGCACTCCACGGGCCTCCAGTCTCTGGGCTTCACCTTGAAACGGTACATATTTCATTTGTATTTGTTCCGTTCATGGTATGCACAACTTAGGCTGCGGCCACACGAGGACGAAAACGGCTAAACGCATAGGATTAACGCAAACGCAATCGCAAACAAGCTTCCGTCCACACGCGATAGTTATCCGGATAGTGTCTGTCCGCATAAGACCGCTCCGTTTAGCTGCAGTACATGCAGAGCCTGTAGGTGGCGCTGTAACTTCCGCCACAAAAGCAGCGAAGAAGCATGGTTGTCATGGTTGCCCTTCTGTTTATTCTCCGCGGTGGGGGCCGAGGGAACCGGGCAGAGTTTTTCGCCAGTCAGCGTGTATTAAAGTTTAAATCTTCCGGACAAAATTATAAAAGTGCCGTCAAAGGTCTTCTTTGTTATTTATTGAGCTTTAAAACAAATGAATAACGACTCTATATATTATAATAATAAAATACACGGAGCCTCTCTTTTCCTCCCTCTCTAGGACAGCGTCAGTGTCTGTCTCATGCAGCAGCTCATCCAGTAATGAGTGACCCGACAGTCAAAATAAACATATTTATAACTAGGTAGTTTGAGAGGTGTCTCCGTCCTGTCAGATCAGACTTCACTCGCGTTTAGGTCCATATCGAGAGAAAGATAAATAATCTGAATTCAGTGCAGTTTACTTTGACGCGGGGTGAGCAGCAGAGGTGGGGAGAGGCGGGCTAGTGCCTCATCGTTATCAGAACATGATCGTATAGGGCGCACACACGGAGCCGTTGGAGCCCCCCAGAGCGTTGCGTATGCCGTTCTATCCACCTTGGGACCCGTTATCGTTTCCGCAGTCGTTTGTCGTATGCGGTCGTCCTCGTGTGGCCGAACGGTCTATACGACACTAAACAGTAACGCAAACGACCGTTTTCGTCCTCGTGTGGCCGCGGGCCTCAACGTGAGGCAAGTTTATTTATACAGCAGCTTTCAACACAAGGCAATTCAAAGTGCTTCACCAAACATGAGAGACATGAAGAAACATATTAGGAAAGGACATTTAAAAACACAAACTGAAAGCAAAGATAGCAAAGGAACATGAATTAAAGGTACAGAGCGGTGTGAGACACACATCTGGACTGTTTCGCGCTGACTCTCAAGCATCGCTCACTTTTTTAGCAGAAATAGTTTTCTATGCCCTCACTTTCTTTCTACTTTCTTTTTTAACTTATCCTTTGTGCAGGGGTGTCAAACTCAATTTCATCGCGGGCACTTATGGTTGCACTCAAAGGGCCGGTTGTAACTTTAAGACTATATAAAAATACATATATAAATATATCATATATATAAAATAATGTATTATATTACATCACTGCCTCTGCACTGGATTATCATCGGATAGGGTAATCATTTAAATATTGAATTGTTCTCTCTTAGTAAGATCCCATTTCAATAACATGGCAGTCTTACCTTGACTTGAAGATTAAGTCCATTTGCCTATCCCTCTGGAGAAACATCTCTATTACTTTTTTGTAAAAGTCCTCCTTATGTTCTTGTAGTTTCAAAAGTCTATCATAAATCTAAATGATGGATTTTTGATTCGAAAATGATGAAAGTAGACATGTGGATATTATCCGGCTGAACAGAACGTACATTTATCCAACAGCTACGTTTCCCACAGATCTTATTTTGAGCTATTTTCTAAAATCCTATGGAGAAATCTCGTTGCTTTTTTGTGGAGGGAAGCCATGCGCAGCTTACTTCCTGGTCTCTCGTCTCCTCTTCACACATCACACTTTTCGCGGCACACGTACTTACAGCCAATCAGCTCTGAGTGATGTGAGATGACGTATGGTGGGGATGGCAGCACTTTGCCCCTCTGGTCATTATTTTTTTGCCTACACATTAAATAGGACAATACTCTGAGCATGCGCAGTGTAGTTTTTGCAGTCACCATTCACTCAGACAGACAGAGAGAGGGAGGGGCAGGATCAGGTTTTGTCCCACATGGCTCTAAACAGCTCAACACTGTAGACACTCATTAGAAGAACACAGACTAAAACAGCAATGAGACGAATCAGACGATTAAACATGATCTTAAAATATATTTTATATATTTTTAAATGTATTTTGTTGTAATCATTATTTTAATACTTTCTGCTGACACTAGGTGGCGCTGTGCCCCACCTGCACCTAATGACCAGTCGCCACTGTATATACTATATCAGGCGTGTCAAACTCAATTTCATCGTGGGCCACATTAGCATTATGCTTGCACTCAAAGGGCCGGTTGTAACTATATAAAAATACATATATAAATACACAATATATATGAAATAATGTATTATATTATATGATTGCCTCTGAATTGGATTATTATGGGATATAACTTCATAATGAACTACGTCTGAAAGCAGAATTCTAGGGCAAATAATTGCAAGTCTCTTCAGTGCGCATGTCACAAAATGAGATGCATTGTGGGACATGTAGTTTATGGGCTTCTGTAAGATAAGATAACATGGACCAGTAGTTTGACAGCAACAGGGTGAGATTGAAAAACAGCACAGATTAATTAAATTAAGGATAAATCAAAGATAAATGATAAATAACTATAAAATAAGAAATTAATTAGAATGAACATATATTGATATTCTGTAAAGTAGTAACCGTATGATATTCTTTGCAAGCTCTTGCGGGCCACATACAATGAAGTCGCGGGCCGGATTTGGCCCCCGGGCCTTGAGTTTGACACCCCTGCTCTATATAAATACCATTACCATCATTACAAAACACTCGCTGCTATATAACGTGCATTATAATTATTATTAATAATGTTCGATAAATAACGTGCAATTACGTAACCACCACTACGGTTTTTTCACTGCTAACTACTGTTAATATTTACATTAATGATGAGACCATCGATGTTTCCTGTAGTTATTGAATTGTTCGTTTTACTGCACTGTTAGTGTCCTATATCATTATGCTGCTATCTTATCTCCAACTGCATTATTATAAATATGTTTGTAGTTCTCTACCTGTGTTTTTAATTCTTGTTTTCACTTGTATGTGTGCATCAAGTCAAACTCCTCGTACGTGTGAACCTGATTCTGATTCTCGTCTCGTCTTCAGGAGCTACAACGAGCTGGGTCTGCTCATCTTGTTTCTCGCCATGGGCATCATGATATTCTCCAGCTTGGTGTTCTTCGCTGAGAAGGATGAAGACGCCACGAAGTTCACCAGCATCCCCGCGTCCTTCTGGTGGGCGACCATCACGATGACCACGGTGGGATACGGGGACATTTACCCACAGACGTTGCTCGGTAAAATAGTCGGGGGGCTTTGCTGCATTGCGGGAGTTCTGGTGATTGCTCTGCCCATCCCCATCATCGTGAACAACTTCTCCGAGTTCTACAAGGAGCAGAAGAGGCAGGAGAAGGCCATCAAGCGGAGGGAGGCGCTGGAGAGGGCCAAGAGGAACGGCAGCATCGTGTCCATGAACCTCAAAGATGCCTTCGCGCGCAGTATGGAGCTCATGGACGTGGTGGTGCAGAAAGGAGAGGACAAAACCTCCCTGGAGAACCACATGTCGCCCGAACGCTGGGGCAGCACCCCCAGGCACGCCTCCTCCGAGTCAGACCTGAAATCTCCGGCGAGCCAAAACCCAGAGATGCAGAATTCGCCTCAACGCATCACCGTCAACACCACCGGGAGCCCGCAGAGGATGAGCCGCACCCCGCAGCGCCTGGATGTGCAGAAACTGGAGGAGATGTACAACCAGATGAGCAAATCCCAGTCTCTGAGCAACCTCAACACCAACAGCTCCATGAGCACGTTGAGCACGACGGCGCCCGTGTCCCCGCGGAAGCCCCAAAGCCCCGACGCTACTTTAAAAGAGGAAGTCGAGCTGGAGATGACGGAGGTGCAGTCCTGCTCGTCCGACAGAAAAGACTCTGCTTACAGAAAGGAAGACACTGGGCCGTGTCGACTCAGGCACCCGAGGGCGCCTCCCTATCTGGACCTCAGCAAGGTGAGGTCCATGGACGAGGGCGGCAAACTCAAAGACGGCCTCTACGAATCCGCAGGTGACGGATCGGAGCTTCTAAAGGAGGAGAGCTTTGACAACAGCGCTTTGGAGGCTGCTTCGAGGGGGACTGACGCTCTCACAATAAAAGGTTTGACCGCCAACTTCCCCAAATCGCCCGCTGAAGGTCCGTTGACTCCGCCCAGCACCACGTCTCCTGGAGACATTAGCTCCAGCATGTTGGAGGACGAGACCCCGGACGGAGAGACGTCTCCTCTCATCCCCAGCACCGAAGAACTGCTTCCCATTTCAGAGGAGGAAACGTGTCCTCTGTCGCCCAAAAGGCTGGTGGTAGACACTCCCCCGGGCGACGAACATCAATCCACGGAAAACCACGAGGAAAAGCATCTGATGGAGGTCGCGGGCGCTTCAGTTTCACCGTTGTCGCCCAATTCAGCACAACATTGCGCCCAAGGAGAGGAAGTGAAGGCTGAAAGCAGCCAGAATGGACACAAAGTAGAGAACCACATGTTCACCTCCGATATCCACCTGATACCGGGGGATGGCAGCCTGTCTCCGAGCTGCGAAACCAGCATGTGACTGTAGAGAAAGCTTCCCATTGGACAATAAGACCCACTGCAACCTCAGCCCGGCAGACAGGAGAAAAGACACGGTGCAGTCGTAGTGAAAGATATTTTTGCATGGCATGACAAGTCCCTTTTACTTGAGTCGTTGTGTGTTGCTGAAAAAGAAAACGGCGGTGAATCTAGAAGACGTTGGGGGCTTGGAGAGGAGGCTCTGGAGGGAATTCATCAACTTCCATGTGGACCCTTTTCTCCCCCCGATGTACATAATGACCGTCTCCTTTTCTAGCAAAGGAAGGAAGTGCACAGAGGGACTTATCTGTAAAAAGCATGCAAAAAAAAGACATATATTTTACGGTGCTTAGTTTGCTGAAAGCGCTCCACTGTAAATACTGGGACATCTAAAGGCATCTCTGAGAGTACAAATGTGAAAAGGGAGAAGAGGAAATTGAAAGCCCTCGAACCGGGCGTTGCATCGTAGCGACCTATTTAAAAAAAACAAAAAAACATATCATTACCTTTTGCGGAAATGCAAAGTGTTCCCATGGCGACCCTGTAATGTCCGCGTGATTAATGCTGTATGAAACTGTAACATTATTGCTTTTGGTTGTCATAACGACTGTTCGGTTGATATTCAACAAATATCTAGATATTTACTCGGTGGGTTCAGAAGTTGCGACGAGGCTCGAGACCTCGCTCGGATATACATCTAGAAGTAGCTCTGAGAATAGACGTAGGTTGGTTGTAGAGATAAATCTGTGAGGCGAGTGACATCCGATACAATTATTTATTCAGCACCACAGATATCACACGATAACGATCTTTTTGAGAGGGACAGGCGAACGCGGAGAAGACGATATTCCTTCTGATAAGACGGATCAAACCAAGCACAGCTTCATCTATCTCAGCTGCGTAGGAACATGTATTAAGACGGTAGTTTAGTTTGACTTCGTTATGCTTTCTTCTCCTGCATTGTGTCCCCGTCGGTTCGTCCGTGAACAAATCTATTTTCAGTCGAACTTAAATCTTAATTTATCTCTTTGTCTCGTCTTCTGTTTCACGCTGACTGAAAATACCCGTTGTCTGTTGCCTTCTTTGATTCCTATCGCTGGAATACTTTGTGTTCCACTTTGCTGAGTACTCCCGGACAGGAAGTACGTGGGTGATTTATTTTCTTCTTCTTCTCATGTTTTCTGTTCTCACGGAGAGAGGTGTGGAATGTGCAATACCGCAAACTGCAATCTATGCAGGCCAAGAAATGTGGCACTTTATTTTCTGTCTACGGGATTTGTAAATGTACCGGCAGAAAATTACTTGTATTTTTCAAATGTTGTATCTTTAATATGACGCAATTACAATTTAGCAGAATCTCACAATGCAATTTGACTTGTTGTTATGTGTCTGGCAGAATGCTTTAATGCCAGATATCAATGGACCTTAAATTTATCTGTGGGAAATCCAAATTGACCACGTTGGGCCTTTTATATCGCTGTTAGATTTACATTAAGATCTAAGATATTAAAGATGATTTCAATGGCCACACAAAATGGATTTTATGCTTTTTGTGAATTAACGTTGAGAGTGATTCTATTTTTTCTAAACCAAAATGGAGCACGACCACAATGTCCTGCCATATGGTGGTTGAAATGATGCGTGCCTTTTCATAACGTAATGTTTATGAGAAGGTAGCAGGTCATTCTGCTTTGTTCATATAGCACTGTACAGAAAGTTCTAATTTTATAGGAGAAATCAGGTCTTTATGTAATAGAAACAAGTATTGAGTTCTCAGGTTTTCTATAACTCTCTGATGTTCCAATTGGATCGATTCTCTGTTTTTTCTTTCACAGCTAATGTCAAATACTTCTGTACTTTCTTTTGAAAAGGTGATGTTGTCAAATCCACATTGATGTCTTGGCTCCCGGGGGGAAAGGAGCGGCAATATGTTCTCCCTCCTCCGGGGTAATCTGTGTCCGGCGTCCGCCCGTCAGTGCGCGGGAAGGAGAGCTTCCACTGACCGCACAGACGGGAAGAGATCACGGAGCTGGTCGTTCCCCGTGCGGTGATCAATGGCTGGAGGGGAGGCGGGGATACGGGGAAGCTAGCACAGTTTAGCGTCAATGTGTTTCAACCTGGAGTCTTCTCCCCCATGTTCCTGACCCTAAATCACATTGTGATTGGTCTACGGAGCAGGCTGCAGTGTAATCCCATGGGCTATTCTGCTATTCTTCTAGTGCAGGGGTGTCAAACTCAAGGCCCGGGGGCCAAATCCGGCCCGTAAGAGCTTGCAAAGAATATTATTATACGGTTACATACTACTTTACAGTATATCTACATATGTTCATTTTAATTTATTTTATAGTTATTTATTTATCTTTGATTTATCCTTAATTGTATTAATCTGTGTGAACCTGTGCTGTCCCGTGTTTCAATCTCACCCTGTTGCTGTTAGACTACTGCATTTCCCCACGGGGATTAAGAAAGGTTAGCTTATTTTATTTTACAGAAGCACGTTGCCCATAAACTACATGTCCCACAATGCATCTCATGTTGTGACATGAAGAGACTTTCAATTGTTTTCCCTCAACTCCTGCTTTCAGACGTAGTTAATTATGAAGTTATTACCCTATCCAATAATAAGCCAATGCCGAGGCAATAATATAATATAACACATTATTTCATATATATTGTGTATTTATATATGTATATTTATATAGTTACAACCGGCCCTTTGACTGCTGATGTGGCCCACGAGGAAATTGAGTTTGACACCCCTGTTCTGTCGCTGCCTTTGTGTCCGTTATTAAGTTGAGTATTTCTGCACTGCTGTCACTTGAGTGCAAGGTCTGGAAACCTCTTTCTCAATTGTCCGAGGTTACATGTGGAAACAAAGCACTGAATTCTTCCTTTTCTCAGTTTCATGAACAGCGAGTGTTGGGCTTTGTTGAGACTGTTACAGCTTAAATACCGTGGTGTAAAAAGCACGATTCTGCAACTTTTGCCTCTGACTGAGACTCAGATCGGTATTACTGATGTCGGATCCTAACGAGGAATTACATGTTGTTTCTACAAGGTGTCGTCTAGGGCGAAATCTCGTTATGAAATCTCGTTATGAAATCTCGCTCAGCATCCACGCGGCTGGTATTGGCTAAATATCCAGCCACTATGTTTTAAATAACATTTTCTGTACTGCAACGACACAGGTACCCTTCTTGCTAACTCGTGTTAAAACCATTGTCTTCCAACAAAAAGCCACAATAACAACGAGACCATATCAAGCTAAACGTGGAGATTTCTCTCTAGGATAATGTCCAGACACGTGTCATAACAACCTACAACGGTCAGTGGCAGACACAAACATTATCAGCGTGGAATTGCCTCGTATAATTACATTAAAGCCCATTTCACTAGCCTGTTAGACACGTGGGGTAACAGGTGAGAGTCCAGGTTGAAACATACAGGCCCTTAAAGAGGAGGAATGAAATCAGTGTCGGTCCATATTTCCTTTTTGTCTGTAAGCATGCTGTACGCCCAAATCAATAATCAAAGACCCTCATCCACTTATCTTTGGAACACAGATTCTTTGTTTTGGTTCACATGCGAGGTCAGCGGTGGTCGTCATAGTTTTTCATTTTCTTTACGTTCGTCGATTTCATAATTTATTTTCTGTACGTTAACTTGTACCTCTCACCCCTTATTTAATCGTGTGTCCTCGAGTTCATTCTGACAGACACAACTAAGGATGGGGACGGGTCAGCCATGTCTCCTCGGGACGATGTCTCAAAGAAACCGTGCGGAGTGAGAAGAAGGTTTATTTTCTCTGAGAGAACGGGACTGTCCGTGTCACTCATGCGTGCTTCCCGAAAGTCCCGGACATGCGTGATCCTCCATCGTGTGTCCTTTCGTCTGGTCCGTGTATTCTGCCTCTTGATTTCAGCTGCAGACGGTTTCTCTAAGAAGCAACATCTTTGTATGCATGTAGTAGCCCGAACACCACGTGACCACAGAACACTTTGTCATGGTACATGTATGTCAACATTTCTGTAGAGCATTGTTCCCCATTACGTCTATTAGCATATGCAGAATAACAAATAAATGTGTATATAACTCGAGCCTTTGTGTGTTTTCTGCTGCTGTTCAGAGGTCACATGTTCCGGATGCTTTATTACGCGCTTTAAGGATCATTGGATTTAATTGTGTGATAAATAAATGAACATAAAGCACGAACTCTAAAAATACACATTCTTATAAATACAAAAATGTTACATGTGTTAAAGTGACTTACTTATATGATCATTATATAACATTACTTTAGCTTTCTGTGTCTTTCTTATAAACATGTTTGCACATTCTGAATTTAACATCTGGCGTTTCATACAGTTTGTATTTATTTGTATTTATTCCATTTTCCCCCAGGATACATATATGCAAGTTAGGATTCATCGGTCCAAACACAAACAATTAGTTATTGTTGTTAATGTTTTAACTGCCCCTTGCAAAAGATAATCCTAGTGTACAATAATTAGCTTATTTTAAGTAAGTGTACCATGCATGCTTTCTGAGTATCCTGTTTTAATTACACATATTGTAAGTGTCAGCTAAATAACACCGTACTAAAATGTCCATTCCATTTTCTTAAAGTCCAAAACCCACAGATATATTCAATTTAATATGATGTAAAAATTAAGGAATTCTTCATATTTTACATTCTGTTCTTGTCTATCTTATTCTATTTACATGTGTATAGAATCCTGCATTTACTTGCAATATTCTCTGCAACATTTAGCTTATTGTATTCATTTTCTTCTGACACATATATAGTTTACTTCATCTGCATTCCTTGCACATTGGTCTACAACCTATTTTATTATACTCTTTGTCTTTGTGCACTATTTATATTGTATTTTTGTTCCTCCTATATATTAAGTTGCATTGTTGGAGGAGCCTGGGACCTACTGAGCATATGTCAACAA
The DNA here is from genome assembly GCA_036324595.1 of Champsocephalus gunnari. Taxonomy (NCBI): domain Eukaryota; kingdom Metazoa; phylum Chordata; class Actinopteri; order Perciformes; family Channichthyidae; genus Champsocephalus; species Champsocephalus gunnari. Next base: position 27,379,540 of record CM070448.1, on the reverse strand, counting down.
AGCCTTTGAATCTATTCTACGGACTTTTGTAAAATAAATCTGTAGTTGCAGTTCCTCCTCCAGGCGCTGCGTGCGCTGTGACGCGCTTACATAACAGCGCGGGAATCAAACCGTTTCCAGAGAAGAAGAAGGAGACATTAAAAATAACAAACATGGCTGCTGAAAACCACAACAGAGCAATGTGTGCGTTTTCCCAAGTCCGGGCTGTCACCACGGGGTGGATTGTGGACTTCATGTTCCTCAGTCTGTGTCGGAGATTCAAGGAGGGGAAGTTTGAGGAGTTCAACGAGATAATCCAGACTTTAGAGGGTGAGGTTTCCACCGATAACAACACTACCGCCGGGAGCTAGCTTAGCTTAGCATTCAACCACAGACAGATTATTAGCATGTAAATAAACGCTTTATTGTGATAACTGGGTTAGTGTTGGTATAACAATAACTGTAGGTACAGATATCCGGCAGAAGTATACAATGATTTTAAGTCCACTCCACGTGTGGTTGGTCAAAATACTTAGGTCCCGATGTTCATGTTAAAATGATGATAAGATTTGAAGAGTTAATTTACAGTATTAATGTGTACATTCAAGCCGCAACACACGAAGCTAAAGTTGGCTTTAGACTCGAAGTTAAGGGTTACTTAAATACTTAAAAATGTCTGCCCTTATCCTTAATAGATTCTTGACCTTTTTAATATGTGAAATGAAGAGAAAAGGACATCTCATTTCCTCATTTCAAGGTGGAAACAAAGTACTCTAGTCATGTTTGATGAAAGGTATCAAACTGGCATCAACATATACAAATACTGTTGGCCCATTTCCGATCTAATGTAATCCTCATAGTGGGTGATAATTAAAGATAGAGGAACGCATGTAGTGGTGCAGTTGTTGAAGTGGATCGGAAGTACACTTAGTGGAGTTAGCTGTGCGAGAGAAGAGTTCAAATGGACGTACATTAAAATACTCAAACACAGTACAAGTCATTTAGTGTATTTCTGTTCCCAGCCGTCACCGAGTGTCCGGCGAAGGAGCTCCACGAGGACAAAACGATGATCTGTGCCTTCCTCGCGAGAGTCATGCACGGCAAACAGTTGGGTAAGGGGTCGCCGTGAGAGAAGTAGAGATCGCTCTTAGACGTATTTCTGCACGTTATTGTTTTGCACGAATACATTGTACAATACAAATATCATCCCTGTGTGTATTTAAATAATGTGTGAGCATGTATAACGTTTATATAGATAATATATTTATTCGTTTTATGTGGAAATGCGAGGATTGCTTTTTTAAATGTCGTTGTACCTGGAGCGATGACAATAAAGGAATTCTATTCCATTAGAGAACTGAGTCTTTCACGTACAGCATTATAGACGTCAGACGGGCCTCCACACCGCCTGCTTCTTAAAACCCACCTCTTCTCCTCAGCGTTTGATCTGTTTGACTTCACGGCTGAGGATGTGAACTCGGTAGCCGCTCAGATAGAAGTCCTGTCGAATGAGAGACATGCCATCACGGTTTTGATTTGCTTGAACATCGATAACCCTTTGAAGTGTATCTTCAGTGTCCTTCTCTTCGTAAGCTAACCGCCTGTCTGCACCGTGTGCTTCCCTCCAGATGTCCAGTTTGAAGAGAACGAGGACATGCTGCCTCTGATGTCTGCGGCCAAAATCTGGGCCGACATCGAGCACACCGTGGCAGAGCGATGTGTGTTCATCGACGTGCTGGAGCTTCTGTTCGTCCAGGTAACCACGAGGATCTCCAGACGTGTTTAAAATGCTGAGCGATGAGGAATAAGCATGCTTCTGATGTCCCCGATGTGTTTCTTCCCAGTCAGTCGCCGTGTGCTTGATATCAGACCAGATATCTCACGCCTGCTTGGCCCTCAAGTGGTTTGAGAAAAACCATACGCTGTCGCAGGTCTGTGTTGCCTCTCCTCCCCAGAGCACTCGCTCCGAACTGGAACACTTTAAAGCCTGCGTTGGTTGTTTTTACAGCGTTGCATCTTTCAACAGAACCTGTGTTGCAAGGTGTCGTCGATGGTGAGGAAGAAGGACCCTCGCGACCCGCTGCTCAAGTCCTACAGCTTCCCCCGCCTGCTGGAGACGATTCAGACGTACCTGGACGCCTACCTGGAGAAGAACCCTTCGGACTACCTCGTCAAGGTGGGCCTCGGGTCACCTCGGTGTGTACCGGGTGGTGGGGTTTCCACAGATCCAGCTCGGCATATTTAGACACGAGAAGATTGAGAGAGGATACGACCTTTTTAAAGATGAGTTGAAAGTCTTACTCCGTGACTTTATTCACGATGAGAGCAAACATGTAAACACTAGGGGTTTCACAACTACCAATATTTACTAGTCGAAACATTTTTCTAAATAGCAGTCGACTAGTCGTTACGTCATAATAAAGACACACGGAGAGAGAGAGGTGTACAACTGGATTTTATATTGGAACTCATACTGTTACATTAAACACTGCATTTTAATGTGTGCTACGTGGCTGAGTAAATAACAAACGGGAACTGGACTTAACAAAATCGACAGCAAAAAACTCTGTTTACTGAAATACCACGTAAATCCAGTGCGCAAGACTTTACTCGCTGTCCGCCACGATAACGTCCACCTTTCCAGATTTTTGGTTTGCGTTGAGGAAGCCAGGTAGCTCCTCACTCGGGGGGCCTGTGGCTGGAACAGCCAGGTAGCTCCTCACTCGGGGGGCCTGTGGCTGGAACAGCCAGGTAGCTCCTCACTCGGGGGGCCTGTGGCTGGAATAGCCAGGTAGCTCCTCACTCGGGGGGCCTGTGGCTGGAATAGCCAGGTAGCTCCTCACTCGGGGGGCCTGTGGCTGGAACAGCCAGGTAGCTCCTCGAAAGCTTGGCTAAACGGGGGACGCGGTGCGCGGTTTCTGCCCACCACTCCAGTGGGTTATCCACTGTGGGGATATGCCGTGTCCGCTGGCAGTTGGAGCATTTTGCAGCACCTCGTTTACCTCCATTTTTTTCACGACTAGTTGACTAGGGCCTACAGCGCCGACTAGTGGTAAAGGTAGTCGACTAGTTGGTGAAACCCCTAGTATACACATAACTTCATCTGAACTCGTATGCGTTCTTTGATCCCTGAAAGGATTCAACGCTTCTGCTGATTTTAAGATGAGAATATCTTCAGTTACACATCGTTTAATTGGCTTACACATCGGTACACAAAGATTAAGACAGTTACACTCTGAAGGCCGGATCCTTACGGGGCGAAAAGGGAAGACGGTGATGAACGTAAAAGTCGGAAAGATCCGGAAGCAGTTTCCCGTTTGACTAATACACCGAGCTTCAGTCCAGCTGGCGGTCGAGGTGCGACACGCATCGATGTGCTCCGACCCCGTGTGCCGAGCAGCGACCGGCCGAGGGTGCTGATGGGACATTCCCTCTCGAGTGAGCTTTGAAGGGCAGAGCGCTCCACAGGGTCTAGTGAACACTGATTACCTACCAAGGTCACACTAAGAAGGATGCTTAATGAAAGCAGGCCTCGTTAGTCCTGCTTTCATTAGAGCAACACTTATTGAACCTGGAAGGTAATAATTACTTTGGAAGAGTACGGAAAGGTGATGTGTGTGTGTGTGTGTGTGTGTGTTAATGTCGGCTTCTTCGTGCTTCAGGAAGCCACGAAGATGCTGCAGGCGTCGCCGGAAAGCGAGAAATCGGAGGACGACTTGACGCAGGACGACTTGACGCAGGACGACTTGACGCAGACGCTCGACGCCAGACGAAAACATCCGAACAAGAAAGAACAAAACGTAGGAAACGACCCGAGTGTATTTACTTCCTCTTCCACGTTATTCACTTTCTGTTTTATGAACTTAAGGACATTTGCGTTTGGTCGATGACTTCTTTCTTGTCACAATGCTTTTGGGCAATACATGATAATGTTATACCGTTGGAAAGCCGGTTCCCTTACCTAAATGAAATGTATTTATACGATATGGTTGTTAATAATGATCGATGAAAACAAATAAGTCCTTGACAGCGGTCTGTCTGTTCGGTATTAACAACGTGTTCTGAATTGACCAATCAGAATCGAGTATTCCACTAAGCCATGTAATAATAATAACGATCGATGCGTCCACAGAACGAAACGGAAACTTCTGCCCACTAACTTCATGGAGGAGTGGGAAATCGATTCGTGCCGGAAGCCGTTTCTCTCCGTGAAGAGAATCCCGGAGAGCGGTGAGCTGCATTTCTCCTCTGTATTTAAAACCGCAAGTCGCTTTTATCTAACTGTGGAACCTCCCCCGATCAGACGTGTCTCAGGTCACGTCGAAGTCGATGGAAACCTCCTCGACCCTGAAGAGAAGGAAGTCCCCTCGGGTAATGAATCCCACGTCACGACGACGCTCCAATGCGACCTTTTGATTCCCTGACGTGTAACTCGTGTTTTAAACGTTTTCAGAAGTGGACCGATAAGCTGGACCGCCACTTGAAGCGCGGAGTCAAGCGCCACGGCGTGGGGAAGTGGGCCCAGATGCTGCTGGATGCAGATTTGGACTTTGAAGGACGCACCGGCGTGATGCTCAAAGACCGCTGGAGGATTCTGATGAAGTATCAAGGCTAAGGAGACCGTTCAAAGGCGCCTCTCTCTGGAGAGTTAAACCATAGTTCTGTTCTCACGTTGTTTATGTTAAGCACCAGGGGGCAGCACTGAGCTACGTTTCGCCCTCTGTGAGGTTATTATTATTTTTGAAGACTAAGATGTTCTTGTTTAAGTTAAAAATGTATGTCAGAAATATTGTTCAGAAAAGGAATACAAGAGCGGTTTGTTACAATAAAACTCTGCAAAACTACTTTGATTTAAGCGCTTAATGTGATGAAGAGGGGACGTCCTGTACATCAGCGTGGAGCAGTTTGAAAGGACGTTCTGGGATGTGTTGAAGTGTGGGCGTACGAGGTGCTTCTCCACAAGGAAGCCAAGCGATGCATTCTAAACAGTTATCTATCAGTTTGGGATATTTAACATCTTCCCCTCGCCGTCAGACGCTCCTCCCAGTCTGTATTTTAACCTTGAACTATTGTGTGACTTAAGTGTTCGGATTCACCAGAGTCACATATTTTAAGGCAGCGTTGGAGCAGCAGCAACTCCGGTGTTTCTATCAATGCATTCTGGTGGCTTTTATATATAGAAATACACACTTTTTTAAGGTTTCTACGATATGCTCCAAACTGCATCGACTGTGGGTTTGAAAGTCCTTCACAAACCCTCCTTTGAAGCCTGTTCTGACTGAGAGCCTGCGGTGTGTGTGTGTGTGTGTGTGTGTGTGTGTGTGGGATCAGATGAAGACGAAGCTGTGTTGGGGCGGACAGTCGCACCGCTGGGTTTTCTGGATCTTCTTCCAGGTCCCGCTGCACCGATGGTTCCCGACCGCCTGCCAGTGGAGCAGCACTTCCCTGAAACACACGGAGACGTTGGATAGTTTCACACCGTCTGCTTTAAGTTGGATTACTATATTTAAAATGGGATTGATGACGTCTAATAATATCCGTTAACATCTGCGGTCCTTGAGGTGGAGGCTGCATCGTGTAATATGCCGTATTTTAAAGTTCCGTTTTACTGGTTTGAGTTCATTTGGGTTAAATGGCTAAATTAGAGTAAAACAAATGCCATTGCTATCAGGACAGTATTAGAATGACACGGCACAGACTACAACCAACTGAAGAAGGGTTAGTGTGTACTTACAGACACTTTTTAGGATTATTAAAGGTAGAATATTGTCAATACAATCTTATAAATATGATAGTTAATGTACATTTGGCAGCACTTTCCAATATGTGGCCAATACCTCGCTCCATTGCATCCGTATGTCTGCGCAGCAAAGGTCAAACGACATCGGAACAGAAGTGTCCCCATGTTATCTTTAATAGTAACATTAGATATTTAAATGCGATGTGGACCGTGTTTGTTGTGAATTAATGTTCAATTTAGTCGATCGTTCGGTTTCTTTTACGTTAAAAACGATTTACAATGTCTGTGCTCGTCCCTGGTCCACTGTGTGTTCACTGGAATGATAATCCACTACGATGGTACACCTACATCTTCATTGTGCATCCTGCCGACCAATCAAAACTCTCTTTGGGGGGGGATATTTAAATAGGGACGATGTGGGCTATAGTTTTCTCAAATTTAGGGGAGCATAATATTAGTTAGAGTTTTTTTCTTAGCTAGGTTAAGAAGAATGCTTCCATATGAATGTATTGCAGGCAGCCGAGAGAAGGGGAGAAGACTGAGATTGCAATATCGGACGTGGAAATGTGATGAAGCAAGTTCAATGAGGAAGACCAATCCTCTGGTGTGACACGTCTTCAATCCTCTCCCCTCTCCCAATCAGTGATCGGGGGCGTTGCTCCCCGGCTAGCCAATCATCTCCCACCATCTCTCACGAGCCAATCCTCGCCCCCGCTACCCCCTTTAAATCTGCTCTCCCCTCTCTGTCAGCTGTCATTTCAGAAGTCAACGCGCAACCCTCCTCCTCTCCTTCGCCTCCTGTCTCCTAATGCTGAAACCTTCTCCCCTCAGACGGACCGAACCGCGATCACCGCCACCAGTGTCCTGACCCCGGGGGGGGGTTCCCCTCCTGAAGGATCGTCCTGCAAACCGGGGGCGGGGCCTAATCGCCAAACATCATTTCATTCACTCGTAGTAATCCGTCAATCACTATTCCCTCGTATCAGGCGTCCCGTAATAAACATGTATTTCATACATCACGTCTCTCCAGATTGAAATATCTATACACACACACACACCACACACACACACACACACACACACACACACAGGTACTTGAGTATTACCATTTGCTGCTTCTTTTTACTTCTACTCCACTACAGTTCAGAGATAAATGGTGTAATTTTACTCCAGTTCCTGCTGGATGTGCCGGACGCACACACACACACACACACACACACACACAGGTTCATAACTCCGTACTTGTCGTCCTGCAGGCCGTCCCCCTGGCAGCGTCCCGTGTCGTTCTTCATGGCCGGAGGCTCGCACGCCACACACACTTTGTACCCCTCTGTGATGTAGCGCATCCAGTGTGTGTGTGGCCGGTTCTGCACCGAGCAGTGGGGGGTCCGGGACTGGAAGGTGAACTCCACACAGAACCTGAGACACACACACACAGACACACACACTCATTACTGCAATATCAGGAGCCATTCACCCTGTAGAGGGCTGATCACTCTCTCCTACTCATCTGAGATACTGTTCATTTCTAACTGCAGCTTTGGTATCTTTGACTTTTGCTGATTGTGTACAAAAGCTGAAGGATGACGTGTTCGCCTACATGTTGTTGTTGTTGTTGTTGACATTTCTTCTGCTAATTAGTTGCCGGTACTCCACTTCGTCTCAGACGTAAGTTTTTAAGCTTTTGCAATTGTTTGTACAAAGTGTTCCCTTCCATGTTGTTGTTGTTGACATTTCTCCTGCTTATTAAGACAAATAAACGGTTTACTTCTTATAAGCTCAGTAAAGCCTCTTACATGCAGCAGCGATGCGACTTAACACACGTGATATAACGTCTGTGACTGAAACACGAACGGACGCTTTCTTTAAATCTCTTACTCGCCGTGGAGGATTTTCAAAGTGTAGTTTTTGAAGGTAACTATCCCATTACTTCTTCTACCGCTCGTAAAGTAGACGCACACAATAGCAGGACATTATCAGCCATGAGGAATGTGCTCCACAATGCGGGATCATAACATGTGAATAAACGTATCGCAGCCCACGGCCGCCCCGCCGCCCGCAGGCTGCGCACGTATCAGGCGTCGGGTCTTTTGTGCTTTCCGTGAGACGGTCCGTATTAAAGTATCCGTTTCAAAGCGCTGTGGGCGCTTCTCTCAGCTCCGCTTCTCTGTTCTGAGGCTTTGTGGACAGACATCCAGGTGAGCAAACAGCTACTGCCCACTCACACACACACACACACACACACTCACTCACTCACTCACACACTCACTCACTCACTCACTCACACACACTCACTCACTCACACACACACACACAGTTATGTTCTGCAAAATGGTTGCACAGGATAATGCTAGATTGAACTTTTCACCTCTTGAATTTGAAGAAATTGTGAAGTGTGTGTGTGTGTGTGTGTGTGTGTGTGTGTGTGGCCTGGCAATACTATACTTGTGGGGACCTAAGTCTGTCTACACAGTCACGTGTGGGCCCCTGCCCTAGGAAAGATTTTTGCTGGCGCCCAAATGCAGAGACTCACTATGATTCGCACGTGCATGGTTGTGGCATGACCACAAAAACAAAGATATTGACACAAGATGTGTGCAACTGTATTTAGTTTCCTATCCATTTGAACATGATTTAAGGGGGGGGGGCTCCTCTAGGGGGGTCCGGGGGCATGCACCCCCGGGAAGACTTTTTTTTTCATATTGAAGTTGAAAGCATCAATCTGGTGCACTTTGAGAGCAGCATTAGGAGATCTATGGATACATCTCTCAGCACCAGATGAAACAGAACTGGAAGCAGATTTTATTTTTCTTTATGGATATTTTACAAATCACTCTCCTTTCAAACTGTATTCTTGTTTATTAATAACTACTTGTTTGTACCGTCAGTATTTATACCTGTTTTTCACCTATTCTCTTATTTTTGTATAGCTATAATGATCATATAAAGGCGTGCCTTCACCTCACTGAGCTGAGGCTATCAGAGCCGCTCAGTCTTTCAGGAGAGAGCTCTCTAAAGCTCTCCCCCCTCGCGGCCGCTTACACAGTCAATGTTTTCAATTTTCGGCGCCCCCTATGGGTTGATGCGCCCTTAGCATTCGCCTATACTGCCTATGCCGAGGGCCGGCCCTGCTCGCCTCCCTTATGGGGACACATTGGAGGTCCCCATAAGGCGAGTCATTAATTTTAGGGTGAAGACTTGGTTAGGGTTAGGTTAAGGGTTAGGGTTAGGCATGTGTTGGTTATGGTTAAGGTTAGGATAAGTCTCCAGGAAATGCATGTAAGTCAATGTAATGTCCCCTGAAGTGATGTATACATGGTGTGTGTGTGTGCGTGTGCGTGCGTGCGTGCGTGTGTGTGTGTGCAGGAGGAGGATGTGAAACCTACCCGGCGTCGAGGGGGTTTCCATATTTGTCGTGCTTGGGCCGCCCTTTGCCAAACTCCATGCTGGTGATGAATGCAGGGCCTGATCGGAGACAACAGCTCAGTGTTATCTCAGGAGGCAAAGCCGGGTAAAGGGAAACCCCCAAATACAATTATATTGTTTATACTTGTTATACTTCCTTTAGTTCAACATTTAGAGTTTGAATGTGAGTTTTTTCTTGTAAACATTCCCTTCTATTTTTAAATGTTTTCATTATAACTGTGTTACCGATATGCCTAATATGCAATATATCAGCTGGAGAGATGTCTGCTTCATCTGAAACGTAATGAAACTAAAAATGTATTTTAAAAACCTTCCTCTTTTCAGAAATCACGACCCAGTCGCTCAACATCGCTCAACATCGCTCAACATCGCTCAACATCACTTTATCCACATCGCTGCTCTGAGAGTCTCACGGAGGAACTACGGAAGCATCGGCTCGTGCAATAAACGCACTTCAGGTAAGACTGTCCCTTAAGGCGTGTGTGTGTGTGTGTGTGTACCTGCGTTGTGTGTGTACCTGTGTGTGTGTGTGTGTGTGTGTGTGTGTGTGTGTGTGTGTACCTGTGTCCTGTGTTATGTGTGTGTCCTGTGTTATGTGCGTGCGTGTGTGTGTGTGTGTGTGTGTGTACCTGTGTTGTGTGTGTGTGTGTGTGTAGTGTGTGTACCTGCGTTGTGTGTGTGTGTGTGTGTGTGTGTGTACCTGCGTTGTGTGTATGTACCTGTGTATGTACCTGTGTGTGTGTGTGTGTGTTGTGTGTGTACCTGCGTTGTGTGTGTGTGTGTGTTGTGTGTGTGTGTGTGTGTGTGTGTGTACCTGCGTTGTGTGTGTACCTGCGTTGTGTGTGTGTGTGTGTGTGTGTGCCTGCGTGTGTACCGGCGTTGTGTCTATGTACCTGTGTGTGTGTGTGTGTGTGTGTGTGTGTGTGTGTGTGTGTGTGTGTGTGTACCTGCGTTGTGTGTGTACCTGTGTGTGTGTGTGTGTGTGTGTGTGTGGGTGTGTGTGTGCCTGCGTGTGTACCTGCGTTGTGTCTATGTACCTGTGTGTGTGTGTGTGTGTGTGTGTGTGTGTGTGTGTGTGTGTGTACCTGCGTTGTGTGTGTACCTGTGTGTGTGTGTGTGTGTGTGGGTGTGTGTGTACCTGTGTCCTGTGTTATGTGTGTGTCCTGTGTTATGTGCGTGCGTGCGTGTGTGTGTGTGTGTGTGTGTACCTGTGTTGTGTGTGTGTACCTGCGTTGTGTGTATGTACCTGTGTGTGTGTGTGTGTGTGTGTTGTGTGTGTACCTGCGTTGTGTGTGTGTGTGTGTTGTGTGTGTACCTGCGTTGTGTGTGTGTGTGTGTGTGTGTACCTGCGTTGTGTGTGTGTGTGTGTGTGTGTGTACCTGTGTCCTGTGTTATGTGTGTGTCCTGTGTTGTGTCTATGTACCTGTGTGTGTGTGTGTGTGTGTGTGTGTGTGTGTGTGTGTGTGTGTGTGTGTGTGTGTGTGTGTGTGTGTGTGTGTGTGTGTGTGTGTGTGTACCTGCGTTGTGTGCACAGTGTTCTCCCTGCAGGTCTCTGTACTCCCAGCAGCCTCTCTGTTGCCTCAGATTAGGACACGCCCCCCCGCTGTTACTGGGCTGATTCTCCACGTTTCTGACCCGGGTCCTCACTGAAGGCCGGCAGGACTCTGCACAGCCGCTCCAGAAGCTCCAGTCACTCACTGAACAGTCCTGAGCTGAGAGAGAGAGAGAGAGAGAGAGAGAGAGAGAGAGAGAGAGAGAGAGAGAGAGAGAGAGAGAGAGAGAGAGAGAGAGAGAGAGAGAGAGAGAGAGAGAGAGAGAGAGAGAGAGAGAGAGAGAGAGAGAGAGAGAGAGAGAGAGAGAGAGAGAGAGAGAGAGAGAGAGAGAGAGAGAGAGAGAGAGAGAGAGAGAGAGAGAGAGAGAGAGAGAGAGAGAGAGAGAGAGAGAGAGATTTCTTGTCTCTTTAATTTGTACGTCTGCTGCAACACAAAAAACATAAAGTACTTCTTATCTCCTCCAGCAGTGCAACACAATAAAACAGATAAAATAGTGCCAGAATAGTCTATTAACGAGTAATTGGAATATGATATTAGATAAATAGTTGTTTAAGTTGCAAACAGATGCATGTTATGGATGTTCCTTCAAAAGGGCAGGTGTCAAACAGTTTAGCATCGAGGGATCATTTAGGACCGATGAAGCCAGAGTCCTCTCTTCCAGAAGCTTGGACGCATTACGCATGCGCATGCAGCCTCCGCCGACCTCTAACACGTATTACCCACGCTCGGCTCGTTGGCCTGGAACTGTAATTGCTAGAAAGGATCGACAGAATCACATTCTTCAAATAGTTTGACTAATTCCATTATGTGAGCCAGCGCACTGAAATGAGCTTCGACACAGAGCTGATATTCAGAGCTCTTGTCTTCGTCGTTCTGGAGCCGAGATCCCACAAGAAGGTACGCGCTGACGTCGTGCGGAAGTTTGAGATGAAGGCGCGATCTGCTGCGATGCGTCTGCGTCGGCGAGACAAGACGTTTCTGGACCCGTCTGTATCTTCTGGCTGATCGCTTCCCTTTGAGGTCAAACATCAGCATTATGGCTGCACTCAAAGGGCCGGTTGTAACTTTAAGACTATATATAAATATTTAATATATATAAAATAATGTATTATATTATATATATTGTATTATATATTGTATTATACATTGTGGGACATGTAGTTTATGGACATCGTGCATCTGTAAATCGGCCTGTAACCGTATAATAAACATACTACATTCTTTCAGAGCTCTTCCGCAAGAGCTCTGAAAGAATGTAGTATGTTTATTATACGAATTTTATTTATTTATACATTTATTTTATTTATTTATAAATGTATTATACATGAAATGAAGTCACGGGCCGGATTTGGCCCCCGGGCCTTGAGTTTGACACCCGGTGAGGTCGGTTAGGTTTATTTACATAGCAAGTCTATGGGGACACAGAGGCATTCAAAGTGCTTTAACGTTAACACGTAATAAGACGACAAATAATCACAATGGGATAACAGATTCGTAAAAGCCAGCATTCGAGATACAGAATAGTTTAAACGCAACGTTGTAAATATAGTACGTGCTAAAACAAGTTTCTGGGTATGCAGCTAAAAAAAAGTAATGTTTTTAGCCTCGACTTAAAACAACACATTTAAAACAACCTCAGTTCACCAAAGTCAAATAAATACAATATAAAATAACAGAATAGGATTACAATAACTAGAAATATATAAAACACATACAAATGTCACAATGTTATGTTTAACTAGTATTCCAAATATCAGGGTTATCTCCCTCTGGTGATTCTTACACACTCTCTCACCTGCAGAGATGGTAGAAGTACACACATCCTTTCCTCAAGTAGAAGTACACACATCCTTTCCTCAAGTAGAAGTACACACATCCTTTACTCAAGTAGAAGTACACGCATCCTTTACTCAAGTAGAAGTACACACATCCTTTACTCAAGTAGAAGTACACACATCCTTTACTCAAGCAGAAGTACACACATCCTTTACTCAAGTAGAAGTACACACATCCTTTACTCAAGTAGAAGTACACACATCCTTTACTCAAGTAGAAGTACACACATCCTTTACTCAAGTAGAAGTACACACATCCTTTACTCAAGTAGAAGTACACACATCCTTTACTCAAGTAGAAGTACACACGTCCTTTACTCAAGTAGAAGTACACACATCCTTTACTCAAGTAGAAGTACACACATCCTTTACTCAAGTAGAAGTACACACATCCCTTTACTCAAGTAGAAGTACACACATCCTTTACTCAAGTAGAAGTACACACATCCTTTCCTCAAGTAGAAGTACACACATCCTTTACTCAAGTAGAAGTACACACATCCTTTCCTCAAGTAGAAGTACACACATCCTTTACTCAAGTAGAAGTACACACATCCTTTACTCAAGTAGAAGTACACATCCTTTACTCAAGTAGAAGTACACACATCCTTTACTCAAGTAGAAGTACACACATCCTTTACTCAAGTAGAAGTACACACATCCTTTACTCAAGTAGAAGTACACACATCCTTTACTCAAGTAGAAGTACACACATCCTTTACTCAAGTAGAAGTACACACATCCTTTACTCAAGTAGAAGTACACACATCCTTTACTCAAGTAGAAGTACACACATCCTTTACTCAAGTAGAAGTACACACATCCTTTCCTCAAGTAGAAGTACACACATCCTTTACTCAAGTAGAAGTACACACATCCTTTACTCAAGTAGAAGTACACACATCCTTTCCTCAAGTAGAAGTACACACATCCTTTACTCAAGTAGAAGTACACACATCCTTTACTCAAGTAGAAGTACACACATCCTTTACTCAAGTAGAAGTACACACATCCTTTACTCAAGTAGAAGTACACACATCCTTTACTCAAGTAGAAGTACACACATCCTTTACTCAAGTAGAAGTACACACATCCTTTACTCAAGTAGAAGTACACACATCCTTTACTCAAGTAGAAGTACACACATCCTTTCCTCAAGTAGAAGTACACACATCCTTTACTCAAGTAGAAGTACACACATCCTTTACTCAAGTAGAAGTACACACATCCTTTACTCAAGTAGAAGTACACACATCCTTTACTCAAGTAGAAGTACACACATCCTTTACTCAAGTAGAAGTACACACATCCTTTACTCAAGTAGAAGTACACACATCCTTTACTCAAGTAGAAGTACACACATCCTTTACTCAAGTAGAAGTACACACATCCTTTACTCAAGTAGAAGTACACCATCCTTTACTCAAGTAGAAGTACACACATCCTTTACTCAAGTAGAAGTACACACATCCTTTACTCAAGTAGAAGTACACACATCCTTTCCTCAAGTAGAAGTACACATATCCTTTCTCAAGTAGAAGTACACACATCCTTTACTCAAGTAGAAGTACACACATCCTTTCCTCAAGTAGAAGTACACACATCCTTTACTCAAGTAGAAGTACACACATCCTTTACTCAAGTAGAAGTACACACATCCTTTACCCAAGTAGAAGTACACACATCCTTTACTCAAGTAGAAGTACACACATCCTTTACTCAAGTAGAAGTACACATCCTTTACTCAGTAGAAGTACACACATCCTTTACTCAGTAGAAGTACACATCCGTCTCTGTCAGCTCGATGTTTCACAAAGTACCATGTGCAGATAGCTAAAAGTGAAACGACACTCTTGACAGTAGTCCACACACACACCGAGAAGGAAGTGTCCCAGTGCTCCCACAACAACAGACCATCTGTGACCGAGGGTTGCTCGGTCACAGAACGGGAACAACAACATTATGGCTGAAGCAGCGATAGGCTGCTTAAAGGAGATAACAGACGGCAGGGTTGGTCATGCACGACATATCTAGGAGTCTAGGACAAGTATTCCCCTAACACACATTCAGACTAAAGGAACCAGCTGTTTGGAACATGAGAGAAGTAGAAAGTACAGGTATTTGAGTTCAACATGTAAGAAGTAGAAAGTACAGGTATTTGAGTTCAACATGTAAGAAGTAGAAAGTACAGGTATTTGAGTTCAACATGTAAGAAGTAGAAAGTACAGGTATTTGAGTTCAACATGTAAGAAGTAGAAAGTACAGGTATTTGAGTTCAACATGAGAGAAGTAGAAAGTACAGGTATTTGAGTTCAACATGTAAGAAGTAGAAAGTACAGGTATTTGAGTTCAACATGTAAGAAGTAGAAAGTACAGGTATTTGAGTTCAACATGTAAGAAGTAGAAAGTACAGGTATTTGAGTTCAACATGTAAGAAGTAGAAAGTACAGGTATTTGAGTTCAACATGAGAGAAGTAGAAAGTACAGGTATTTGAGTTCAACATGTAAGAAGTAGAAAGTACAGGTATTTGTGTTCAACATGTGAGAAGTAGAAAGTACAGGTATTTGAGTTCAACATGTGAGAAGTAGAAAGTACAGGTATTTGAGTTCAACATGTAAGAAGTAGAAAGTACAGGTATTTGAGTTCAACATGTGAGAAGTAGAAAGTACAGGTATTTGGGTTCAACATGTAAGAAGTAGAAAGTACAAGTATTTGTGTTCAACATGAGAGAAGTAGAAAGTACAGGTATTTGAGTTCAACATGTAGAAGTAGAAAGTACAGGTATTTGGGTTCAACATGTAAGAAGTAGAAAGTACAGGTATTTGAGTTCAACATGTAAGAAGTAGAAAGTACAGGTATTTGAGTTCAACATGTAAGAAGTAGAAAGTACAGGTATTTGAGTTCAACATGTAAGAAGTAGAAAGTACAGGTATTTGAGTTCAACATGTAAGAAGTAGAAAGTACAGTTATTTGAGTTCAACATGTAAGAAGTAGAAAGTACAGGTATTTGAGTTCAACATGTAAGAAGTAGAAAGTACAGGTATTTGAGTTCAACATGTAAGAAGTAGAAAGTACAGGTATTTGAGTTCAACATGTAAGAAGTAGAAAGTACAGGTATTTGGGTTCAACATGTAAGAAGTAGAAAGTACAGGTATTTGAGTTCAACATGTAAGAAGTAGAAAGTACAGGTATTTGAGTTCAACATGTAAGAAGTAGAAAGTACAGGTATTTGAGTTCAACATGTAAGAAGTAGAAAGTACAGGTATTTGTGTTCAACATGAGAGAAGTAGAAAGTACAGGTATTTGAGTTCAACATGTAAGAAGTAGAAAGTACAGGTATTTGAGTTCAACATGTAAGAAGTAGAAAGTACAGGTATTTGAGTTCAACATGAGAGAAGTAGAAAGTACAGGTATTTGAGTTCAACATGTAAGAAGTAGAAAGTACAGGTATTTGAGTTCAACATGTAAGAAGTAGAAAGTACAGGTATTTGAGTTCAACATGTAAGAAGTAGAAAGTACAGTTATTTGAGTTCAACATGTAAGAAGTAGAAAGTACAGGTATTTGAGTTCAACATGTAAGAAGTAGAAAGTACAGGTATTTGAGTTCAACATGTAAGAAGTAGAAAGTACAGGTATTTGAGTTCAACATGTAAGAAGTAGAAAGTACAGGTATTTGGGTTCAACATGTAAGAAGTAGAAAGTACAGGTATTTGAGTTCAACATGTAAGAAGTAGAAAGTACAGGTATTTGAGTTCAACATGTAAGAAGTAGAAAGTACAGGTATTTGAGTTCAACATGTAAGAAGTAGAAAGTACAGGTATTTGTGTTCAACATGAGAGAAGTAGAAAGTACAGGTATTTGAGTTCAACATGTAAGAAGTAGAAAGTACAGGTATTTGAGTTCAACATGTAAGAAGTAGAAAGTACAGGTATTTGAGTTCAACATGAGAGAAGTAGAAAGTACAGGTATTTGAGTTCAACATGTAAGAAGTAGAAAGTACAGGTATTTGAGTTCAACATGTGAGAAGTAGAAAGTACAGGTATTTGAGTTCAACATGTAAGAAGTAGAAAGTACAGGTATTTGAGTTCAACATGTAAGAAGTAGAAAGTACAGGTATTTGAGTTCAACATGTAAGAAGTAGAAAGTACAGGTATTTGAGTTCAACATGTAAGAAGTAGAAAGTACAGGTATTTGAGTTCAACATGTAAGAAGTAGAAAGTACAGGTATTTGAGTTCAACATGTAAGAAGTAGAAAGTACAGGTATTTGAGTTCAACATGTAAGAAGTAGAAAGTACAGGTATTTGTGTTCAACATGTAAGAAGTAGAAAGTACAGGTATTTGAGTTCAACATGTAAGAAGTAGAAAGTAAAAAGTCGTCAGAAAAATAAGCAGTGGAGTAAAGTACTGATACCAGAAACATGTAAGTACATTAACAAAGTATGTGTACTCTTGTACTTCCCACCTCTGGTAGAAGGTGGGTGACAGAATGGGGTTATCTCACAGCCCATTATCTCCCTCGGGTATCATGTTGTTAAGGTGTGTCGGAAAGCAAACACGTGTGATTCTTACGCACTCTCTGAAACGCAACAACAGATATGAACTGTCACATTGATACAGACCACAGTAACTGCCCCACAAGAGCGGGCATTACTGTGAAGTATTCCTCTAGGACTCCTCTGAGCTCTCACCTGGGCACTCGGTGAAGTAATCGAAGCAGCAGTCCCGAGTCTCATCGCAGCCTTTATCGCAGAAACAAGTCCCGTACACCCGGTCCATCCTCCAGTCGGTGCTCACGCAGCTCAGGTCTCTCCCTCGGCAGCATTTCCCCGAGCACCCACCGGACACCGGGAGGATAGTCCCCACGGAGGAGACGAGGACAAGCAGAACACTAACCCTAAACTCCGCAGAGGACCCCATGCTGAGGGGGCAACAGAAACACCTCTCTCCCTTCTCTCTCTCAGTGCGCGTTCCCTCGCATGCGCGTGCGGTGGGAGCAGCAGCCCTCGTGACCTGGAAAAGCCTCTCAAAGGGTTTCAGTCCCAGCTCAGAGAGAGACCCATGCAGTCTCACAGACCCATTCCCACTGCGATCCCTGAGAGTCCCCGCGAGGAGGGAGGAGACAGGAGAGGGAGGGGTGGGCACTTTGCCTCCTCCTTTCTCTCTCTCTCTTTTACCTGTCTTATTGTTTCCCCCTCTCTCTCTCTCTCTCTCTCTCTCTCTCTCTCTCTCTGCAGATCTCCTGATGCCAGTCTGTGCCACCCAGACCTCTGTGCCCCAAATAAAAGAGGCAGGAATGTGAGCTTTTGGCCGGGATCCAGATCTCTCTCTCTCTCTCTCTCTCTCCCTCTCTCTCTCTCCCTCTCTCTCTCTCTCTCTCTCTCTCTCTCTGGTTACTGTAATCCTCCAGAAGCACTTGTGTTAGCCTTTGATTAGATAAGTAAATTAATGGCATCTTAATAAAGGAATGTCAAACACAATATCCCGGAGGGTAGCACCTACAGTAATTACTTGGAAAGGTTTCCTTGATGGTTTAATCAAACACAAAGCGTGGAAACAAACACGTGATAGTATAATCCCACCTGTCTCACTTTGCAACTCCAAAGCCATTCATATGTATCCTTCAAAGTGAACCAGCATAACTTCTCTTTTGAATGCTGCTTTTCTTGATACTTTTGTATTACTATTAATATAGTATACTTTAATATTGCTTTGATATTGTCTGTTATTGTGTTGCATTGTTGGAGAAGTGACCTAAGATTTTCTACGACATAATTACTCTGTAGCGATGAACTCGACAATACAGAACCTTGAACTGTGGCTATAACTGACCTCAATTCTGGTGCCCTTTTGCGAATTATATCAAACATATATTTACGTTTCAGTTGTTTAACTTTAACTGGTACTAATAATGCTTTAAATGTATTGGTCCAACATGAGTCAGGGAGTTATAACACATCTATTTAGCTGTTTTGAAAATGGGCGTATTTGCTTTCTTGCTTGAAACCAGGAGCCGGTTAGCTTAGCTTAGCTTAGCTTAGCTTAGCATAACAACAGGTGTGACAACAAGGCTGGTTTTGAAGATATTAGTCGACATGAAACGTATATTTTCAAACATGTCTGACTAAAGGACCAAAGAGAAAGCATGAAGAGGAAGCAGGTGTGTTCAAAAGAGAGCTGCAGCTTTAGTCCACAGGTCGTTGTGTGGACTTCATTAATACCTCCTGACAGATTGATTCCATGTCATTCTGCAGCGTCCGTGGCACTCACCAGGAAGGAGCTTGTCGCGGACCGATGATTGATTAAAATGAATATTAAATCGGCTTCCTGGAGTTATATTAAGGCACGCTTACAGGAGAAAGTGTTTCTGATATCTTATGTGAAGATTTGAATGCTTTAAAGCTGCTGCTCTTTCGCCCTAATTTCATTCACAAATCAGATCTCTGCAAAAGGAAGCTTTATTTTAAGCATTATAATACTTTCAGGATGGATTTGAGGTATTTGTGTGCAGGCTGTCGTGTTTGCAGAAGGAGCCTGAATGTCTGAGGATGTTGTGAAGTCCAGAAGGTCAGCTTTTATTTGAGCAGTTCCTCCCGATCTCTGGGAAACACATGAGGCTCCGCAGGGCGCTGGAGGCCTCCCGGCGCTCGGAGCTATACAAGGAGCAGATATCTGTAATCATCTGTTGCTCTGCGCGCTAGAAGCAGCACGAGGAGGAGGAGGGGGGGGGGTCCTTTGATTATTGTCCTCGCCATAAGCAGGTAGGTCAAGCGACAGTAATATCATTCATCTTCACCATAATAATCATCAGCAGCAGCAGCAGCATCAGTGAGCAGCATGTGTCTGAGGCGCTGTGTGTTACAGACGAGCGGCTGAACCCAGACTGACCCCAGACTGACCCCAGGAGGGAATGTCTAAAAGTAGAAGAGCTCGTAGGATGGTTCATAACTTGTTGTGAAGTCTTGTGAGCTGGTTTTGCAGTGGCTTTGCTGGTTTGTCGGCAGGAAAACGGAAGAAATACTGGTCGAAATGTACGTGAAACTTTGCGTAATGTTGTGGCACGAGCCAAGGAGGAACACTTTACATGCAGGAAAGGATCTGAATAACGGTGCGGATACACGGCAGACTGAAACAGCCTTTTAGTCTTATTGTGTCTTTTTGTGTGCTTCTGCAGTCATTGTGTTGACATTGTTCCGGACGGAGCTTTAATTGAAGTGTATTTAAGCCTGTAATATCCCTCAGTCTGACACAGTGTGTGCTGATGTGATCGGCCTCACAGCTGCATCAGTTTGCTTAAAGTGCACATCAAAGAGTGTGTGTGTGTGTGTGTGTGTGTGTGTGTGCGCGTGTGTGTGTGTGTGTGTGTGTTTGTGTGTGCGTGCGCGTGTGTGTGTGTGCTTCACATCTGACAGAACCCTCCTGCCCTCACTGTGCACCTGTCAGACACAATCAGCCCGCCCACTGTCACACACTTCAGTTTTCCTAGTGTGTGTGTGTGTGTGTGTGTGTGTGTGTGTGTGTGTGTGTGGCCTAGCATTACTATACTTGTGGGGACCTAGATATGTTTACATAGTCACGTGTGGGGACTCGCCGCCCTTATGGGGACAAATTGGAGGTCCCCCATAAGGGGGATCATTAATTTTTGGGTGAAGACTTGGTTAGGGTTAGGGTAAGGGTAAGGTTAATGGTAAGGGTTAGGGTAAGGGTAAGGGTAAGGTTAAGGGTAAAGGGTGGTAAGGGTAAGGGTTAGGTTAAGGGTTAGGGTTAGGCATGTGTTGGTTATGGTTAAGGTTAGGATAAGTCTCCAGGAAATGCATGTAAGTCAATGTAATGTCCCCTGAAGTGACTCACGGCGATCACACATGGTCGTCATGGAAACGGCGTGTGATCCTCTCTGCATCTCGCCCATGTGGGGAATGCAAACTCTGCACGTCTCCACGGCAACCACTGACTCACGTTGCCACGGTTTCAAAAATCTTTGTTGACGAAACGCTAGAATTCGCCTCCTCGTCTCGACACCTGCTGTAAAGGTAAGCTGACCTCAGATAAGGGAAACACCCTCGCTGTAACACACACACACACACACACACACACACACACACACACACACACACACACTGTTATTGCAAAAATAAAACAAAAGCACTGTATTTCTTTTATTAGCTTCAGAAGAAATGTATATTATTTTTATAAAATATTTCTCCATTTTAGAATTAAGTAAAGTAATGATAAAAATAATAATAATACAAATATTACAAAACAAATGAATACATTAAAAAGTTTAATTACATTTTAAATTAAAATTAAAATGAATGTATTTATATAAGAAGTTTGTTTGATAAATAGCGCAGCAATAAAATGACCCTTAAAAATATCTAACCGAACCAAATATTTAATTAAAGAAGAATACGTTTGTTTCTTCCTGATGAGTCAGTTGCTGTCCATGAATGGACGTCTTTGTCTCCCAGCTGTCTCTACAGAAGTGTGTGTGTGTGTGTGTGTGTGTGTGTGTGTGTGTGTGTGGTGTGTGTGGTGTGTGGTGTGGTGTGTGTGTGTCACCGAGCCTCAGTACTGTGTTTGAGTACTGCATGTGTACAGGAGGAGGCGTTTCAAAGTCTTTTATCTTCTTATTAGGGATAATGTACCACGCACACACACGCACACACACACACACACACACACACACACGCACACACACACACAGTGAGTAATTATTGAACGAGTTGAAAGTCGGATGTTTGACTTGGCTTATGTCGTCAGAAGAGGCCGAGGTCGATCTGCAGAACGAGATAAGGGAGGCTGCAGGTCTGCCCTCGCGGGAGACGGAGTGCATAAGTGCAGTTAAGACAAGCCATAATGCATGTGTCTGCTTTTGATAGCTTTGCATTAGAGTACTTCAGAGATATCTCCAATATTCTCTCTGTAAAAACATTTGAGTCTTCTGCTGTATGTCAAATGAAAACAGATATTTTGAGGCTATCTATCTCTTCTAGAAATGGTGGGGTGGGTGCGTGTGTGTGTGTGTGTGTGTGTGTGTGTGGTCTAGCATTACTATACTTGTGGGGACCTAAATCTGTTTACATAGTCACGTGTGGGGACTGGCTTCCCTTATGGGGACAAAATGGAGGTCCCCATGAGGGGGATCATTAATTTTAGGGTGAAGACTTGGTTAGGGTAAGGTTAAGGGTAAGGGTTAAGGTTAAGGTTTAGGGTTAGGCATGTGTTGGTTATGGTTAAGGTTAGGATAAGTCTCCAGGAAATGCATGTAAGTCAATGTAATGTCCCCTGAAGTGATGTGTGTGTGTGTGTGTGTGTGTGTGTGTGTGTGTGTGTGCGTGTGTGTGTGTGTGTGTGTGTTTAAGGGCGATATTGATTAGCACGTCAGGAAAGACACGGCACGGTGAATACAGATGTGAGCCAATCAGGAGGAGACGCATGGGGATTGTTTCTCTGCTGACCACGACACTCCATTTTCCTCATCGCGTTCCACCCGCACACACACACACACACACACATCTTGGGTCTGGACCTGTCTCAGCCGTTAGCCCTGTTGTGATGCACAGATTTGCCTCTTCCTGACACACAGTTCACACACACACACACACACACACACGCACACACACACACACGCACACACAATCTTGAGGTTCTGGACACTTGTCTGCAGCACGTTAGGCCCTGTTGTGATGGCACAGATTTGACCTCTTCCTGAACACACAGTTACACACACACACACATGCACACACGCACAGACGCACACACACACACACACAGAGTCACACCCACACAGTCGCTCATGGTTACTTTGGGACGTGTGGACGCTTGTCGTTTCTTTGCTTCACTGTGTAACCGAAGAGGGTTTTATGAAGAGGGCTTTTTTGTCGGATGGCTCGAAGTCTTTTGTGTTCATCTCTCCGTAAACGACTGATATGAGGCTGCGGGACCAAGACACTACATTTAGCTTACGCTTTAGTGCGTTCGACCAACAAGAAAGAGAATCATAAAGTTCATCAGGTTTCATAGAGACACACATTACGTAAATAATGCGATCGCATCTTCAAAACAGCAGAACATCGTGTCAGTGTGTGAGACTCTCTTTGGAAGGAGGGAGCTCTGTCGTGTCAGCCCTCGGCTTCTGACACTCGCTTGTAATCTGGATTTTATGCAACAAAAACATCCATTAAAATCCCTTAGAGCAGGGGTGTCAAACTCAAGGCCCGGGGGCCAAATCCGGCCCGCGACTTCATTTCATGTGGCCCGCAAGAGCTCTGAAAGAATGTAATATGTCTATTATACGGTTACAGGCCGATTTACAGATGCACGGTGTCCATAAACTACATGTCCCACAATGCATCAGACATTGATTTTTTTTTAGTGTTACTTTTTTTTCAAAATGTCACTTTGTCACAGTTTCTTTTAAAATAATGTTGTGACATGCTCACTGAGGAGACTTGCACTTATTTGCCCCAGACTTCTTCTTTCAGACGTAGTTATTTATGAAGTTTTTATCCTATCCGTGATGCATTCAATGTCTTGATTTGTGTTAGTTTGAAACCCCGGAAAGTATTCAATTTACCAATTTAACTACATTTGGCAAATTCTCACATGTAGAATCTGGAACTCTAAAATATATACATCGAACCACAGATGGGGAAAGAACACACTCCATTTGACTCATTTGATCCACATTGATTGTGTCTTCAGAGTGCATTTTAAAAAGCAGCACCTTCGTTTTAGGGAATTTCATCCCTCGATGAAACCAACCAATCAGTCAATGTTTATTTATAGCCCAATATCACAAATGTTACATTTGTCTCAGTGGACTTCACAGTGTGTACAGAATATCAGTATGACAATACGACACCCTCTGTCCTTAGACCCTCTGTCCTCAGACCCTCTGTCCTTAGACCCTCTGTCCTCAGACCCTCTGTCCTCAGACCCTCTGTCCTCAGACCCTCTGTCCTCAGACCCTCTGTCCTCAGACCCTCTGTCCTCAGACCCTCTGTCCTTAGACCCTCTGTCCTCAGACCCTCTGTCCTTAGACCCTCTGTCCTCAGACCCTCTGTCCTTAGTCCCTCACATCGTACAAGGAAACACTTCCGGAGAAAACCCACAGTTTAAGGGAACATGGAGAAACCTCAGGGAGAGCAGCAGAGGAGGATCCTCTCCAGGACGGACAGACGTGCAATAGATGCCGTGTGGAAATTGAAAAGATAATACATTTGCAACATAGGTAGTCCAGATGTTTGGAAATGCATGTGTGTATAATAGGAAGATGAATCCACGAGGATATCCATCAGGACCGATGATCCAGGACCACAGCCACGACTCAAGATCCAGGGCTCAGGACCTCAGGATCATCCACGTCTCCGGATCCCGGCGTATATAGACACCAAAGGAAAGACATGTGGGGAAGCTGGGTTAACGGAACATGAGAGTACACGGGACAGACAGAGAGAAGAGCAGATGTCCCCAGAGAGGACACGGTACGACAGAGAGAAGAAGCAAGATGTCCCCCGACAGACTGAGCCTATATCAGCAAAACTAGGGGCTGAATCTAATCAGCTGGAAGCGGACTCTTTTCAACCAAATCAAACTTAAGGCATTTTGTATTTGAGATGTTGGCAGAGTTTTTATTTGGCTTACTTCTTTCTCGTATCCCTGTTGATAGAGACACCTGGCACCACGTCAGCTTTTCGTCAAGGGAGATTTACGCTAACAATGTATATTCGCAGTATATTGGCTCTTTATTAGTCATTATAAAACACTTATTAATGCCTTATTCTACATGAGAAATACGATTAACACTTATAGCTCCATGTCTTGTTACATAACAATAGATCATATGTGTCAGGTGTCATTATGGGAGAATTAATATTCTTGTGCTGCTGCTGCATATCGAGCATACGTCCTTACTGGCATTAAATAAGCACTAATTAGAGGCTTATTGAGGAGAAACTCTCAGCGAATGGCCGAGTACTTGGAGATATGGTTAGAATAAGGCATTGATGAGTGTTTCATCCATCCATCTTCTCGCTTCTCGGGGGTCTCGGGCAGTTCCAGCAGAGAGCCCCAAACGTCCCTTTCCCCCTCATCAACCAGCTCTGACTGGGGGGTCCCGAGGCGCTCCCAGGCCAGCGAAGAGATATAGTCCCTCCACCTGGTCCTAGGTCTACCCCTCGGTCTCCTCCCAGCTGGACGTGCTGACCTCCCTAGGGAGGCGCCCAGGTGGCATCCTAA
Source organism: Champsocephalus gunnari (assembly GCA_036324595.1). NCBI lineage: Eukaryota > Metazoa > Chordata > Actinopteri > Perciformes > Channichthyidae > Champsocephalus > Champsocephalus gunnari. The sequence continues at coordinate 27,354,768 of CM070448.1, read as the reverse complement.
CTAGGTGCCCGAACCACCTCAACTGGCTCCTTTCGACGCGAAGGAGGAGCGGCTCAACTCCGAGTCCCTCCCTGATGACCGAACCTCTCACCTTATCGCTGAGGGAGACGCCAGCCACCCTGCGGAGGAAAACCCATCTCGACCCGCTTGTATCCGCGATCTCGTTCTTTCAGTTGAGTGTTTTATACTCACGAATAAAGAGCTAATATGTTAATTAACAATGATAGCAATGCTCTTGAGATCCACACCAACTGAGGAAATCCTTTTTGGCTCCATCTGACTCCCATAAAGTCCCACGGTCATCCAGACAGATGAAACCAAGCAGGGAGTTTCACACACACACGTGGGTGTAATGATTGACCGTCTGCTGTCATGGAAGCATCGCATTGAATATCTGAGCACAAGGACAAAACAAAGGATTTATTTTCTCCGCCGTCTCAGGTCTTTTGGGCGAGCAGAGAGACTGCTTCTGTTGTTCTCAACATGTGATCCTGTCTATTCTGCAGTACTGCAACGCTACCTGGTACAGATGTTTGTCAGCAGCTATAAAATACTGAAGCATCCTTTGAGCATCAGCCAGTGCACTCAGAGCTGACCCCAGATCAGATGCACGCTGAAGGCTCTGAGCAGCTTTTCTCTCACTGACTGTGCCGTGATGTATTTCGTTTCATGTGTTGCGTCTGGATGCTTGGTGTTGGTGTTGGACATGGAGCTGCTGTGACGCAAGTATTATCGTATCGTAATGAACAGCTAGTCGGTGGTGAATGTGTGAACTCGCCTCTGGTCCTCCAGGGAAAGATAAACCTCTCAGTGCCGATGAAACTAAAACTTTGATCCGTCTCTTGAGTGTTTCAGATCATCAGGCCCCCCACGAACTCAGCTGCTGACTGCAGGACCCTCTCATCAAGTGGTCATCTCTTCTCCTAAATCCTCCAAAAGTGAGCATTAGAGAACGCCTCATCTGCATATTTAAACATGGCACTCGTGTCTCAACTTAGAGTTCTCCTGGAAGTCGTAGAAACTTGCATGCAAACCATTTTCAATTGCAAACTGACAGTTAGGTGGCCACCTTGGCTCCTTTTTGGCTTCCTTTCCTTATTATAACAGTACAGTGTGTCCGTGGGGTTACTACAAAATATATACTTTACTATCAAGTTGTATGAAAACATTTTTACTTACAATACATACTATACTACGCCTGGTTTCTACACACTATACCGTGCCTTATTTCGACATAAAATACCATGTGTTTTTTGCATTTTTTGGACATGCGATATGATGACTTTTCTGTCATTATTAACGACACACTAGCTACGCCTGGTTTCCACACACTGTCTTTGAACTTCAAGCTACATGTCCCGATTAACTTATCACACGTCTCTAACCAGCATGCCTCCAGCTGCTACATCTTCACATAATCCTCATTTCTCTCCAGACAAAGAGGAGATATGACTGCTGTCTTTGTGCCGCACACTGAACAAGAGTCTTCAGAGGCCGCCAGCTTCCACACGGCACGAAGACAATGGATGATGTGGGAAAGCACCACATTCTGGGGTCCGAGGGCGCAGTGTCTGTTTCTGTTTTAAGGAATTCAGATTATGTTTCATTGCAATCTGTTAGGCATTTAGCGTTGGTCGATATGTTTGTGCCAAAAGGACGGGACAAACACACTGAATCATAAAAGGGAACCATAACAAAAATAAATGTATTTAATTGAAGGAAGACGTTTAACAAGGCACAATAAGGGTTTTGCTAAACTATTAAATATGTAAAGAAAGAACGAGATACAAGCGGGCGAGATGGGTTTCCTCCGCAGGGTGGCTGGCGTCTCCCTTAGGGATAAGGTGAGAGGTTCGGTCATCCGGGAGGGACTCGGAGTTGACCCTCCTTTGTGTCGAAAGGAGCCAGTTGAGTGGTTCGGGCACCTAGTTAGGATGCCACCTGGGCGCCTCCCTAGGGAGGTGTCCCAGGCACGTCCAGCTGGGAGGAGACCGAGGGGTAGACCTAGGACCAGGTGGAGGGACTATATCTCTTCGCTGGCCTGGGAGCGCCTCGGGACCCCCCAGTCAGAGCTGGTTGATGAGGGGGACCGGAACGTTTGGGGCTGGAACTGATACCCCGAGACCCGACCCACGGATACGCGGAGAAGATGGATGGATTAAATACATAGATATTTCACTTGATGTTTAAAACACTGTTGTAACGAGATCCACAACATATTGATGATCCAGTGAGGAATGTGACATTAACCGTCTTTTCATGCAGACGTTGAGAGGGAAACTACTTTGAGTACAAAATACCTCAGCACTTGTTGTTTGGCTGCAGTTTACTACAGAACACATGTAACGGTTGTAAATATGCAGTGGTGTTTAAATAAGTATGTATAAATCCTTTAGTACAATCACACAAATACTGCGGAACCTCCAAAATGGAGTCGCTATTATTCTTTCATATCGTGTCCTTCACGTTTTCCTCTGCCCTTTTGTGAATGTTCCACGAGAGAAGAGTCGGTGTGAGGAAAGAAACGACTGATTAACGACTGATTTGTTGGATATCGTCAGTGAATAAACAGAGATCGCCCCGGGTCTCAAACATGAATACAACACAACGCAGAGACCGCGTAGCGACACCGGTTACACATCACCTGAAGGTCACGACCCCCAAAATGTGACGAGCAGCCATGTGAGGCAGAACACGAACACCAGTGAGGACACAGAGGCGGCCACGACGAGCCGCTGGAAGGGGCACGGCGTCCGGACAGGTTTATTTTGATCAGACGTCGTTGGCACGGACTCGAGGGTTTTGATCGTGGACCAGCGGGACTCGGCAGAGAGTGATTGTCAGGACGGAGGTTTCTTAGGTTTCCTCATCTTCTTCAGCTTCTCTTGCTTCACCGTCTCGCCTTCGAGGGACGACAGCTCTGAGATCCGGTGGAAGAACGAGCGAGAGGCTCCGAGCACCGGGTCGGGGTAAGAAGGACCTGAGAGGAGAACAATAATTAGGATCTATAATTCAACAAATCATTACAAAACAATCTGCTATATAACATGTTAGGGGTGGGAGTCACCAGGCTCCGCACGATACGATACTATCGCGATACTTAAGCCACGATACTTAAGCCACGATACTATCGCGATACTTAAACCACAATATGATGCTATCGCGCTACTTAAGCTACGATATGATGCTATCGCGATACTTAAGCCACAATACGATACTATCGCGATAGTTAAGCCACAATACTATCGCGATACTTAAGCCACGATACTTAAGCCACAATACAATACTTAAGCCATGATACTATCGCGATACTTAAGCCACAATACGATACTATCGCGATACTTAAGCCACGATATGATGCTATCGCGATACTTAAGCCACGATATGATGCTATCGCGATACTTAAGCCACGATATGATGCTATCGCAATACTTAAGCCACGATATGATGCTATCGCGATGCTTGAGCCACGATACTATCGCGATACTTAAGCCACGATATGATGCTATTGCGATACTTAAGCCACTATATGATGCTATCGCGATACTTAAGCCACGATACTATCGCGCTACTTAAGCCATGATATGATGCTATCGCGATGCTTGAGCAACGATACTATCACGCTACTTAAGCCACTATATGATGCTATCGCGCTACTTAAGCCACTATATGATGCTATCGCGATACTTAAGCCACTATATGATGCTATCGCGCTACTTAAGCCACTATATGATGCTATCGCGCTACTTAAGCCACTATATGATGCTATCGCGCTACTTAAGCCACTATATGATGCTATCGCGATACTTAAGCCACTATATGATGCTATCGCGATACTTAAGCCACGATACTATCGCGCTACTTAAGCCACGATATGATGCTATCGCGATGCTTGAGCCACGATACTATCACGCTACTTAAGCCACTATATGATGCTATCGCGCTACTTAAGCCACTATATGATGCTATCGCGCTACTTAAGCCACTATATGATGCTATCGCGATACTTAAGCCACTATATGATGCTATCGCGCTACTTAAGCCACTATATGATGCTATCGCGCTACTTAAGCCACTATATGATGCTATCGCGATACTTAAGCCACGATACTATCGCGCTACTTAAGCCACTATATGATGCTATCGCGCTACTTAAGCCACTATATGATGCTATCGCGCTACTTAAGCCACTATATGATGCTATCGCGATACTTAAGCCACTATATGATGCTATCGCGCTACTTAAGCCACTATATGATGCTATCGCGCTACTTAAGCCACTATATGATGCTATCGCGCTACTTAAGCCACTATATGATGCTATCGCGCTACTTAAGCCACTATATGATGCTATCGCGATACTTAAGCCACGATATGATGCTATCGCGCTACTTAAGCCACAATATGATGCTATCGCGCTACTTAAGCCACTATATGATGCTATCGCGATGCTTGAGCCACGATACTATCGCGCTACTTAAGCCACAATATGATACTATCGCGCTACTTAAGCCACGATATGATGCTATCGCGATGCTTGAGCCACGATACTATCGCGCTACTTAAGCCACGATATGATGCTATCGCGCTACTTAAGCCACTATATGATGCTATCGCGCTACTTAAGCCACTATATGATGCTATCGCGATACTTAAGCCACTATATGATGCTATCGCGATACTTAAGCCACGATACTATCGCGCTACTTAAGCCACTATATGATGCTATCGCGCTACTTAAGCCACTATATGATGCTATCGCGCTACTTAAGCCACTATATGATGCTATCGCGATACTTAAGCCACTATATGATGCTATCGCGCTACTTAAGCCACTATATGATGCTATCGCGCTACTTAAGCCACTATATGATGCTATCGCGCTACTTAAGCCACTATATGATGCTATTGCGATACTTAAGCCACTATATGATGCTATCGCGATACTTAAGCCACGATACTATCGCGCTACTTAAGCCATGATATGATGCTATCGCGATGCTTGAGCCACGATACTATCACGCTACTTAAGCCACTATATGATGCTATCGCGCTACTTAAGCCACTATATGATGCTATCGCGATACTTAAGCCACTATATGATGCTATCGCGCTACTTAAGCCACTATATGATGCTATCGCGCTACTTAAGCCACTATATGATGCTATCGCGCTACTTAAGCCACTATATGATGCTATCGCGATACTTAAGCCACTATATGATGCTATCGCGATACTTAAGCCACGATACTATCGCGCTACTTAAGCCACGATATGATGCTATCGCGATGCTTGAGCCACGATACTATCACGCTACTTAAGCCACTATATGATGCTATCGCGCTACTTAAGCCACTATATGATGCTATCGCGCTACTTAAGCCACTATATGATGCTATCGCGATACTTAAGCCACTATATGATGCTATCGCGCTACTTAAGCCACTATATGATGCTATCGCGATACTTAAGCCACTATATGATGCTATCGCGATACTTAAGCCACGATACTATCGCGCTACTTAAGCCACGATATGATGCTATCGCGATGCTTGAGCCACGATACTATCACGCTACTTAAGCCACTATATGATGCTATCGCGCTACTTAAGCCACTATATGATGCTATCGCGCTACTTAAGCCACTATATGATGCTATCGCGATACTTAAGCCACTATATGATGCTATCGCGATACTTAAGCCACGATACTATCGCGCTACTTAAGCCACTATATGATGCTATCGCGCTACTTAAGCCACTATATGATGCTATCGCGCTACTTAAGCCACTATATGATGCTATCGCGATACTTAAGCCACTATATGATGCTATCGCGATACTTAAGCCACTATATGATGCTATCGCGCTACTTAAGCCACTATATGATGCTATCGCGCTACTTAAGCCACTATATGATGCTATCGCGATACTTAAGCCACGATACTATCGCGCTACTTAAGCCACTATATGATGCTATCGCGCTACTTAAGCCACTATATGATGCTATCGCGCTACTTAAGCCACTATATGATGCTATCGCGATACTTAAGCCACTATATGATGCTATCGCGCTACTTAAGCCACTATATGATGCTATCGCGCTACTTAAGCCACTATATGATGCTATCGCGCTACTTAAGCCACTATATGATGCTATCGCGCTACTTAAGCCACTATATGATGCTATCGCGATACTTAAGCCACTATATGATGCTATCGCGCTACTTAAGCCACTATATGATGCTATCGCGCTACTTAAGCCACTATATGATGCTATCGCGCTACTTAAGCCACTATATGATGCTATCGCGCTACTTAAGCCACTATATGATGCTATCGCGATACTTAAGCCACTATATGATGCTATCGCGATACTTAAGCCACGATACTATCGCGCTACTTAAGCCACGATATGATGCTATCGCGATGCTTGAGCCACGATACTATCGCGCTACTTAAGCCACAATATGATGCTATCGCGATGCTTGAGCCACGATACTATCGCGCTACTTAAGCCACGATATGATACTATCGCGATGCTTAAGCCACGATATGATGCTATCGCGATGCTTGAGCCACGATACTATCGCGCTACTTAAGCCACAATATGATGCTATCGCGCTACTTAAGCCACGATATGATACTATCGCGCTACTTAAGCCACTATATGATGCTATCGCGATACTTAAGCCACGATATGATACTATCGCGCTACTTAAGCCACGATACTATCGCGCTACTTAAGCCACGATATGATGCTATCGCGCTACTTAAGCCACTATATGATGCCATCGCGCTACTTAAGCCACAATACTATCGCGCTACTTAAGCCACGATATGATGCTATCGCGATGCTTGAGCCACAATATGATGCTATCGCGCTACTTAAGCCACGATACGATACTATCGTGCTACTTAAGCCACAATATGATGCTATCGCGCTACTTAAGCCACGATACGATACTATCGCGCTACTTAAGCCACGATATGATACTATCGCGATACTTAAGCCTCGATACGATACTATCGTGCTACTTAAGCCACAATATGATGCTATCGCGCTACTTAAGCCACGATACGATACTATCGCGCTACTTAAGCCACGATATGATACTATCGCGATACTTAAGCCTCGATACGATAGTATTGCGATTCTACGATATGCTAAATATTGCGATACGATATATTTATATATATTTACATATATTTACATCTTTGTTTTTCATGAAAACAAGAAAAAGCTCAGCACCATCTAGTGGATTGCAAAAGCAATTGTTACCAGAAATTTGACCATTTTAAGTCTTTTGAAAGTATGTGTTTGTTTTTTATAAATGTGTACATGGACTGCCCCTCCCTTAGAGGTTCTTCACACACATGCTCTCCAGCACAGGTTAGCTCTGAGTGTTAGCGATGCTAATGTAAACACCGACCATATTACGTCCAAAACAGTCGGGCATTGTTTCTGATAGCAACGTTTCTGATTGGGCCGTGGGTCCGCATTTCAGATATTACGTCGTATCGGACGCAAATCTGGATCAGCTCCGTTGTTCCCCGTTTTTAGAGATTTGGGTACGGAGGGAAAGAGAGAGAGTTTTATTTCCTGACGCTGCGTGAGTTCCCCGACACATGTTGACACATGTTTATGGAGAGAAGACATCAAAAAGTGCTCGGGAGATATCACATTCACAAGAATTCTACACAACCCCAAAACCCCATGGAAAATATCCTGAACCACAAACAACAAGGGACCATGGAGGGGAGGCTCACGAGTTTTGGGATCCATGAGTATTCGGTAAAACTACCATGTTGCTGCCAATTACTCCTGAGCAGGTTGAAGGTTGGATCGCTACACACACAGACCTTCACGATCAAAGCACGAACATATTGAACTCACTCTTGGGATTGTCTTTGCTGTGCAGCAGGCTGGAGGCTGGATACTTCACCTTGGGCCTGCAGAGGGAGAGCAGAGGAGGCTTGAGTGGGAGAGAAACATCGATTAGTTTCTATCTGATGGAGTTAAAAAGGCAGACTGACCTGTTGAGTTTGCAGCTCTCCACTGAGAAGGAGTTCCTGCCGCTGAGGATCAGAGAGGAGGGGAAGACGAGAGCAGGAGAGGAGGGGAAGACGAGAGCGGGAGAGGAGGTCAGGTCGTAGCTCGGAGCGTAGCTGAGGGACGAGGAGAGGACGTTATTTCATGTGTTGACAGATACATGAGTAACTGGATGGCCTACCTGCCTGTCAGCCTTCCATCTGGGCACAAACTGATCGCGTGCCCTCATTGGTCATGTGCGCGTTCGTGTGTGTTGGGGGAGGGGCTCTGTGAGGAAGTCTGAAGGACGGGGCGGATTTGTTTCGGCTGCGTATTTTCAAATTCTAGCGCACTCGAGCTGGTTTCTCCATTCTTACCTACCCCACCTTTAGTGTTCAAATGCTCGGGATTTATTGATGTTATGGCGAATTTAGATTAGATTCCTTTAATTGTCACGACAGCGAAATTCCCAAAGGTGCAATCACATAACAGACAGTATAAGTATCATTTTGACAATACATAATATATAAATTGTACCTGGAATTATGTAAACATAGTGAAAACAAGCGTACATTTAGAATGGAGGAAACAAGTAATACATTATGAAATAAATCAAATAATTATTTGCACAATAAAAATGTAGAACAGAAATAAAAAGAAAACTATAAAAATACCTTCAAACATGAACAAAATATCTGTAAATAAATGCAGAACAAGAACACACTACTGTTGTTGTTGTTGTGTAGCACTAATGGACTTGGGTATGGAAAGATTATGCAGCAAAGATTGAACCCCAAATACTTGTGTTAATGTAACTAATATAGAAAGTCAGCATTAGTTCAATTTTGCTTAAAAAAGACAAGGTGTATGTTCTCTCTCTCTCTCTCTCTCTCTCTCTCTCTCTCTCTCTCTCTCTCTGTATGTCAACGTGAAGGCAGCGTGACATCAAACTAAACGGTTCCCACAACAACAAAGGAGTGATATTAATGAATGATAACGATCTCATCATGACTTAGCTATGATCAAGCGTGCCGTGTTAACAGAATATTAAACATTAAAGCCGGGGATCTTCAGATTGTGACAGACAAATGATGCTCGTCGAAACATGAATAGGTCTGCTCTTGTGTGAGACAACGACTCGGTGTAATTACTGCAATGTGTGCAGCTGTCTGCAGAACTAGAGGGTGGATCTGGCAGAGGTTACCCCAGGGTGAAGGGCCGCCCCCCCCGGCTGTGGGAGAGCCCCTTGGAGAGGCTGAAGGGATGCAGGGACCCTCTCTGCAGCGGGGGGACCACCGTGCGGGTCCTCTCCGGCTGAACACCTGAAGAGAAATACATTCAGACAGTCAGAACCACAGGTGGGAAGAAGTGGAGTACAAATACTGCGTTACTGTATCAGTACTTTACTCCACTACTTATGTTTCTGACAACTTTTAACTTTGACTTCTTACATGTTGAACACAAATACCTGTACTTTCTACTTCTTACATGTTGAACTCAAATACCTGTACTTTCTACTTCTTACATGTTGAACTCAAATACCTGTACTTTCTACTTCTTACATGTTGAACACAAATACCTGTACTTTCTACTTCTTACATCTTGAACACAAATACCTGTACTTTCTACTTCTTACATGTTGAACTCAAATACCTGTACTTTCTACTTCTTACATGTTGAACACAAATACCTGTACTTTATACTTCTTACATGTTGAACACAAATACCTGTACTTTCTACTTCTTACGTGTTGAACTCAAATACCTGTACTTTCTACTTCTTACATGTTGAACTCAAATACCTGTACTTTCTACTTCTTACATGTTGAACACAAATACCTGTACTTTCTACTTCTTACGTGTTGAACTCAAATACCTGTACTTTCTACTTCTTACATGTTGAACTCAAATACCTGTACTTTCTACTTCTTACATGTTGAACTCAAATACCTGTACTTTCTACTTCTTACATGTTGAACCCAAATACCTGTACTTTCTACTTCTTACATGTTGAACTCAAATACCTGTACTTTCTACTTCTTACATGTTGAACACAAATACCTGTACTTTCTACTTCTTACATGTTGAACACAAATACCTGTACTTTCTACTTCTTACATGTTGAACACAAATACCTGTACTTTCTACTTCTTACATGTTGAACTCAAATACCTGTACTTTCTACTTCTTACATGTTGAACTCAAATACCTGTACTTTCTACTTCTTACATGTTGAACACAAATACCTGTACTTTCTACTTCTTACATGTTGAACTCAAATACCTGTACTTTCTACTTCTTACATGTTGAACTAAAATACCTGTACTTTCTACTTCTCTCATGTTGAACTCTAATACCTGTACTTTCTACTTCTTACATGTTGAACTCAAATACCTGTACTTTCTACTTCTTACATGTTGAACTCAAATACCTGTACTTTCTACTTCTCTCATGTTGAACACAAATACCTGTACTTTCTACTTCTTACGTGTTGAACTCAAATACCTGTACTTTCTACTTCTTACATGTTGAACTCAAATACCTGTACTTTCTACTTCTTACGTGTTGAACTCAAATACCTTTACTTTCTACTTCTTACGTGTTGAACTCAAATACCTGTACTTTCTACTTCTTACATGTTGAACTCAAATACCTGTACTTTCTACTTCTTACATGTTGAACCCAAATACCTGTACTTTCTATTTCTTACATGTTGAACACAAATACCTGTACTTTCTACTTCTTACATGTTGAACACAAATACCTGTACTTTCTACTTCTTACATGTTGAACTCAAATACCTGTACTTTCTACTTCTTACATGTTGAACACAAATACCTGTACTTTCTACTTCTCTCATGTTGAACTCAAATACCTGTACTTTCTACTTCTTACATGTTGAACTCAAATACCTGTACTTTCTACTTCTTACATGTTGAACTCAAATACCTGTACTTTCTACTTCTTACATGTTGAACACAAATACCTGTACTTTCTACGTCTTACATGTTGAACTAAAATACCTGTACTTTCTACTTCTCTCATGTTGAACACAATTACCTGAACTTTCTACTTCTTACATGTTGAACTCAAATACCTGTACTTTCTACTTCTCTCATGTTGAACCCAAATACCTGTACTTTCTACTTCTCACATGTTGAACTCAAATACCTGTACTTTCTACTTCTTACATGTTGAACTAAAATACCTGTACTTTCTACTTCTCTCATGTTGAACACAATTACCTGAACTTTCTACTTCTTACATGTTGAACTCAAATACCTGTACTTTCTACTTCTCTCATGTTGAACCCAAATACCTGTACTTTCTACTTCTCACATGTTGAACTCAAATACCTGTACTTTCTACTTCTCACATGTTGAACTCAAATACCTGTACTTTCTACTTCTTACATGTTGAACACAAATACCTGTACTTTCTACTTCTTACATGTTGAACTCAAATACCTGTACTTTCTACTTCTCTCATGTTGAACACAAATACCTGTACTTTCTACTTCTTACATGTTGAACTCAAATACCTGTACTTTCTACTTCTTACATGTTGAACTCAAATACCTGTACTTTCTACTTCTCTCATGTTGAACTCAAATACCTGTACTTTCTACTTCTTACACGTTGAACTCAAATACCTGTACTTTCTACTTCTCACATGTTGAACTCAAATACCTGTACTTTCTACTTCTCTCATGTTGAACTCAAATACCTGTACTTTCTACTTCTCTCATGTTGAACTCAAATACCTGTACTTTCTACTTCTCACATGTTGAACTCAAATACCTGTACTTTCTACTTCTTACACGTTGAACTCAAATACCTGTACTTTCTACTTCTCACATGTTGAACTCAAATACCTGTACTTTCTACTTCTCTCATGTTGAACTCAAATACCTGTACTTTCTACTTCTTACATGTTGAACTCAAATACCTGTACTTTCTACTTCTCACATGTTAAACTCAAATACCTGTACTTTCTACTTCTCACATGTTGAACTCAAATACCTGTACTTTCTACTTCTCTCATTTCCCAAACAGCTGGTTCCTTTAGTCTGAATGTGTGTTTGGGGCGTGATCATTATTCTTTAGAGTCACTGCGTGCCTATTGGTTGGAACACGATCCGTGTATCCATCACTTCCTGGTCTTCTCTAAAGAAGAGGGACCAATGATAACGATAATAACATAAAAATACCATTCCAGTAATAGCAATGAAACAAATAAACAAAAATACACAATGACATGATAAGACAGAAACAGAAAACCCCTAAAAAAAACTGTCTCTTTCGATATGTCTGTTCGCTTACTTTGGATTTGAGTTTTATTAAGATTTTTTTTGTTTATGTCACCGCTGTTTGACCAATAAAGGTTTTTCTGATTTGGCTAATATCTAGCTTTCATATTCATACTGTTCAGTATAAAAGTACCACTGGCCGTCACTGACGACACATTATTTATATGATTACAACTCCACCTACTGGCTGTTCAGGAAAACGCCTCAAACTCTCACTAAACATCCTAAACTCTGTAATAATGACTCGTCTTATTCTGAAAATCTTACATTGTTTTTCGAACAGGAAGTGTCTCCCGGTGATGTCATTGTCCTCTCGAGCTGAGTGAGGGGACCTAGAGGAGGAAGAGACATAATAAATATCAGCACACATGGAGAAGTGTAAATACCACCCAGAATAATTACACACACAGTTCACAATATGTGTCTGTTATCAAGTGTATCGCAATAAAGGGGGCGGGGCCTCCAAGCGTGCGTTTAAAGGAGACCGACGAGAAGGAGACTCAGACTGACCATAAGAGACAGATATAGACTTAAGTGTAACTACTCTCAATCAATGCTAATGTTAGCTTTGACCTCAGGAAACAAGGTTAGAAACTCACCCTCCGACCATGAAGCCCCCGCTCCAGGTGTTCCAGTCCCGGGGCCCTGCAACCAGGAGTTCAGGTTAATATATCACAAAGTGGAAGAAGTACTCCGATATTTACTTAAGAAAAAGTAGCAAAACTACGGGGTATAAATACTCAATTACAAGTAAAAGTCCTGCATTGAAAAGTATATGTGTTCATTACTTCAATGTTGCACTGGTTAAGTGGGTTTGATTTGAATTGCTTTATACACTACCGGGTAACTTAACCTATAATAATATATAATAATGGGTGTAGATTTATATTTTGTGTTAATAACCGTAATCTGATAAGTAAATATGTAAAATACATGTGGTGCAGTAAAAGTACAACATAGCATAATGTGAAACTAAGTAAGTAAACTAGTAGTAAACTAACTAAGTAAATGACAAATACTGCAATACTCAGATCTTGTACTTGAGTAAAAGTAGGACTACTAAGTCAGATATTGTACTTGAGTAAAAGTAGAAGTACTCAGATCTTGTAATGGAGTAAAAGTAGAAGTACTCAGATCTTGTAATTGAGTAAAAGTAGAAGTACTCAGATCTTGTATTTAGTAAAAGTAGAAGTACTCAGATCTTGTACTTGAGTAAAAGTAGAAGTAGTCAGACCTTGTACTTGAGTAAAAGTACCCAGATCTTGTACTTGAGTAAAAGTAGAAGTACTCAGATCTTGTAATTGAGTAAAAGTAGAAGTACTCAGATCTTGTACTTAGTAAAAGTACTCAGATCTTGAACTTGAGTAAAAGTAGAAGTACTCAGATCTTGTACTTGAGTAAAAGTACCCAGATCTTGTACTTGAGTAAAAGTAGAAGTACTCAGATCTTGTAATTGAGTAAAAGTAGAAGTACTCAGATCTTGTACTTAGTAAAAGTACTCAGATCTTGAACTTGAGTAAAAGTAGAAGTAACCAGATCTTGTAAATGAGTACAAGTAGAAGTACCCAGATCTTGTAATTGAGTAAGAGTAGAACTATACTCAGATCTTGTACTTGAGTAAAAGTAGAAGTACTCAGATCTTGTAATGGAGTAAAAGTAGAAGTACTCAGATCTTGTAATTGAGTAAAAGTAGAAGTACTCAGATCTTGTATTTAGTAAAAGTAGAAGTACTCAGATCTTGTACTTGAGTAAAAGTACCCAGATCTTGTACTTGAGTAAAAGTAGAAGTACTCAGATCTTGTAATTGAGTAAAAGTAGAAGTACTCAGATCTTGTACTTAGTAAAAGTACTCAGATCTTGAACTTGAGTAAAAGTAGAAGTACCCAGATCTTGTAAATGAGTACAAGTAGAAGTACCCAGATCTTGTAATTGAGTAAGAGTAGAACTATACTCAGATCTTGTACTTGAGTAAAAGTACCCAGATCTTGTACTTGAGTAAAAGTAGAAGTACTCAGATCTTGTAATTGAGTAAAAGTAGAAGTACTCAGATCTTGTACTTAGTAAAAGTACTCAGATCTTGAACTTGAGTAAAAGTAGAAGTAACCAGATCTTGTAAATGAGTACAAGTAGAAGTACTCAGATCTTGTAATGGAGTAAAAGTAGAAGTACTCAGATCTTGTATTTAGTAAAAGTAGAAGTACCCAGATCTTGTAAATGAGTACAAGTAGAAGTACCCAGATCTTGTAATTGAGTAAGAGTAGAACTATACTCAGATCTTGTACTTGAGTAAAAGTAGAAGTACCAGAGTGTAGGAATACTCGAATTAAGTGGAGTACTTGAGTAAATGTACTTACGGTAACATTACCCGCCCTGATGTCCCACATTAAGCTAGCGTCATGTATTGAAACACAGCATTACTCACTGCTCAGAGGCTGGATGAGAGGCAGTTTGGTCCGGATGTTTCCTACCCTCCTCCCGGAGCTCCTGTATGCCGAACATGGAGCCTCAAGGCCGGGGTGGCTGCAGCTCGAACCCCGGTCCGATGTCAGAGCCTTATTAGCAGTGGGTAGTAGCGACGCGTTTACCTGGAAGGTCATCATGCTGCAGCGGCCTCGCATCACCTGTATTATCACCGGTTATGGATGAACACACACACGCACCTGCTGGGGGGCATTTTTTTTTATTCATAAAAAGGACCGTTAGCTGGGGCTTAGCATCCCGAGCTGCGATGCTAGCTGTAACCGAGTCACTGCGTCACCATGACAACAGGCTGCAGGAAGACCGTTACTCATCATATATTAACGGTTTTTATTTATTTGCTTCTTAATTAAATAACGGTTTCTATTGATCAATTCTTAAATTATCGGTTAAAATGTTAAACTTAATCGTAATGTATTTACGTTTATTTATCTAATTTTCGCATACAGTTCATGTTATACAAATATCTTGTTTATTACTTCCATTTGAATTGCTTTACCATATGTTGCTTATACATTCTTATTCATTTCATTAGATGGTTGAAAAAGGTCAAACTCATCAATAGTAGCAGAAAATGGAATCTTAAAAGTATAACTTTTACTTCGTTATCAAAAACAGCACATATTACTGTAAGTACTTCACATTCCCTCAACACTGGAGGACAATCTTATATTTGTTAACTCTTGTAAGGTTGTGGGATGTTAAAGTACTAAGAAAACAATTTAAAATCTAAAGATGTATATCTAACCATACAAGGATAACCTTCCAGTGAGTCTTCAATAAGGGTCCTTAGTTTCCCCAGACAGTCTTATTGCTTTACAAAAGTGAAGTGCTCAATTTCTAACTGACCTTTTGTCATTTTATGTCAAAATGAGTGACGACGGAATCCAACATCACTGCTAAAACCAACTATATGAACACAGTGGATTTGGAAAAATATACCTTATCCTTATACCTTAAATATAGTAGATCACACACATTTCTGAATCAAAGCGCACATCAGATATTAACGACAGAAACGAGACTTTTTTTTCCTCCAAGATTTTTTATTGTACATTTTGAGTCCTTTGCAAACCTGAAACAGACAAAAGGAGAAACTGTTATCGATGTGATTTCTTACCAGATGCAAAACACTCTTACAGATAAGGTTAAGTATCTTCAATATTAAATCAATCTAAAGCGATGTCATATTAACAAAACTTAAAATATTTAATGGATCTATTTCTGCAGACTAAAGCACACGTAGCGGAGGATTCTAACACGGAGGGCTTGGATGTGGTTTCAGACATATTGGCTTAAATACAACTGGGTTTCACCACGGTCGATAAGATGGGGAAAAAAGATTGTGCATCATTAACCACGCCCATGAGCCACGTATCCTCTGCAGGTCTCTAGAGTTAAAAGTCGCTGCCACTCACCATGAGTCGAGGTCATCCCCCGGATCTGAAAGAGACAAAGAGAAACGGTTATTGACGGGACCAAGGGATTTCTTACCAGATGCAAAACACTCGTAAAGTGTCTTCAATATTAAGCGTGCATTCACACCTAATAGTCCGTTTGCTACATCGTTTCATTTTCCAGAAGGTTCGGTTCACAAAACTCAAACGGACTATAAACACAAGTCATGTGCACGGAAATGCTGTTCACCCATTGGTCAGACATTAAGGGGTAAAAATGCAAATCCCGGCAATTTCTCCCGGAGCCTCCGCCATGGAGCATCGGCACTTTCGGCAGGTTATTCTCATGCTGCTGTTAATCTGGAGATCAACAGACTCTAGCGGCATCGCATATGATTATACAATCAGACAACGTCCGTTAAAAAACATTATAACACATAATGAGACGTTCTGCAGTCAGGAGGGCGTTGCCCCGACGACAGGTGTTCTTACTTTGATGTAGCTGACGTAGAATTTTTACTTTACACGACGCTGTTCAACTCTTCATTCTGCTTCACTCTTTAACGAAACAACCGCGGATGTCTTGAAAGACTCTTCCGCTAAAGATTTTGAAGATATCCGCGTTCTTGTGACACGTAAATACTACGCTTCGGTGCGGACTGCGTTCACACCAGCGATGAACCGCTCCAGAGTCCGGTTGTTTAGTTCACTTCAGAGGTCTCGGGCTGCGTTCACACCGACCCAAACGAACGCACAAGCGGCTAAACGCACCAGGGTTCGATTCGACCGGACGATACAAGGCAGGTGTGAACGCACCCTAAATCTATGCTTCTTCTAAAGAACTCGTTTTTCACACTCGTATTGTTTTGTCAAAGGCTTAGGGTTGCCAGAAACTGACCATGATCAAAATCGATTATTCGGCAGCCCTGGCGAATAAAATCGATTATTCCTCCAAGTTTACAGTAAAACAAACTGGTGGTGTGACCAATGACCATTTACAATTATTAATACTATTACTATTATTAGCATATATATATATAATATAGATTTTTATAAATAATATTCGATTATGGAGACTGTAGCGAATATTCGAATAATCGCTGGCATCCCTACTATTAACAAAACTTAAAATATTTAATGGATCTATTTCTGCAGACTAAAGCACACGTAGCGGAGGATTCTAACACGGAGGGCTTGGATGTGGTTTCAGACATATTGGCTTAAATACAACTGGTTTTCACCACGGTCGATAAGATGGGGAAAAAAGATTGTGCATCATTAACCACGCCCATGAGCCACGTATCCTCTGCAGGTCTCTAGAGTTAAAAGTCGCTGCCACTCACCATGAGTCAAGGTCATCCCCCGGATCTGAAAGAGACAGAGAGAAACAGTTATTGACGGGACCAAGTGATTTCTTACCAGATGCAAAACACTCGTAAAGTATCCGTTTGCTACATCGTTTCATTTTCCAGAAGGTTCGGTTCACAAAACTCAAACGGACTATAAACACAAGTCATGTGCCCGGAAATGCTGTTCACCCATTGGTCGGACATTAAGGGGTAAAAATGCAAATCCCGGCAATTTCTCCCGGAGCCTCCGCCATGGAGCATCGGCACTTTCGGCAGGTTATTCTCATGCTGCTGTTAATCTGGAGATCAACAGACTCTTGCAGCCCGCGCATACGATTATATAATCAGACAACGTCCGTTAAAAAACATATAACACATAACGAGACGTTCTGCAGTCAGGAGGGCGTTGCCCCGACGACAGGTGTTCTTACTTTGATGTAGCTCACGGAGAATTCTTACTTTACACGACACTGTTCAACCCTTCATTCTGCTTCACTCTTCAACTAAACAACCGCGGATGTCTTGAAAGACTCTTCCGCTAAAGATTTTGAAGACATCTGCGTTCTTGTGACACGTAAATACTACGCTTCGGTGCGGACTGCGTTCACACCAGCGCTGAACCGCTCCAGAGTCCGGTTGTTTAGTTCACTTCAGAGGTCTCGGGCTGCGTTCACACCGACCCAAACGAACCGCACCAAGCGGCTAAACGCACCAGGGTTCGATTCGACCGGACGATGCAAGGCAGGTGTGAACGCGCCCTAAATCTATGCTTCTTCTAAAGAACTCGTTTTTCACACTCGTATTGTTTTGTCAAAGGCTTAGGGTTGCCAGAAACTGACCATGATCAAAATCGATTATTCGGCAGCCCTGGCGAATAAAATCGATTATTCCTCCAAGTTTACAGTAAAACAAACTGGTGGTGTGACCAATGACCATTTACAATTATTAATACTATTATTAGCATATATATATATATATTTTGGTTGAATCTAATCGATTTTTATAAATAATATTCGATTATGGAGACTGTAGCGAATATTCGCTGGCATCCCTAATATTAACAAAACTTAAAATATTTAATGGATCTATTTCTGCAGACTAAAGCACACGTAGCGGAGGATTCTAACACGGAGGGCTTGGATGTGGTTTCAGACATATTGGCTTAAATACAACTGGTTTTCACCACGGTCGATAAGATGGGGAAAAAAGATTGTGCATCATTAACCACGCCCAAGAGCCACGTATCCTCTGCAGGTCTCTAGAGTCGCTGCCACTCACCACGAGTCTAGTTCATCCTCCGGATCATTCTGTTGATCTGGTCCTCCCTGTTGCCGGCGTCTCCTCCCTCCACAAAGTGAGTGGTCTTCTTGTTCATGCCGCCGCGGGGAGACGACAGTTTGAAGGGCCACAGGAAGTTGTTGGCGGGCTTGAAGTTCTTGCCAACTGTGTAAATCTCGTGGATGAGATCCTCCACGCAGATGATGCCGTATTTGCCTGGAGAGCAACAAATAAAGTGTTTAGGAAACCATACAACTGTTGCTACCACTTTATAGAACATGTGGTATATCAGTAAAGGAAAAAGGGATCGAAATCAGTTTAGGAAATAGTTGATGTGTCAAAAGTTAATTGAGACGAGTGCAAAATGGTATATCTCAGAACTTTGACTTCACTGGTCAGAATAGTTAAAAACTGGAGTTTCGTTTCTTCACACCTCGAACCTCTACCAAGTAATTTTCCAAGTTCAACGTCTCACTTAAAGCTCAACATACATTTTAGCTTTTAAAGTTACATTAATACACGTTTCTTGGATGTGTAAAAAGTCGGCTACCAACGAAAATATATTCTAGAGGTACAAAAGAAATCGCAGTTCGACTGACATGTGGTTTCAGACAAACTGGCTTAGTCTCAGTTTCTCTCACCATGGTCGATAAGACGGGGAAAAAATTGTACATCATTAACCACATGTTGCAGAAGACCTCGAGGAAACATATTGTGCAGAATAACACTACCTCGTTCAACGCGTAATATATAAAAAAGGCGTAGAGAAGCACAACGTGGTCCCAATTAATATAATACGTTTTGCATACCGAGAGCCTTCTCCACCAGATCGTTGTCGGTGAGGGCGATGCGCTGCTTCCTCATCCTGCCATGACCACGTTTGTAGATGAGCTCACGCACAGACTTCAGGTTGGGGTATCTGAGGGGAACAACGGGTCATAAGTTATTACATGAACTGGTTAAATCTGAACAATGTTGACAGAGTGGAGACGATCTCTTAATGTTAAATGCATCAGTTACAACAGCTTTACACAGAAATCCGATGAACTCTAAAATAGCGGTCGAGTGGTTCATCAGAATATGTCATAGTTTAGATACAACCGTTTAAATCTACAGCGAGTAAAGCCAAGAGGGTACTTTGGGTTGTCTGTAATCGGCCAATGATATCCATCGTCTATTTCTCACCCAACACGTTAATTACTGTAACCCAAATCTAGCACAAAGGAGTACATATTATTATCTTGGAATGTGGTTTCAGACAAACTGGCTTAGTTTCAGTACGTGATCACCATAGTCGATAAGATGGGGAAAAAAGTTGAGCATCATTAACCACATTCCAGATATAAATCCACTGACGCAGAGTTAATATCGGGACACAGTTCTTACCCCCAGGAGATGTAGGGCTCGGCGATCCTCAGCATGTTGATGGAGGCTTTGTTCAGCCTGACGAAGACGCCGTTGAAGATCTGGCGAAGGCGCATCAGCTGCAGAACCTTGCGGACCTTGGGGGCGACACCGTTGATACTGGGGGAGGAGGATAACGATTAGCTTATAGCTTAGCGTGTAGATGCAGCTTTCGTTTTTGAGATGTGTGGTTTCAGACAAACTGGCTTAATATACAAAGCTTTATCAGCATCGTCGATAAGTCGGGGAAAGAGTGGTCATCACTAAACACAGCAGACGGTACACTTGCATGGATTACTACATTTAGAGAATGGAAAGGCCTTCAATATTTACTTGTGCCGTCTCGAGGCTCAAACGTTTATCCAGAGGCTATAATAACTGATTATATGAAGTCTTAGCATTTGCTGTAGTTTCAGTTGGTGTACCAAAGTTACTTAACAATCCGCCTTCTCACTCCTTAATTGGGAAATGCCAATATTCTGGCAGCAGCTTGAGCTTCGTAGGAAACCTAGTAATCCATGTAAATGCTACCGATAGTTTCGGACACGACTCACCCTCTGATCCTCATGACGAAGGCGAGCTTGGGCTCCGCCGGCACGTAGAAGTTTCCCACTTTGCGAGCGGTGCGGCCCAGACGTACCTCGCGCCTGTACATCGTCTTGTACTCCTTGTGGTACTTCTCGGCCCTCTTGTAGATCAAAGTCCTGGTCACTTTGCGGGCCTGAGAACGCACGAGGAAACAACATGGTCTTTTAGTGCACTGTTCAGCTACAAGTCAACATATACACGGTGACGGTTGTTCGATCAGTGCATGTGGTTTCAGATAAACTGGCTTAGTTCTCAGTTTCTCTCACCATGGTCGATAAGACGGGGAAAAAATTGTACATCATTAACCACATGTAGCACTAGTCCTTAATCTAACAGCAACTTAAAAAGTAGGGATTCAGTCATCAATTAACACCTCGGAGAAAGCCTACTTGAAACTTAAATACTTCTCAGTAAACTTCTAGCATCACAGCAGGTCAATGAATTCAGGCCTTCAACATGTATACAAGTTATAACCATCACTTTAGGTGTTTGAAGGTATATAAGAGGAGGCTATGATGACAATGAATGCAGTACGTACAGGTGGGAACTTCAAAAACGATCCATTGAAACTAAGTATGTACTAGTTTGTAAGTGCATTGAAAAGGAAATACACATCTAGTCATAGCCTTAATGTTTAGTATGCTGGCTAAGTCATTTTGAATCTTGTCGGCCTACATCTTTTAGCATTTGTTCACCTGGTGGAGCTTCTTTGACTTCAAGGTAGATGGAAGCATGTGCCATAATGAACACTAAAACCGTACGGATAATTTGTCTACTTGCCCCTGAGTACTCCTATATGTACACTCCTCAATTAAGTACTTTTACAGACCTATCCAATGCTCTCATTGGCTATTTTAACAGTACACACACACAAGATGTAACCGCTTTGAAGGTGTGGAGGAGGAATGCTATGCTAACAGTTAATGTGGGAACTTGTGCCGTTGCATGAGAGGATTGCTTGTAATGATAGACTTGTAAAAAATAAAATAGGTATTGTTTTAGTGCGCGTGCATTAAAGAGGGTTGCAAGAATACATAACCTTAATATTTTAAAGCTAGGTGTATATTCCCCAAAAGGGGTTTCACCGGTTTAAGCTTTCTTTAGTGACTTTAAACCGCAGATGAGCAGACACGTGTTAAAAATACTGAACACTTAACAGTGAGAGCTAAAGCCATGAGGAGAATTGTTCTACTGGAGACGGCACACATTACAATGACTGTTGCAGACTAATTCAATGCTAACATTTGGCTCTCAGACAACCATTTATACACCGGCATGCATCTTACCTTCTTCTCAGAAAGCATCTTCTTGATGCGAATGGCCTTCATGGTTGCAAAGGCCTTTCGCCTTTTCAAAAGGCTCTCAGGGACCGCCTGAACTTGTTTGCTGTTAAAGGAGATGCGACACGTAAGAACAAAGCTCGAAACATGTTGATAAGAAGCAGGTAGTCTCAAACAAAGCGGAACTACGACGAAATAACAGCGTGTATATACCACGGCTAGCTGCTAGCATGCTAACCGGGCAGTATTTACCGGCTCCCTGAAAACTAGCCGATGTGTAATGAAAACATTACAAGAGAGTTCAAGTCTACAACTCATTCCAGCAGTTACACATTTAATTTGTTGTCCATTTTAGCACAAACACGAGCTACTTCTTGAGTCTTCACGTCCAGCCATGTTGGATTACTACCGCTGAACACAAGACTCAAAGAAGTCCTTTTAAAAACGTATAAAACCAACAATCCCAAACAATAATACACGGAGTACGTTGTGTGCCAACTAAACAAACTATATAATGTGTAAAATGTATAACGATGGTTATTTAAAGACAGGATTCGAGTAGATTGTAAGACGGCGGAAGACACTCACACTGAGTCCGCCATTGCGTCCACCAAGAAAAAGGAAAAATCTTCTGCGCATGTCCGCGTTAAAGGATTGAGGACCCGTGCGGGCTGTCCTTCCAGCTGCCTGACTAATATATTTATATCGCACACCATTTTTTATTTATAAATAATTTAAACTAATCTATTTCTTAAATAATTAATATGACCATTCTTATGGTTAAAGGTGATATACATCTTAACAGATAGAGAAACGAAAAGCTCTCCTTAGTTTAGTTTATACATACAAACATGATTTTTCTCACGGCTCAAACTAGTAAAATCACAAGAAAGACAAGTACATTTTTTAAATGTATTACCCTTTTTTATTTTCAAGTACTTGCTCCTCTTGTTATATTTTACGCCTGGTAAACAAATTACAACTGTTCGTTTATATATTTAATTCAATATTTCGAAATGCATTATTTTATTTGTTGTGTCCGTGTTTCCTGCAAGATCGTGTATATTACATTAAAAAAATAAACAACAAGGTTAGATTCACGTCTAACAAGTGACAGGTAATGTAATGTAATGTAAAATGAGCTTTATGTGTACCTCTCCATGCCCCAAGTGAGTGCTTTGGTCATAACACGGGCTAAATATATTTAAAATTGATTAAAAAATAGGGGCGGAGCTTATGCGGGAGATACGGAATGAACACCGAAACTAAAAGAAATGCTGAGATCAATATACCAATGAAACAAATCAGACAAGGCAACGAAAAGAAAACACTACCATGACAATTCCAGATAATATACACAGCTCTCCATCAAGACTAGAAACTTTAGCATATCCAGAGCATAAAGCACAGGACATGGAGCATGACATTGATCCGGTAAACAACTCACTGAACAATATCAACATCAATCATTCAATGTTTATTTATAGCCCAATATCACACATGTTACATTTGTCTCAGTGGACTTCACAGTGTGTACAGAATATCAGTATGACAATACGACACCCTCTGTCCTTAGACCCTCTGTCCTCAGACCCTCTGTCCTCAGACCCTCTGTCCTCAGACCCTCTGTCCTTAGACCCTCTGTCCGTAGACCCTCTGTCCTTAGACCCTCTGTCCTCAGACCCTCTGTCCTCAGACCCTCTGTCCTTAGACCATCTGTCCTCAGACCCTCTGTCCTTAGACCCTCTGTCCTTAGACCCTCTGTCCTTAGACCCTCTGTCCTCAGACCCTCTGTCCTCAGACCCTCTGTCCTCAGACCCTCTGTCCTTAGACCCTCTGTCCTTAGACCCTCTGTCCTCAGACCCTCTGTCCTTAGACCCTCTGTCGTCAGACCCTCTGTCCTTAGACCCTCTGTCCTTAGACCCTCTGTCATCAGACCCTCTGTCCTCAGACCCTCTGTCCTCAGACCCTCTGTCCTTAGACCCTCTGTCCTCAGACCCTCTGTCCTCAGACCCTCTGTCCTTAGACTCTCACATCGTACAAGGAAACACTTCCAGAGAAAACCCACAGTTTAAGGGAACATGGAGAAACCTCAGGGAGAGCAGCAGAGGAGGGATCCCTCTCCCAGGACGGACAGACGTGCAATAGATGCCGTGTGTAAATTGAAAAGATAATACATTTGCAACATAAGTAGTCCAACAGCTGCAACTATTTCACAGAAGAGCAATTCAATGTAACGTGTCAATCAGAAGAGAACATATCAATGATCCACTTCAACAGCAGAAGCCTAGATGCCAACTTCCTCAACAATAAAGAATATCGAAGTCAGCTTAAGAACCCATTCAACAGCATAGCAATATCAGAGACCTGGATCGGTGCTGAGAAAGGTGTGGACTTTGAGATGGATGGGCTACGAACTGAATTAGACAAACAGAAGGAATCAGAGTGGAGGGGGTGTGGCCATCTATGCGGATAAAGGAATGAACTATAAGGTGGCGGACAGCATGACAACAGCTGTTGACGATTTGTTGTTTACAGTAGAAATGTGTATGGAAAATGTTATTGTGAGTTGTATATACAGAGCTCCTGGAACCTGTGTTGATACATTTACAGTTAGGGTAGAAAACATGTTTGCTAAATCATTACAAAAAATTATATTTATCTGTGGGGGTTACACTATTGACCTGTTGAATCCAATACAGTATGGGTTTGCATCATGGATGTATAATAAGAACTGGATACAGCGTGGGTTAGATGCGCGTTCATAATGCCGAGGGAAATAACTCTCAGAATAACGTTATTAGTAAATGTGTACAACTTGAGGAACGAATGTTTTTAATAAGCGCTATACAAGTGTTCATACTGGGTAGTTTATTTAGTTTAAAAAAAATTATCCAACGAGTTACAGACCATTCTTTCCCCATGTAAGTCAATGGGAAAAAGTGTTTCCGGGCTGCACCAAACGAAGTGCAGTACCGCCGTTTGGCCACCACGAATATTTCCATCTGAGTCCGGCGCACTTCCTGGGGGCTTGGGTTTGTATCCTAAAATCACCAGACCTCGTAGAATCACTTCTCACTCTGCTACATTAATAGACAACATATTCACAAACATTATGGAGAACAATACGGTAGGGCAGGCGGACTACTATATAGTGACATAAGCGATCATTTACCTGTTTGTATTGTCTATCACTGCAGCTCTAAGAAACCGAAAGTCGCCAGCCTTTTCAAATACAAAAGATTGAGAACTGAAGATAACATAATTGCATTTAAGAATGATTTACTAAAGCAGAATTGGAGGGTAGTATATGAGAGAGACGATATTGACAAGGAGGCCTATGATGAATTTCTAAACATCTTTAAAGCACTTTATGACAAAAAGTGTCCTGTGAGGGCATTGCGTTCCAAGAATGCAGGGTTGTTGGTTGTTCCTCGAGTCTCTGAAAGTACAATGGGAGCCAGAGCCTTTTCTTATCAAGCTCCATTTGTGGAATCAGCTTCCAGTTTGTGTTCGGGCGGCAGACACCCTATCCGTGTTTTAAGAGCGCGCTGAAGACTTTCCTTTTTGATAAAGCTTATAGTTAGGGCTGATTAGATTCAGCCCCTAGTTTTGCTGATATAGGCTTAGTCTGTCGGGGGACATCTCACTTCTTCCTTCTCTCTGTCTGTACCTGTGTCCTCTCATGTTCCATTAACCCAGCTTCCCCACATCTCTTTCTTTTTGGTGTCTCTATACGCTGGGATCCGGAGTCATGGATGATCCTGCGGTCCTGAGCCCTGCATCTTGAGTCGTGGCTGTGGTCCTGGATCATCGGTCCTGATGGATATCCTCGTGGATTCATCTTCCTATTATACACACATGCATTTCCAAACATCTGCACTACCTATGTTGCAAATGTATTATCTTTTCAATTTCCACACGGCATCTATTGCACGTCTGTCCGTCCTGGGAGAGGGATCCCTCCTCTGCTGCTCTCCCTGAGATTTCTCCATGTTCCCTTAAACTGTGGGGTTTCTCTGGAAGTGTTTCCGTGTACGATGTGAGGGACTAAGGACAGAGGGTCTGAGGACAGAGAGTCTAAGGACAGAGGGTCTGAGGACAGAGGGTCTGAGGACAGAGAGTCTAAGGACAGAGGGTCTGAGGACAGAGGGTCTGAGGACAGAGGGTCTGAGGACAGAGGGTCTAAGGACAGAGGGTCTGAGGACAGAGGGTCTGAGGACAGAGGGTCTAAGGACAGAGGGTCTAAGGACAGAGGGTCTGAGGACAGAGGGTCTAAGGACAGAGGGTCTAAGGACCGAGGGTCTGAGGACAGAGGGTCTGAGGACAGAGGGTCTGAGGACAGAGGGTCTGAGGACAGAGGGTCTGAGGACAGAGGGTCTGAGGACAGAGGGTCTAAGGACAGAGGGTGTTGTATTGTCATACTGATATTCTGTACAAACTGTGAAGACCACTGAGACAAATGTAACATTTGTGATATTGGGCTATAAATAAACATTGATTGATTGACTGTGAAACAAAGCAGAGAGAGACACAAACAAAGTCACAGTGCATGGATCACTGATGGCCTCAATAATGCCTGCAAAAAGAAAAATACACTTTATAGACAATTCATAAAATATAGAACTTCAGAAGCAGAAAATAAATATAAGAATAAATTAAACCCTTATTCTGAGGATATGTAAAAAAGAATACCACCACCACCCCAGCTTCCACCCAGCTTCCACCCCAGCTTCCACCCAGCTTCCACCCCAGCTTCCACCCCAGCTTCCACCCCAGCTTCCACCCAGCTTCCACCCCAGCTTCCACCCCAGCTTCCACCCCAGCTTCCACCCCAGCTTCCACCCAGCTTCCACCCCAGCTTCCACCCAGCTTCCACCCCAGCTTCCACCCCAGCTTCCACCCCAGCTTCCACCCCAGCTTCCACCCCAGCTTCCACCCAGCTTCCACCCAGCTTCCACCCCAGCTTCCACCCAGCTTCCACCCAGCTTCCACCCAGCTTCCACCCCAGCTTCCACCCAGCTTCCACCCAGCTTCCACCCCAGCTTCCACCCAGCTTCCACCCAGCTTCCACCAGCTTCCACCCAGCTTCCACCCAGCTTCCACCCCAGCTTCCACCCAGCTTCCACCCCAGCTTCCACCCCAGCTTCCACCCACCTTCCACCCAGCTTCCACCCCAGCTTCCACCCAGCTTCCACCCCAGCTTCCACCCAGCTTCCACCCAGCTTCCACCCCAGCTTCCACCCAGCTTCCACCCAGCTTCCACCCCAGCTTCCACCCAGCTTCCACCCAGCTTCCACCCCAGCTTCCACCCCAGCTTCCACCCAGCTTCCACCCAGCTTCCACCCCAGCTTCCACCCCAGCTTCCACCCCAGCCTCCACCCAGCTTCCACCCCAGCTTCCACCCAGCTTCCACCCAGCTTCCACCCCAGCTTCCACCCCAGCTTCACCCCACCACCACCCCAGCTTCCACCCCAGCTTCCCCCCAGCTTCCACCCAGCTTCCACCCCAGCTTCCACCCAGCTTCCACCCCAGCTTCCACCCAGCTTCCACCCCAGCTTCCACCCCAGCTTCCACCCAGCTTCCACCTGTAGGCTCGGGGGTTAGTTATTTAATCATCACTCATCGTGCTATGTGTATCTGTGGAGTGAGGATGCCCGAGCCTAGTCGCCAAATTCAACTATATGCTGCTTCTAATAAACATGTTAAAGGAACACGTGAGTTGTCTGACTGAACTGGCTAAAATCGGAATATTGGGAAAAGCCAGATTCATTCTGGACCACAACTCATTATATACTCTATATAACACACTAATATTTCCATATCTGATTTACTGTGTGGAGATTTGGGGAAACACGTACAAAACCAACCTATGCACATTACAAAAAAGGGCTGTAAGAGTTATCAATAATGTTGGATATCTTGAACACACTAATGTATTATTTTTGAAGTCACACATATTAAAGTTCACTGATCTGGTTAAATTTAAAACGGCACAAATCATGTACAGAGCCAGACATAATCTACTTCCTAGGAAATTAAAAATGTACTCAAGGTCAGAACAACTCTGAGAAGTATGAGTTTAACAATCTGTGGGGTGATTTCATGGAATGATTTGGAGCAGGAGTTCAAACAAAGCATAGTTCAGTTTAAAAGGATGCACAGAAACACTTTTTTTGGAAAACTATGAGAATGAAGAAAGGTGATGAGATGAAATGATTGTATATGTATGTATAAATGTAAATGTATGTTATAACTTGCATAATGATTTAAAGGACAATCATGATCAAGTAAGGGGTGGGAATTAATAAGCATCTGCTTCCTCCCGCTCCCTTTCGGACACATGTGATTTATTATTATTATCATTATGAAGACTTTTTTAGTTTTTTTGTTGAATATACAAAATATGACCATGAATGTGGATAAATACTGTATTATAACAATACGGTATTCTGTTTTTCACATTTTTTTTTATTTGTTAAAGACTGAAAATGAAAAAATACTGCGGTGATGAAACTCCATATCATGGATTATCAAGGCTCTGAAACAGTCTGGAGCTCAAAGGCTTTCTCTCTTGCCGGTTACACCACAAGGTGAGTTCCTTTTCTACTTCCTGCTTCTTCACACACATGCTCTCCAGCACAGGTTAGCGATGCTTTCTACTTCATATAGTAAACAAATCTCTTCACTCAGGTGTTTTTCCACAGGCCCTGAAAACTGCAGTCATTAAACCGCTCTTAAAAAAGAATAATCTAGATGCTTCAGTAATGAACAATTACAGGCCCATATCAAACCTGCCCATTTCTAGGTAAGATCATTGAAAAAGTAGTTTTTCAACAGTTGAGTAATTTCTTGCATTTAAATAGTTGTTTCGATGTGTTCCAGTCAGGCTTTCGTCCAAACCACAGCACTGAGACTGCTCTTGTAAAGGTCTTCAATGACATCCACTTAAACACAGACAGTGGCAGAACTTCAGTGTTAGTATTATTAGATCTCAGTGCTGCGTTTGACACTGTTGACCACAGCATATTACTAGACCGACTGGAAAACTGGGTGGGACTTTCGGAAACAGTTCTAAATTGGTTTGAATCCTACTTAAAGGATAGAAACAACTTTGTTTCTATAGGTAAATACACATCTGAGTTGACAAATATGACATGTGGGGTTCCTCAAGGCTCCATCTTGGGGCCTCTTCTCTTTAACATCTACATGCTACCACTGGCTCAGATAATGAAGAACAACTAAATAAGTTACCATAGCTATGCAGATGACACACAAATGTACGTAACAATTTCACCAGGAGACTATGCTCCAATTCAAACACTGAGTAAGTGCATTGAACAAATCAATGACTGGATGTGTCAGAACTTTCTCCAATTAAACAAAGATAAAACTGAGGTAATGGTTTTCGGAGCCAAGGCAGAACATATAAAAGTTAGCGCTGAGCTTCAGTCTGCAATGTTCAAACCAACAGATAGAGCCAGAGATCTAGGTGTAGTCATGGACTCTGACCTGAGTTTCAACAGTCACATTAAAACAGTTACTAAATCAGCCTACTATCACCTAAAGAACATATCTAGGATTAAAAGACTAATGTCACAGCAGGATCTGGAGACACGTGTCCATGCCTTTATCTTCAGTAGACTGGACTACTGCAATGGTGTCTTCACAGGTCTCACTAAAACATCTGTTAGGAAGCTGCAGCTGATCCAGAACGCCGCTGCTCGAGTCCTCACTGACACTAAGAAAGTGGATCACATCACTCCTGCTCTGAAGTCTTCACACTGGCTTCCTGTGTGTCAAAGAATAGATTTCAAATACTGCTGCTGGTTTATAAAGCACTGAATGGTTTAGGCCCAAAATACATTTCTGACCTCCTGCTGAACTATGAACCATCCAGATCTCTCAGGTCTTCAGGGACTGGTCAGCTTTCTGTCCCCAGAGACAGATCTCTCAGGTCTTCCTGAAACTTCAGGTCTAAAAAAATAATCATATAAGTGAAAACGTTTCCACTAAAGGTTTTTTGTGTGAAATACATCAGAAATAAAGAATACAAATATGAAACACAGCCTGAGGTGTGCTCACTGCTGCTCTCTGATTGGTGTGTTGCTTGACCAATGACCCCCGACCTTTGTTTTGTTATCATTACGTGGCTGTGTGTTTAGATGAGATCCCAGTGGCGATCTGTTCATCTGTTACCCTGATTACACAGTAAAGCCATCGGAAATAATATGATATACACAGTACAGTACAAGTAGCCTACTTCTGGGTCTCTGTGTTTCGCTCTGTGTGTGTGGCACGAGCGCATTTTGTGAGTGCGCGAGTGGTAACGTGGAATGTTGTTGTTAGCATCTGGTTAGCTAGCTATGCTAACGGATATAAAGGGCTGTTTCTACACCAAGGTGGAGGACAGTCCTCTCCTGTAGACTGAGAGGATCGTATAACCTCAGCTCAGTGGGGTAAGGACTCTCTCAGTGTTTAGATAGTTCACTTTCGTGTACGTTATCTCAGTGGGTCTCAAACGGTTTGGTCACCATTTATGTAAACAAGTATTTGCGAGGAACACATTTATATGTCATATAGTTATTAAAAAAATAAGAGAATAAATGAAAAACGGGTATGAAATACTCTAGGACAGTAACACAAGAATACAGTTTAACAGGGGAGTGATTAGTCAAATATCCATAAAGAAAAAGTAAATCTGTTTCTAGTTCTGTTTCATATGGATGCTGAGAGATAGGCTATCCATAGATCTCTTCATGTTGCTCTCAAAGTGCACCAGATTGATGCTTTCAACTTCAATATTTTAAAAATAATCTTCCCAGGGGAGCATGCCCCCATACCCTCCTGAGGTTAGCCCCCCCCCCACCTAAAACATGTTCACATGGATAGGATACTAAATACATTTGCACACTTTATATGGTGGCCTATGTCCATATGTTTCTGTTGTGGTGGTCGTGCCACAACCGTGTATGTATGCACAAGTCATAGTACGCTATACAATGGGCACTACACCCCTGCAATGTGTGTGACATACACTTTTTAAATTGAAGTTGCGTTGGTATTTGTGTGTTGGTTGTTGGCGGCAGTGTGTGCCCCCCGTGGTAAATGATTTCCCCCCCCATTCGATTTGTTCTGGAGTCGACCCTGGTTGAATCTAATCTTGAGCAGGAACACATGTATTTACTTAGTACATATCTGACACTAACGATTAAACACGTTTGTGCATTCTTTATAAATGCAAACCGACTCCGGAGGTGGCGGTATGCAGCTTCAAGGTGTTTGCAATCCGCCAGAAAACCGAGAGAAGAAGAAGAAGAAGAAGAAGAAGAAGAAGAAGAAGAAGAAGAAGAAGAAGAAGAAGAAGAAGAAGATGAAGATTGCACAGTATAAATCTATTCTAGTAGACCTCAACAATGGAACTATGATCAGTAGAGATGGTCACGGGCACCTTTAATACTTGCTCCTCGTGTTTTATTGTTGACGCCTGGTAAACAAATTATAACTGTTTGTTTATATATTATATATATTTTATTATGTAAGTGTTTCCTGCAAGATCTTGTTTATGAAATGAAAAAAAAGAAACAACAACAAGGTTAGCCTCACGACTTTTGTATCTTTTGTTAAAACATGTGGCACCAAGTTGACGCGGTGTTCTGTAAACCGGTCCGGGAATGCAATGTGTTTGATTTGCATAGTTATATATATCTCCCCCTCTCCAGACGCCACAGGTGAGTGTAGCGGTCGTCTCTCCGGCAGAGGGAGCCCCCGCCCCGCTCCGCAGAGCCGGGGATCACAGCTCGTCTCTGGGGAACTTTCATCCACTGATCCTCCGATCATCCGCTTCAGATGGCACCGTGATGCGCAGCTCGGTTATGCAAAGAGAAATGTGGTGGATTGAAGTTGAAGGACAGAAGACACAAAAGCACACTACATTTGATTAAAAAGTACAGTTGTAGTGGTAAAATAATACGACAGTAATCATATATTTTTCCATTTTAGGCTTCCTTTATCTTCTGCACACATGTTAATATGCTCAATCAAATATCTTACAGTCATATTTTACGAGCTTTTACACTAGAGAGTATATTAAAACAATTTAACTAACAATGCTTG
Organism: Champsocephalus gunnari; assembly: GCA_036324595.1. Lineage (NCBI taxonomy): Eukaryota > Metazoa > Chordata > Actinopteri > Perciformes > Channichthyidae > Champsocephalus > Champsocephalus gunnari. The sequence continues at coordinate 27,322,539 of CM070448.1, read as the reverse complement.
CTCTTTATTATAAATAGGCATACTTTGCTTCTAATTGTGCACGAGGGAGGCTGTAATTATACACATGTAATACATTGGGACCCCCTCCCCCTAAGACACTCCCACCAAACATCTCGAAGGCTGCAGGACGTTGCACAGAAAGGGACACACAACACATGTTTACATTAAATGCAGCTTATGTAATGTCCTTAGGCCACCAGCTGTTATAATATTCATAAAGGTGTTTGTATTGTGAATACAAATACCTTTCTGCAGCCGGCTGTTCCACATAGAAACACATGGTACTATTGTCCAGCCTTTTTCTTTTTTACGTGTGTCTGGTTACGTAGCCTGTTATCGATCTGCTTTCACTTTCCGCATTGAGCAGATCGCATCAGTGTCAGCTAACAGCTTTGATACGTGTTAATAGACTTCTCTAAGAGTAGCATTGCGGGGAGGAGAAGGTGCTACAATGACGGTTATTCTTTAAAGAACAACGACGGTTTTGATTGGACGGACATTGACCTGCACGGTGGTGTGGCCTGCATTTCTGTCACGGTGGAAAAACTCGGTATGAGAATATACAATGTTCTTAAAATCCAAATTTTGATCATATAACTAATCAAAAAAATAAAATAGCTTAAAAAAAAGGTATGCAATTGTCGTCTAAAGCCATATTTGAGCATTTTAATGTATGATAGGCTAAATGACTTGTTTCATAATAAGAGTCAAAAGATAATTATGGCTTACTCTCTAATCTTCCTCTGGGATGTGTCATTGGGGGGGGGCTCGCATCAGATGAGTGTAAAAGCTGCTGGGTTACATCACCTCTCAGTGTAATGTATGGAGCTTCGCTGTGACTCTGAGTCTGCCTCCTATTGGGTGCTCGGTGATGGGAGGACTGGATAAATAGCAGGGGAGATGCTGGAGAGGATGAGATGAGGAGCAGCCGAGGAAGTGGGAGGATCGTGGCTCAGAAGTCAGTGCAACTGGACTGCATCTCAACTCTCTCTCTCTCGCTCCACACTTTCTACCTGTGCTGCAAGTTTTCAACCCGGCGTCTGCTTCACTCAGGTTTAAAAGAAGAAGGACCCTCCATTCTCCGCCGCTTCGTTGACTGCTTGCGACCAAGATGATGATCCTTCTCGCGGAGTTCTTCGTGGTGATTCTCAAGGTGCTCTGGGCTTTTGTAACAGCCGGCTGTAAATGGGTGGTGCGACCGAAGGAGAAGAGCGTGGCCGGACAGGTGTGCGTAATCACCGGGGCTGGAAGTGGCCTCGGACGGCTCTTCGCCAAAGAGTTTGCCCGGAGAAGAGCCATCCTGGTGCTTTGGGACATTAACAGCCAGAGCAATGAGGAAACAGCCGAGATGGTGAGGCAGATTTACCACGAGCTGGACACTCCCACCGCCAAGGACGGTAAGGAATTAGGATGTTATCGGTGTTTTAAAGCATGTTCTGAGAGGTCGATTTGTGTTTGCAGTGTGGGAAATCATAGGGAGTTGTGTAAAAATATGACTGTGTGTGTGTGTGTGTGTGTGTGTGTGTGTCCAGTCTACAGATATACCACACGTCTTAAACACTGTTAAAATCAGCTTTTTTTTTATTGCTCAAAATTCCTGAAAATCTTAATCCCTCTAAAACTCAAACATGTTCAGGGAAACTAGGTCAAATTCCTTTTGGCTTATGCAGTGTGGAAAACATATATCAAGGATAGTAGTATTTCTGTATTTCTGTCAGATTGTTAAGGCTAAACAAACTGTTAAGATTAGCTTTTATGTTGCTGAAAAGTGACTTCCTAATCCCTCTGAGATGCAATCATACGCACTCAGAAATCACCAACCCCCTCATCTTAAACCCACGTGATGTGATGTCCCTAAAGTAAATCACAATCAGTTGGAAGCAGCCTGTTGAACCTACTGTCTCCCCCTCTCCCCCTCTCAGGACCGGTTGGAGGGGTCGAGGAGGTCCCCCCTTTCCAGCCGCAGGTCTACACCTACGTGTGTGACGTGGGGAAGCGCGAGCATGTGTACGCCACAGCTGACAAGGTGCGGCGAGACGTGGGGAACGTGGACATACTGATCAACAACGCCGGCGTGGTCTCCGGACACCACCTCCTGGAGTGCCCCGATGAACTGATCGAGCGCACCATGGTGGTCAACTGCCACGCGCACTTCTGGGTGAGCGAGATCAAGCCTTTCTGTTCAAGATGCAAGGCTTTTATGGTCATGTGTTCGAAGTCTGAGGTCACGGGCTCCGCCAACACAACACAATACAACAGACGATAGAAATGGGGCAGAATATTTCGATATACAAGTAATTGGAATATTGATATAAGTTGCAAACCGATGTGTTCAGGTGTGTAACCGTCTTATGGCCTTGGGATGAAGCTGCCCCTGGTGCATGCACGCTTAACTGAAGAGAGGCAACAAAAGCATGTGAAGTGTGGATCTAGAGTGCGAGGGTTGATCAAGCTGCAGTTTTCACGAGCTTCATCAAATGAGATGCCACCCTGATGTTTCCATTCATAAAACTGAAGACTCTAAGGCAGGGGTGTCAAACTCAAGGCCCGGGGGCCAAATCCGGCCCGCGACCTAATTTTATGTGGCCCGCAAGAGCTCGCTAAGAATATAATATACAATACAATCGGTGTAATTGTTGAATATTTGCTTTCAATTGTTTGCCCCAGACTTTCAGACGTAGTTCTTCAGGAAGATATTACCAGAACTGATAATGATCCAATGCAGGGCCAACAATGTAATATAATGCATTATTTAATATATATTATATTGAAATGTAAAAGCGGCCCTTTGAGTGCCACTATAATGCTGATGTGGCCCGGGATGAAATTGAGTTTGACACCCCTGCGTGCTACAGACGGTATTAAGAAGCCTTCCCTGGCAGACCCCGAGGTATGTCAGCCCGCGGAGACGTGCACAGATCCGACCTGCGTGATGGAGGCTGTGTGCGTGGGACGGGATCGGGTTCTGCTCTCTGGCTCTGGTTCGGTGTGAATACTTCTCTGAGAGGCTTCGTGCACTTGATGGAGTGACTGCGTTGCGCTTTAGATAAGCATGCTGTGTTAGTGCATGTATTTTTAAAGGGGGTGGGAGACTCTCAGCTCCAAGGACTCCATCGAGAAGCCTTACCGATGGGACTTGATTGCTAATCATTGAAGCGCCTCACACCATCGATTGCTTTCCTCTGATTGGGCACAAATTGGAAATGTGGGTCTGTCCAGTCCATCTTTGTATCCGTGACGATTTGAGCTGCGTGTGTCCTCTGATGTGAAGCCCCCTAGTTGAAGCTCTCGAGTGCTCTCAAGTCAGGTGGCTTTCAGCGCCTCTCTGCTCTCCGTCTCCTCGTTCTTCCACAGCCACCACTGGGAGTCAGGATCCAGTGGCAGATTGTGAGTTTTTTAATGGGGGTCTGCGTTCTCCCATATTCTGTGGAGACCAGAGCGTGGTTTCTTTAAGGGGTCGGGGCAGATGAAAGGAGCACTTAATGAATGGCGACAGGCAGAAGAGAGGATGTGGTTCATTAAAGACACAAGCGGGATGAATGGAGCTTAGACTAACAGGGACCTGTCCACTTTCCTCCCTCACACACACACACACACACACACACACACACCACACACACACACACACACACACACACACCACACACACACACACACACAGTCCCTCAGAGCATTCAGGTGGCACGTTACACAAACCTTTGATTCAGCGCCTCAACAAGAGGCTTTTAAAAAGGGCTTAATTGCGGTTTATGACTCAACTCATACCCTCCGTTTAGAGCCATACAAGTTTGAAGTGTTTATTTAGCTGCGCGCTGACATGAAGGGAGTCTTTCTACGTCCTTTGTCTTCTTCTCAGTTATCGCTTCAGCGTCACAGAAGAGGTCTTTTCGTATTCAGCGAGACATCAGAGCGGCGATGTCAGCCGTCAAGACTGCTCGGCTTTCCGTAGAGACGATTATTAAAGTTTCCAGTGGATAGTGTAGCATAGATAGGTGAGTGTGTGTGTGTGTGTGTCTGTGTGTCCATGTGTCTATGTGTGTGTGTGTGTGTCTGTGTGTCTGTCTGTGTGTGTGTGTGTGTGTGTGTGTGTGGGCATGCTAGCTCAACACACACACAGACACAGACACACAGACACAGACACAGACACACACACACACACACACACACAGACACACAGACACACAGACACACACACACACACACACACATAGACACACACACACACATAGACACATGGACACACACACACAGACACATAGACACATGGACACACAGACACACAGACACACAGACACACACACACATGACACACACACACACACACACACACACACACACACACACACACACACACACACACACACACACACACACACACACACACAGACACACAGACACACAGACACACACACCTCTTCTTTTAGCTTGTAATGAGACGGGGCCATAACATTTAATTAGTTTGATGATGCTATGATTGGTCCAGCTGGTGTTGTTTTGTTTCTACGACGGGGAATGTGCCTCAGCGAGTGTCACCACAGTTTGAGGATTGAGTGTGTGTGTGTGTGTAGGGCAATGAAAGGGAATCATCCCGTGCATCTTGAGCCGGTTACCCAACAGGTGGCTTTTGGCCACGACGAGCAGCCGCATCCTCTCTCTGGGTTACACGAGAGCGGCGAGCGCTCCGCGGTGACATGGCGGGAAAAGAGCAGAGGAAACGAGGAAGGAAGGAAGGCAGTGGCTTCCTATCCACAGAGAGGCGAGAGGGTAATCGTAAGCTGCTGCTGACCCACTTTATTTGACAATTGCTTTCTTGTCTGCGGATCAGTTTGACAAGATGCCAGGCGACAGGAGCCAAGTTCTGCAGGCGCATTCCTGCTGGAGCCGGAGAAAGGAGGCAGCCAGGCAGAAGGGTCCTACTTCACTGGTTTTATATGCCCCCCCCCTCCTTAGATTGGTGCACCTGTAGCCCCTGATACAGCGGGGACATGTTGGGTTTCTCCTGTACCTGCTCACATCTCAGGGAGGGGGGTAAAGAGAAGTCGGTTATTCCATCGCTTAGACGTGGATATCTTTAGAAAAGTTAGGAGGAAGATTTTAATTGGTTTAATCATTCTGAACTTCTAGTACATTCTCACGTGGCTTTTATATCCTCGAACTATTGTTTCAAGAACATATCTTAACCGTGTGCGTTCGAACCAGAGAAAGACTTAATTTGTGTTAAAAACCTACAGAGAATTCTGACCGTAGCCTTTAAAGTTTAGTTTCATATTAAAGTGAAAATATTTGAGTTTGGGGACAAAATCCAGAGACTTTTAAAGACATATCGTGGACTTTGAGCATCGAGGTGAACATTTTTCACTATTTTCAGATGTTTTACCACTCGAGTCGTTGGGTGCAGACACTTCCCCCGCTGTGGGTGCCCTCAGGTAAACCAGTTGTCTCACCATCCGGGGTCTGAGGCCCAGCATGGCCACCACACCAGGCCCGCTCGGCGTCCATCCCCCTGTCGACGCAACCCACTCAAATTCCTCTGTGTTTTCGGATCAGACGAGCTCAGGCGTTGTCTCCCTCTCGTCCGGGGAGAAGTCAGCCCAATTAAACGGCCATCTGGTGCTACGAAAAGGCCAATATTTTGTTCATATTCCTGTTGGTCAGGCGCTCGCACTAATGCAGCCTGACACCCCAGCTGCAAGAAGCTTTGTGTGGCTTAAATGCTCCTGGGGGCACGCACCAATTAGGGGTTGCAGCGGGCAGAAGCGCCCGCACATAGGGCAAGGAGGCCCGGCTGTGTCAGCGGGTAATTTAGCGGAACAAGGGAGCGTTGAGACCCAATTACGGCCGCTCTGATGTAAGACACGAGCGCCTGGTTGCCTTCACACATTTTGTGTCTGAGAGGTCAGCGCGGGTCATACCCACATGCCAGAGCTGCCATGAGAAGCGGGACATCAGAGGAGGGTGGGAGCGCCTCACCACCGTCCTTCCCTCCCGGTTATTTTTAGCCCCAAATCAGCAGAATTGTCCAGTTGTATCTGGACTGCTGGCTCTGGCCGTGCAGCGCGGTGCCAGATCGAGTCATGAGTTTCTGTGGGAGTGGGAAGCTTTCGGCTGCAGTCATTTATATTTCTAAATATACGAAGTCATATCTGAGGTCAAGGCTTCGATTGCACGCAACATCCACAGAACCTTCCTCAGCTTCTGCCCTCGGTTCTCCTCTCGTCGGGCCTCTCAGCCTTGAGTACGTTTTACAAAATGTATTTCCTGAAAAAGTACAGATGTCTGGAGCCGAGTCAGATCAGTGGTTCTGGAGCTCGCAGGAGAGAAGCGGTGAAGTCATCGTGCTCCGCTTCTCCGCGTAGATCTGACGTACTCCGGTTCAAATCCGATGCAGGGAGGAAGGAGTCAGCCGGTCCGATGCCGTTAATCTCTGGTTGCAGTTTTAATGAGGCGGTTCCTCCCTGCCAGTGGCTGTACTACCTGGTACCAAGCTCCACATGTTCACTGAATCATTTCTCTGGCCCGCTGCACCCTGCACAACCAATGAAGCCGTTATACGACCACGCCATTATTGGAATAAAACTGTCAAAGGGAATAAGAAATGTTCACCTCCATTTTCCAAAACCCAAAGTGATAAAAACTCAGAATCTGTAGACGTTTACTTGTTGGTGTTAAGTAGAGCTGTCATGGCTCAGCGGATGATATTAAGGCCACAGTGTCTAGCATCCACGTCCTCCTGTCTTCGGTGACATGAGAAAGGGTGTTGCCGGCTCCACGCATTGTTCGTCACCACGGCAGCACACATCTGACCTGGATAGATGTCGCAGTGCGAGCAACAAAAGGCCTGCTGTTTGTTTGTGGACCTCCTGCGGGGAGAGTGATTGGTCAGTTCCTGTCGTTGCCGTCACATGTCGCACCTGCTGATTGGCTCACGCGGAGTCCAGAGTCAGCAGCGTGAGGAATGGATCTGTAAGTTAACGGAGCGATAAGGCTCTGCTGGGCGGCTGCTCTCACCTCTCACGTGGACGAAGCCCTTTCATCTCTCGGCGCTCACCTGGCTGCCGATTGGTCCGCTGCCGATTGTGCCGAGAGACCAGAGGCTGGGCTTTGTTGTTGTCGAGTGAACGGAGGCCTGTGATCGGCGTTGTCACCAAGTCTTTAGAGCCGGGCTCACCAGATCTGTGTGGGAAAAGAACAGATTGTACAGCAGCGAGCACACACACACACACACACACACACACACCACACACACACACACACACACACACACACACACGTTTGTTCAGTGGATACCTGCAGAAAGGAAAACCCTCACACTTCCTTCAACATCCAATTCACACCTAGCACAAAGGAGAAAAGCTTTCGCCTCCTCCCTCCCGCCGACAGGTTTCGGTTCAGTTCGTCTTCAGGATTACAGAAAGAAATGTTGGCTTGATATTCTTTAAAGTTTGTGGAAGAGATTTGGAGCTTATCTGAATTACAGGGCGGATACACGCATTAGCTTTACGTTGGCTGGAACGGGCACGTGTGCTGCATTCAGGGGGTTAGGGCGTACGCAACATTTAGAGGATCTATCAATGGAACACGAGGATCCAATCAGATGACGCGAAAGTGAAATGCCGATGCATAACAGTTTTAAGATGTGCCTTTAATTTGTAATTCTCAGTTTCCTCGATTCAATCCAAATGTACCTCCTCAACGCAGATGTGTTATTCCACTTGTCAAAGCGAATTGCCGTTGTGTTGATACAAACCTAAGTGAGTTACGTTGATTGCCTGACTTTCGATCGGCAAGCGTTCTAACGTTGTCCGAAAACCCCGGCTGTAAAATCATATTGCGATGAAAGCTTTTACGACCCCGCAGCTCCGTCGGATTATATTCTGTTGTGCGTGTTATGAATTCTCATTCAGACGCGTCTCCGTGCATCACCATGGAGAAGAGGGGGGGATACGAGGGGATCAAAGGGCTTTGGCACAGACGGACTAACCTTCCTCTCCCTTCTGTCTCCCTCAGACCACCAAGGCCTTCCTCCCCAAGATGCTGGAGCTGAATCACGGCCACATTGTGACGGTTGCCAGCTCCCTGGGTTTATTCAGCACAGCTGGAGTGGAGGTTAGTGTCACACACACCACACACACACCACCACACACACACACACACATCCCGGCGTTCCCACCATCCAAAAACCAGAGCTTTTTCTGCAGAGCGAGGTCAGGCCCCCTTTCTCTAAGTCGTCCCCCCACCCGTTAAATTAAGGGACACAGATGAGCATTGGGGAGCCTCTTATAGATTTCAATCTGCAGCAGTGGTGTGTGTGGGGCCCCTATTGGGCTCCGACAGCTCCCGAGGCAGCGAGACATCTTCATCACGGCTTTGTGAACAGCGCTCAGTATTCAGCTCACAGCAGCGCCCGGAGGACAGTGTCCCCCCTCCTATAGTGTCCCCCGCCTGCTTGTTATTGTAATGCATATTGAAATATTAAGTGGAGTCATTCGTCTCCGTAAGCGCCGTAACTTGCGGTTCTTATTTGGAGATTTCAGTGTCACTTTCAGACGGCCTACGGGGACCGCGTCTGTTTTCATAGCTGCGCCTTCCGCTTTGCTTTCCGAACCATTCCTCCACGATGATTAAGTCCGCCGCCTTCAAAGGACTTAGTCAGTTTCTCTGCAGCTATTATACTTCCTGGAAAAGCCTCGGCTGTGTTTTCAGACGTTAATTCCAGGGAACTAAAGCCTCGTGTGTCATGCGGGCACAGTCGAGTCTCTTTATCCTCCCCGCGTTTATCGACATGCATCTGTGTTTGCCTTGGAAGAAAGATTATGTCCACGCCGGCGGACCACATCAAAACCTCCCAGCGGTCTCCTGATGCAGCGCGGAGGAATGCTAATGAAACTGTAGCCCGCTGTATCGTTAACAGCACAGAAAGGCCCGGGGCATGTCTGCTAATGTTCCGGCTGGCCTAACCTGTTCTCTCTCCTCCCTCAGGATTACTGCGCCAGTAAGTTCGGTGCCATCGGGTTCCACGAGTCGCTCAGCCACGAGATAAAAGCCTCCGAGAAGGAGGGCATCAACATGACGCTGGTGTGTCCCTACCTGGTGGACACGGGGATGTTCAAAGGCTGCCGGATAAGGTCAGCCTCCTCACACTCTCTGCATCTGGCTTCTCTGGCCTCCTCGCAAGCAGCTTCTTCAGAGTTTAAAGCAGCACAGGATTTTGTACAAGTCTGCTTAAACGGAGACTTTCCCAGGAGATACTTTACTAACAGGTGCACCCCCCCCTCGTTCTGCTGTAATAGTCCCCACTTTGTTTAATGGTTGCAGTCAGCAGGCGGCTTCACCGTGCCTGAACGTTTCAGCCTTTCTAACCGGTATCACTTCATTTAAGGATAACGACACGAAGCCAAAGCCCTTTGCACTCCAGGTTCTGAATCATCTAACTTTCTTTCCTACAAAAATGCAACTGTTTGTCAGCTTCACGATAAGAAAGTGAAAACATTCGCTAAGGCAAGATGTTAAAACTGGATATGGGCATCTCCTTCCTTAATCCAGATCGGCCTCAACATGCATTATGTTATTCTTTGGCTTGTGCTACACGCTCTCTTTAAGTTTCATGACTATCCATCAAGCCGAAGACGTCCCTGTGGCTGCGAGGGAGTGCGGTTGTCTTTCAACCGGAAGGTCGTGGGTTCGATCCCAGCCCCTGCAGTCAACATGTCGATGTATCCTTGGGCGAGATACTGAACCCCGAGTTGCTCCCGATGGCCAACGGTGTGTGAATGTTAGGCCCTCGAGCAGGGGTGTCAAACTCAAGGCCCGGGGGCCAAATCCGGCCCGCCACTTCATTTTATGTGGCCCACAAGAGCTTGCAAAGAATATAATAAGTTTATTATAATGTTACGTGCCGCTTTACAGGAGAATGTTGCCCATAAACTACATGTCCCACAATGCATCTCATTGTGTGACATGTTGAGTTTCGTGACTTTTTGACTGACGGATGTTCTGCCCACAGGAAGGAGTTCGAGCCCTTCCTCCCCCCCCTGAAGCCAGAGTTCTGTGTGAAGCAGTCGATGAGGGCCATCCTCACCGACCAGCCCATGATCTGCACGCCTCGCATCGTCTATATGGTCAACTTCATGAAAAGGTGAGCTTCGGTACTCTATAAGGTTCATGAGCAGTGAGAGGGTTTCAACGTCCTGTTCTCTTGTCGCAAAGCGTTCCTCTGTAACCGGTGAAATGTTCTCCACTAAACGAAGCGTTGTAATAAAAGTAATAAACGGTACGCTTCCTCCGACACTGGAATTTATGTAGTATAGCACCTTTCACAGAAATAGAATTCACAAGAAGGAGCAAAAGTGAAGACCACAGAATACAATAAGGCAGACGTTAGCTCCGTAAGAAGTTCTGCTCACTCTGAAACATAATTGAATCAAACCATAATGCCTCTCTATATCAAACACAAAAGGATTGCAAGAAGAATTATGAAGGGGGGTGACATGCAAGGACGACGTACGATCATTTCCTGAGCCTGAAACTAAGCCTCCTACAAGTGGGGACCCTTCAGAATCAAAGTCCAAATAATAAATCAATTGAGAGCCTGATGAGATGGGATGTGTAGAATTAAGATAATATTAAACACACTGTTGACTATATTAAAAGTAAATACATAGGTAACTATAATAGATTTAGTTTCATGGACAAAGAAATGGGTTAGATAATGCCAGCTAAGTGGAGACTACCGCATGACAGTTGGTGGAAAATGAAGATTAAGGGATAACTATTTCAATTTAATTATAAGTGGCTTTTTTCACATGACATAAAAGCGTTAGGACTGGAGCTGTAATGTAATCTTCAGTTTGTTAAATGTTTAGAAGAATATCACCGCCGCTCAGCTCACGATTTTAAGCCACAACACTCACACTTATAGCTTTTGTTAAGATTAATCTGAGTGTTGAGATAAGTGGATTTGTACATTAAGGTTAACATGAAGACACAGACCAGAAAGGACTTGTTGGAGCACCACCTGGAAAGTAGTCCCTTTCAGACCCCCCCCTATGCGCACCATTCAATTCAGATGTATTCATCTAGCCCAATATCAACAACACATGTCTGAGAATATACAGAACATGACGAGATACGTGTGAAACTACCGCTGAACGGGTTCGAAGCACAACGAAGTCTGAACCATACGCTGTCTGTCTGCGAATCTGACCTCTGACCTTTCTCTGCAGCATCCTCCCCTTCGAGGCCATCGTCTGCATGTACCGGTTTTTGGGCGCCGACAAGTGCATGTACCCGTTTCTGGCTCAGAGGAAGGAGGCGATGAACAACAACGAGGCGAAGAACGGGATCTAAGGAGGCGCCGTTTGCCACGCGACCAGAGGCACATAAACCTGCATGAGGAAACAACCACTGAGGATGACGAAGGGGAAAGGAGGAAGAGGAGGAGGGACTGAATTAGACTGGTGCGCTTGCATTGAGCAGATGCAAAGGTTTACCATATCGTTCTTCCGGAACAACGAAAGCTGTGTTCGACACAAAGGATTTATTTGACATTGTTTTGTCTTTTTTTTGTAAGTTTAAAGAAACCTGTATACCGTGTCACTAGTCTTTTGAAATCATACAGAAAAAGCTTTCCTATAATTAACTATTTACGTAATGTAGTCACCAGCCTTACTAGTGTCCTTGTGGAAATATACAGTATGTTACTGTACAGACAGTAAAACATGTTTTTCACTTTTGTTTTATTTTTGTAGACATGCACTGTAATTCAGATCGCCCCCCACACGGCGCGCGCGCTGTGTGGGGGGCGGGGACGCAGCATTTCAACGTCTCCCGGGGCTCTTTCAGGACATGCAGCTTACCGACGGTTTAAAGATAAAGACGTCGCCGTAACTCCGTGTTGTTAAATCACCGACACACGTGTTGAAGTCTACGCGTTCCCGACGGGACGTGTAACGGCCAGATTGTGGCTGAAATCTCCATTTTATTTCAGGTGTGTGAGAAAGCATGCGAGGTTGAACGAGCAGTCGCTCCCGCGTCGGGGGAGGAACCGAGAGATGTGTTTATTTTCCAGATCTGTGGTGTTTATATTGTACATTTATCTGTTACCAATATTATTTGTTAAAACAAAAAAAAAGGCTGTCCCAGTAACACTAACTGTCCCGTTAAATGTCTAAATGTTGTCGAGGTGGCTGTCTCTCCATATTTGATGTATGAATATTTTATATACCTTTTGGGACGACGAGTTTTTGAATTTCAACGACATTCCAGTAGGTCCCCGTCCCCCGTCCCCGTCCCCGTCCCCCGTCCCCGTCCCCGTCCCCGTCCCCCGTCCCCCCCGTCCCAGCGATGAGCCTAAATTCTCTACCTCTTAATTTTTGCCATTTATTTTTTTTGACAGTATGACATACGCCTCTTTTTTGTAATTTTGTTCTGAAGACCGCTCCATAGCCGAGCGAAGTGTGGTTCCAATGTTCAGTGTCTCTACCTAACTTAAATTAATAAAAGTGATTTAGATTATTACATGGTGTGTGGTTTTTGACAGAAATGCTGTACACTCATTTAAAGGACTGTTTTCATCAGTATATCACAGGTCTCGGAGCCTGTCTCTGATTGGCTGAAACACCAGATCATTGCAGCATTACCCATAATCCCCTCTGTTTCAGCCCTGTTTCCAAAGTGCTGATTCTCTGTCTGTTACTTCAGATGAAAATAAGGAGCCCCTCCCCAAGACACATGTTGATGTAGAAGAGACATTAAGAAGAGGGGACACATGTTGATGTAGAAGAGACATGAAGAAGAGGGGACACATGTTGATGTAGAAGAGACATGGAGAAGAGGGGACACATGTTGATGTAGAAGAGACATGGAGAAGAGGGGACACATGGTGATGTAGAGGAGACATGAAGAAGAGGGGAAACATGTTGATGAAGAAGAGACAGGAAGAAGAGGGGACACATGTTGATGTAGAAGAGACATGGAGAAGAGGGGACACATGTTGATGTAGAAGAGACATGAAGAAGAGGGGACACATGTTGATGTAGAAGAGACATGAAGAAGAGGGGACACATGTTGATGTAGAAGAGACATGGAGAAGAGGGGATCTTCCGCTGAGTCAAGCTGGTGTCGGTATCGGCGTATCGTCCTCGTCTCATTGTGACTCAGGCAGCCTTCAGATACGGGCGTCGGCTGAACGGGGCGTTGTAGTAGATATGCAGCCGACTGAGTCGAGCACGTGATACGAAAATAAAAAAGGACAATAGAACAAGCGTCGATCACCGAAGACGAGAGGGGACACGGTGCATGTGTTGTTAGGGGGCGTTGCTACGGTGTAGGAACGTTCCTGAAAAGAGTTCAATATGGGAAAATAAATCAATTTTGACGATTACGTACAAAATTCAATTAAATTCAAAACCTTTATTTATCCAGGTAAGATCCCATTGAGGTCAACGATCTCTTTTTCACGGGAGACCTGCAAATATAAAAGAAAGTAAAGTACATGTTGTGCTTTTCTTACTTTATAGCCAATACAGTTTAAGACACAGACGTCGTGTTTAATTGAATTTAATTGCCTAACTTTAACGATACAGTAAAATACACTTCTTATGATTTAATGGCTGATAAAGTCAATAAAAAGTTCCTTATTTGAGTGGAATATGGCTCAACCAAAACAAGGTTTGAATTGATTCACGATGGGCCGATTCAACGACAGACGGGACATGCAGCTGAAGTAAGAAACTAGTCATTCTTTGTGTTTCATTTCGTACAGAATTTAAATAAATAAACAATGTATTAGCAAACACAATTGTACATCCTGTGGTCGAAGGGATTTATCAACTTTCCAAATGACCGACATGCTCCTTTATCCACATCAAGCTCTTTGCCCATCGAACCAAAGAGAAACATTGCATCATTGGTACTTCTGTGGTTGAACTCAGTTTATTTTACTGTCTGAGAGAACAACAACAACAACAACAACATCCCTATCATTGCTCTCCTTGCAGCTGACCGGATTTGAAGTCCTATGTTCCCATTCAGACGTCATGAGATGCTTTGGACTCGCATGCTTCAGATGCTTCTTCGCGTTGCCTGCAGGTCGCGGCCGTGGGACTTTTCGGGCGACTTTACTGTCCGAGAAGAAACAGACTCAACGCATTATTGAAACATTTCACAGGCTCCTTAAAAGACCGTGCAATCAAAGTGATTTTAAAGTACTACACTTTTAGACCGGCTTAACTGTCGTGTCACACGGTCAGAGTCTGTCCCCGGTGTCTACATCAGCAATAAAAGCACAAAGTAAACACATTGAGGGGTCAGACGGCGTTTATGGGTCAGTCAGCAGCTGATGCTGTCTGCATGAGTCGCTGCAGCGGACTCTGACACTGCAGAAACACTAAAACACGAACAGACTGAGGCTTGTCTTCATGTCGTCTCGTGGCTTTAAAGACGGCATAGGTAAAGGCCTTATAAGAAGGGTTGGTTGACAGCAAGATAAAGACGTGGACATATTCTAGCGTATTGATGAGCTGATATGGATGTTTTACTCCCAGGCTTCAAACTGAATCTATACCTGCAGGTTATACACTGACTATGGACAAGTTACTGAGACAAGTGCACACATACAAATACCCAGAAATGTCTATAAGCCTATCAGAAGCTTTGATTATCTGTCCACCAAAGGGACAATGCATTAGCTATTAAAATGTCTTCGTTTAGATCAGGGGAGTCAAACTCAAGGCCCGGGGGCCAAATCCGGCCCATAAGAGCTTGCAAAGAATATAATATGTTTATTATATGGTTACATGCCGCTTTACAGAAGCACGTTGCCCATAAACTACATCTCCCACAATGCATCTCTTTTTTGTGACATGCGCACTGAAGAGACTTGAAATTATTTGCCCTAGACTTCTGCTTTCAGACGTAGTTAGTTATGAAGTTATTACCCTATCCGATAATAATCCAATGCAGAGGCAATAATGTAATATATTACATTATTTTATATATATTAAATATTTGTATATGTATTTTTATATAGTCTTAAAGTTACACCCGGCCCTTTGAGTGCAACCATAATGCTGATGTGGCCGCGATGAAATTGAGTTTGAGCTCCTGATTTAGACACCAGCCCTGAAAGTAGGTTCCTTCTCTTCTCTCCTGATTCTTAACTTAAAGCTCAACTTATTCCCTGATGAGTCTAAAGAAGTGGAAAGGGCTGACAACACGAACAGACTGAGGAATTGTCTTCATGTCGTTTCGTGGCTTTAAAGACAGAATGTGTAAAGGCTCCAGTTCGCTTATAACAAGGGTTGGTTGACAGCGAGATAAAGACGTGAACATATTCTACATATAGCGTATTAACGAGCTGGATGTTTTACTCCCAGGCTTCAAACCGCAGGTTCAAGGTTATTTATTTATAAAACTTACGGCTTTACTGGAAGCCGTATTTCTCCCTGTCTTTGCGGCAGACACTTCTTTGGTGAGTAATTAGCAAAGACTTCAAAGTGTCCGCACTGCTCTTCGGAGACAGACGCTATTAGTATTTTGGCTTACCTCGAGCAGACCCATCAGCATCTCGCCTCCTGCTCATACAGCTGTACTTTAGAGGACGTCAGGGGGTCGATCGCACATCATCCTGACGGAAAAATCAATAACTCTGGCGTGGAAAAGCTGCACGGCTCCATTGATTCTGGTCTATTTTGGGCGGCAAGGTTCACTCCACATACCGTCAGGTCAGACACTCACCTGGGGTCAGACTGAGAAGGGGGGGGGAAGAAACGACTGGTGCTTTGTCTCGATTGCTTTTTATCGTAACACCAACAGCCAATGACCTCAAACTGGAAGGAGTTGAACCAGCAATGATACAAAAAAATGTACAATATAATCATTTAAATACTTGGTTCAGAATGTAAATATTAACAACCAGAAAAGCTGCTGGAAAATATAGATTACATTTAGATTAGCTTTTTATTAGCAACCCCCCACTTTAGATGTTCTTTTAGTCTTTCTTATTGTGGCGGTGGTGGTGAAGTCGATAGGGACTTGGCTTGGCAACTGGAATGTCACCGGTTCAAGTCCCGGAAAGACCAAGTGCTACCGAGGTGTCCCTGAGCAAGGCACCGCTCCCCGGGCTCCTAACACTAGGTTGGGTGAAATGCAGAGAAACCGTTTCGTTACATAGTACCTGTACTACGTAACGACAATAAGTTCAATCTTATTTACCCATTGTATAAGTCTTAATCTTTTTATTTCCGTTGTACCGATATGTTCACTTTGTTTTAAGGGGTTTTATATTTGATATTGTTGCATCGACTCAGTTGTCTTGTGTCTGTCGGAGAGAAACCATTATTTATTGTGTTATTATCATACCTCTGACCTCCTGGTCTCTCACATGTTATGTTTTGCTGCACGCACCTTTTAAAGTTCTTAACAAATAATCTGAGGGGAATTTCTTGTTGTGTGTTTTTAACTATATAAATAAAGCTTTGTTGTTATCATTATTACATAACTACTTAAAGTAAATGAAGTTCAGAAATCTACACTAAGCACAGATCCTGGATCAGAGATCTGATCATGTGTGTGAACAGCCGTGGTGTTTCTCAATGGCTCACAGAGAGTTAGACGCTCATTCATCTCACTGATGACCAGAGGTGGAAGTAGTGGAGTACAAATACTTCATTACGGTACTTAAGTACATGTTTCTGGTATCAGTACTTTACTCCACTACTTATTACTTTCTACTTCTTACATGTTGAACTCAAATACCTGTACTTTCTACTTCTCACATGTTGAACTCAAATACCTGTACTTTCTACTTCTTACATGTTGAACTCAAATACCTGTACTTTCTACTTCTTACATGTTGAACTCAAATACCTGTACTTTCTACTTCTTACATGTTGAACACAAATATCTGTACTTTCTACTTCTTACATGTTGAACTCAAATACCTGTACTTTCTACTTCTTACATGTTGAACACAAATACCTGTACTTTCTACTTCTTACATGTTGAACACAAATACCTGTACTTTCTACTTCTCACATGTTGAACTCAAATACCTGTACTTTCTACTTCTTACATGTTGAACTCAAATACCTGTACTTTCTACTTCTTACATGTTGAACTCAAATACCTGTACTTTCTACTTCTTACATGTTGAACACAAATACCTGTACTTTCTACTTCTTACATGTTGAACTCAAATACCTGTACTTTCTACTTCTTACATGTTGAACACAAATACCTGTACTTTCTACTTCTTACATGTTGAACTCAAATACCTGTACTTTCTACTTCTTACATGTTGAACTCAAATACCTGTACTTTCTACTTCTTACATGTTGAACTCAAATACCTGTACTTTCTACTTCTTACATGTTGAACACAAATACCTGTACTTTCTACTTCTTACATGTTGAACTCAAATACCTGTACTTTCTACTTCTTACATGTTGAACTCAAATACCTGTACTTTCTACTTCTTACATGTTGAACACAAATACCTGTACTTTCTACTTCTTACATGTTGAACTCAAATACCTGTACTTTCTACTTCTTACATGTTGAACACAAATACCTGTACTTTCTACTTCTTACATGTTGAACACAAATACCTGTACTTTCTACTTCTCACATGTTGAACTCAAATACCTGTACTTTCTACTTCTTACATGTTGAACACAAATACCTGTACTTTCTACTTCTTACATGTTGAACTCAAATACCTGTACTTTCTACTTCTTACATGTTGAACACAAATACCTGTACTTTCTACTTCTTACATGTTGAACTCAAATACCTGTACTTTCTACTTCTTACATGTTGAACACAAATACCTGTACTTTCTACTTCTCACATGTTGAACTCAAATACCTGTACTTTCTACTTCTTACATGTTGAACTCAAATACCTGTACTTTCTACTTCTCACATGTTGAACCCAAATACCTGTACTTTCTACTTCTTACATGTTGAACTCAAATACCTGTACTTTCTACTTCTTACATGTTGAACTCAAATACCTGTACTTTCTACTTCTTACATGTTGAACTCAAATACCTGTACTTTCTACTTCTTACATGTTGAACACAAATACCTGTACTTTCTACTTCTTACATGTTGAACTCAAATACCTGTACTTTCTACTTCTTACATGTTGAACACAAATACCTGTACTTTCTACTTCTTACATGTTGAACACAAATACCTGTACTTTCTACTTCTCACATGTTGAACTCAAATACCTGTACTTTCTACTTCTTACATGTTGAACTCAAATACCTGTACTTTCTACTTCTTACATGTTGAACTCAAATACCTGTACTTTCTACTTCTTACATGTTGAACACAAATACCTGTACTTTCTACTTCTTACATGTTGAACTCAAATACCTGTACTTTCTACTTCTTACATGTTGAACACAAATACCTGTACTTTCTACTTCTTACATGTTGAACTCAAATACCTGTACTTTCTACTTCTTACATGTTGAACTCAAATACCTGTACTTTCTACTTCTTACATGTTGAACACAAATACCTGTACTTTCTACTTCTTACATGTTGAACTCAAATACCTGTACTTTCTACTTCTTACATGTTGAACACAAATACCTGTACTTTCTACTTCTTACATGTTGAACACAAATACCTGTACTTTCTACTTCTTACATGTTGAACTCAAATACCTGTACTTTCTACTTCTTACATGTTGAACACAAATACCTGTACTTTCTACTTCTTACATGTTGAACTCAAATACCTGTACTTTCTACTTCTCACATGTTGAACTCAAATACCTGTACTTTCTACTTCTTACATGTTGAACTCAAATACCTGTACTTTCTACTTCTTACATGTTGAACTCAAATACCTGTACTTTCTACTTCTTACATGTTGAACTCAAATACCTGTACTTTCTACTTCTTACATGTTGAACTCAAATACCTGTACTTTCTACTTCTTACATGTTGAACACAAATACCTGTACTTTCTACTTCTCTACATGTTGAACTCAAATACCTGTACTTTCTACTTCTTACATGTTGAACACAAATACCTGTACTTTCTACTTCTTACATGTTGAACTCAAATACCTGTACTTTCTACTTCTTACATGTTGAACTCAAATACCTGTACTTTCTACTTCTTACATGTTGAACACAAATACCTGTACTTTCTACTTCTCACATGTTGAACTCAAATACCTGTACTTTCTACTTCTTACATGTTGAACACAAATACCTGTACTTTCTACTTCTTACATGTTGAACTCAAATACCTGTACTTTCTACTTCTTACATGTTGAACTCAAATACCTGTACTTTCTACTTCTTACATGTTGAACACAAATACCTGTACTTTCTACTTCTCACATGTTGAACTCAAATACCTGTACTTTCTACTTCTTACATGTTGAACTCAAATACCTGTACTTTCTACTTCTTACATGTTGAACTCAAATACCTGTACTTTCTACTTCTTACATGTTGAACTCAAATACCTGTACTTTCTACTTCTTACATGTTGAACTCAAATACCTGTACTTTCTACTTCTTACATGTTGAACTCAAATACCTGTACTTTCTACTTCTTACATGTTGAACTCAAATACCTGTACTTTCTACTTCTTACATGTTGAACTCAAATACCTGTACTTTCTACTTCTCTACATGTTGAACTCAAATACCTGTACTTTCTACTTCTTACATGTTGAACTCAAATACCTGTACTTTCTACTTCTCACATGTTGAACTCAAATACCTGTACTTTCTACTTCTTACATGTTGAACACAAATACCTGTACTTTCTACTTCTTACATGTTGAACTCAAATACCTGTACTTTCTACTTCTCACATGTTGAACTCAAATACCTGTACTTTCTACTTCTTACATGTTGAACACAAATACCTGTACTTTCTACTTCTTACATGTTGAACTCAAATACCTGTACTTTCTACTTCTTACATGTTGAACACAAATACCTGTACTTTCTACTTCTTACATGTTGAACTCAAATACCTGTACTTTCTACTTCTTACATGTTGAACTCAAATACCTGTACTTTCTACTTCTTACATGTTGAACACAAATACCTGTACTTTCTACTTCTCACATGTTGAACTCAAATACCTGTACTTTCTACTTCTTACATGTTGAACACAAATACCTGTACTTTCTACTTCTTACATGTTGAACTCAAATACCTGTACTTTCTACTTCTTACATGTTGAACTCAAATACCTGTACTTTCTACTTCTTACATGTTGAACTCAAATACCTGTACTTTCTACTTCTTACATGTTGAACTCAAATACCTGTACTTTCTACTTCTTACATGTTGAACACAAATACCTGTACTTTCTACTTCTTACATGTTGAACACAAATACCTGTACTTTCTACTTCTCACATGTTGAACTCAAATACCTGTACTTTCTACTTCTTACATGTTGAACTCAAATACCTGTACTTTCTACTTCTTACATGTTGAACTCAAATACCTGTACTTTCTACTTCTCACATGTTGAACTCAAATACCTGTACTTTCTACTTCTTACATGTTGAACTCAAATACCTGTACTTTCTACTTCTTACATGTTGAACTCAAATACCTGTACTTTCTACTTCTTACATGTTGAACTCAAATACCTGTACTTTCTACTTCTTACATGTTGAACTCAAATACCTGTACTTTCTACTTCTTACATGTTGAACTCAAATACCTGTACTTTCTACTTCTTACATGTTGAACTCAAATACCTGTACTTTCTACTTCTTACATGTTGAACTCAAATACCTGTACTTTCTACTTCTTACATGTTGAACTCAAATACCTGTACTTTCTACTTCTTACATGTTGAACTCAAATACCTGTACTTTCTACTTCTTACATGTTGAACTCAAATACCTGTACTTTCTACTTCTTACATGTTGAACTCAAATACCTGTACTTTCTACTTCTTACATGTTGAACTCAAATACCTGTACTTTCTACTTCTTACATGTTGAACTCAAATACCTGTACTTTCTACTTCTTACATGTTGAACACAAATACCTGTACTTTCTACTTCTTACATGTTGAACTCAAATACCTGTACTTTCTACTTCTTACATGTTGAACACAAATACCTGTACTTTCTACTTCTTACATGTTGAACTCAAATACCTGTACTTTCTACTTCTCACATGTTGAACTCAAATACCTGTACTTTCTACTTCTTACATGTTGAACTCAAATACCTGTACTTTCTACTTCTTACATGTTGAACTCAAATACCTGTACTTTCTACTTCTTACATGTTGAACTCAAATACCTGTACTTTCTACTTCTTACATGTTGAACTCAAATACCTGTACTTTCTACTTCTCTACATGTTGAACTCAAATACCTGTACTTTCTACTTCTTACATGTTGAACTCAAATACCTGTACTTTCTACTTCTTACATGTTGAACTCAAATACCTGTACTTTCTACTTCTTACATGTTGAACACAAATACCTGTACTTTCTACTTCTTACATGTTGAACACAAATACCTGTACTTTCTACTTCTTACATGTTGAACTCAAATACCTGTACTTTCTACTTCTTACATGTTGAACACAAATACCTGTACTTTCTACTTCTTACATGTTGAACTCAAATACCTGTACTTTCTACTTCTTACATGTTGAACACAAATACCTGTACTTTCTACTTCTTACATGTTGAACTCAAATACCTGTACTTTCTACTTCTCACATGTTGAACACAAATACCTGTACTTTCTACTTCTTACATGTTGAACACAAATACCTGTACTTTCTACTTCTTACATGTTGAACTCAAATACCTGTACTTTCTACTTCTTACATGTTGAACACAAATACCTGTACTTTCTACTTCTTACATGTTGAACTCAAATACCTGTACTTTCTACTTCTTACATGTTGAACACAAATACCTGTACTTTCTACTTCTTACATGTTGAACACAAATACCTGTACTTTCTACTTCTTACATGTTGAACTCAAATACCTGTACTTTCTACTTCTTACATGTTGAACACAAATACCTGTACTTTCTACTTCTTACATGTTGAACTCAAATACCTGTACTTTCTACTTCTTACATGTTGAACTCAAATACCTGTACTTTCTACTTCTTACATGTTGAACACAAATACCTGTACTTTCTACTTCTTACATGTTGAACACAAATACCTGTACTTTCTACTTCTTACATGTTGAACTCAAATACCTGTACTTTCTACTTCTTACATGTTGAACACAAATACCTGTACTTTCTACTTCTTACATGTTGAACTCAAATACCTGTACTTTCTACTTCTCACATGTTGAACTCAAATACCTGTACTTTCTACTTCTTACATGTTGAACTCAAATACCTGTACTTTCTACTTCTTACATGTTGAACTCAAATACCTGTACTTTCTACTTCTTACATGTTGAACTCAAATACCTGTACTTTCTACTTCTTACATGTTGAACTCAAATACCTGTACTTTCTACTTCTTACATGTTGAACTCAAATACCTGTACTTTCTACTTCTTACATGTTGAACTCAAATACCTGTACTTTCTACTTCTTACATGTTGAACTCAAATACCTGTACTTTCTACTTCTTACATGTTGAACTCAAATACCTGTACTTTCTACTTCTTACATGTTGAACTCAAATACCTGTACTTTCTACTTCTTACATGTTGAACCCAAATACCTGTACTTTCTACTTCTCTACATGTTGAACTCAAATACCTGTACTTTCTACTTCTTACATGTTGAACTCAAATACCTGTACTTTCTACTTCTTACATGTTGAACTCAAATACCTGTACTTTCTACTTCTTACATGTTGAACTCAAATACCTGTACTTTCTACTTCTTACATGTTGAACTCAAATACCTGTACTTTCTACTTCTCACATGTTGAACACAAATACCTGTACTTTCTACTTCTCACATGTTGAACTCAAATACCTGTACTTTCTACTTCTCACATGTTGAACTCAAATACCTGTACTTTCTACTTCTCTACATGTTGAACTCAAATACCTGTACTTTCTACTTCTTACATGTTGAACTCAAATACCTGTACTTTCTACTTCTTACATGTTGAACCCAAATACCTGTACTTTCTACTTCTCTCATGTTGAACTCAAATACCTGTACTTTCTACTTCTCTACATGTTGAACACAAATACCTGTACTTTCTACTTCTCTCATTTCCTTTAGTTTGAATGTGTGTTTGGTGGCGTGATCATTATTCTTTAGAGTCTTTTACTTGAGTAAAGAAGTTAAGACAAGGCAAGTTTTTTTACTCACTTTACTGATGAACACGACGGCTCAGTTTAAATTAAAAGCAGCGACAAAAAGAAAAGTCTTCTTGCTGGATTTGAAAGTAGTCAGAGTTGCAGCGGACCTGCCGGTTTCTGGGAGTTTGTTCCAGATGTTTGAAGCATAACAACTGAACGCTGCTTCTCCATGTTTAGTTCTGACTCTGGGGACAGGAAGTTTAGTCAGTACTTCTACTTC
Source organism: Champsocephalus gunnari (assembly GCA_036324595.1). Lineage (NCBI taxonomy): Eukaryota > Metazoa > Chordata > Actinopteri > Perciformes > Channichthyidae > Champsocephalus > Champsocephalus gunnari. The sequence continues at coordinate 27,299,009 of CM070448.1, read as the reverse complement.
TACCAGAGTATTTTTAAACACGAGTATCTGTACTTCTACTTGAGGAAAGGATGTGTGTACAGTGATGCAACCGAGCAGTGGCAGATAAAGGAATACAGAATGCATCTTTGTCCGCAGAAAGTCAGAGTTTTTGGGCTGCATGGAGGCATATTTAAGGACTACTTTATCCCAACAAGGACCGTTTGTATATGAATCACTCAGGCCATGTTCACGTTTGAGGAAGAATCCAAAAAGGAGGCAATTTAGGAGATAAAGTATTCCTCTAAGCCAGGGGTGTCAAACTCAATGTCATCACGGGCCACATCAGCATTATGGCTGCGCTCAAAGGGCCGGTTGTAACTTTAAGATTATATAAAAATACATATATAAATATTTAATATATATAAAATAATGTGTTATATTACTTTATTGCCTCTGCCTTGGATTATTATCGGACACTTCATAAATAACTACGTCTGAAAGAAGAAGTCTGGGGCAAATAAGTGCAAGTCTCTTCAGTGAGAATGTCACACAATTATTTTAAAAGAAAATCTAAATTCTGGAAAAAAAGTGACATTTTGAAAAAAAAGTAAAAAAATAAATAAAATCAAATGTCTGATGCATTGTGGGACATGTAGTTTATGGACATCGTGCATCGGTAAATCGGCCTGTAACTGTATGATAAACATATTACATTCTTTCAGAGCTCTTGCGGGCCACATGAAATGAAGTCGCGGGCCGGATTTGGCCCCCGGGCCTTGAGTTTGACACCCCTGCTCTAAGCTGTGAAACTGTTTCAGAATGAATGAGTCAACTTACATATTCATAATTACAGTTTAAAATAGTCTGCAGGAAATGCATAATGTACTCAATTTGCTAAAGCTCTATCTTGTGAACAGCAACACAGCAACACGTATTTCTTCTTGGAAAGTCTGGAGTTGTTGAAACATATTTAAGGAACACTCACCCCCCAAAGAAAAGACCATTTCATACCAATTACTCACCTCTTGTTACCTTAAGCTCTTGGATAAATCCTCAACTGGAAACATGTGGTTAGTTCTGCTGCCTCGTGTTCTTCACCTCACCTCCACTTTTCTGCGTCTTCGAGGTATAACTGTATGAATTCACCTTGCTTATTGTGTTGCCACACGGACCCTTTAGTGGGGAACACCTGTAGCTGTAGCTATCATTGCTGCTAGCTCATCAGGCAGAGCAGTTCATGTGTTAACCTCTCTGATATTAATGGATAATAAAGATTGGAACTCCATTCTTAATACTCTTTTCACGGCACTACAGTACACACGATCACTTTAAAGCTGCGGAACTGTTCTGTCGTGATTTACTAAACCTAAATAGTCAAATGCATCAATACACGGTTTCATAACGTCCGCAGGAAATGTAAAGTCTACTCCGAATTGAATGACATTTGCTAAAAAACACGGAAGAAATGGCCGTATCCCTTTAACAATATGTCTGAGGGTTTCTGCAGGAAGCCGGTAGAGAAGACAGAGGGATTCATGTCAGTGTTTCGCAGTCTTCACAGGATCTGGCGGAGGAAACAATATCGTAAATCCTTTAAGACGCGGGATACTTTCTGAGAGCTCGGGTTTCCATACGCCACACGTCATCGTTGGCGAAAGCAAGGAATGAAACCGTGTTTTAAAGAGAGCTGGAATAACAACACGCTATAAAAATCTTTAGTGCATGTTCTTTTTTGGAGCACACCTTCGCAATTTGTTTTAATGCGCAAATGAACTTTTATTAGTCACGATGTTCTAATGCAGTAGCACACATTCAACAGTGTGAGATTTCTCTTGTGTTTCTTAAACCTCTCGGTGCTGCAGGCTTCGAGTCAGGTGCAGAAACTTTCCTGATTCTGGATGAAAAGTTTGGGATAATTTAACAAAACGATCTGAACTCAAGTTCCCCTTTTCCCAGAGCCTTTGAATGCACCACCTCATGAACGTCCCAAACTGTATTAAAAGCTTGCGTGAGTGCTAAAGGCCTTTCGATGTGGGTGAAAGAACCGGAAAAGATATTCTAAATGTTGGTTGGAGTTGCTTCTTGCCGAGCACATTTAAATTGGGCTTTTATTTTGAGTTTAGTTTTTAAGTTCAGTAACATATTTGTAATTCAATGCAAAAACTACATTTTACGCAATTTGTTGTTTGTCTGTCTGGAGTGCAATGCATTCTGGTACATGTAGGCTCCAACAAGTTTTCAAAAGATAGTCGGGGCCGGGGGCAGGCATCACTTTCACTTAGTTAAATGTTACTTTACTTCAAGCTATGCAGTTAGCAAACGGTGCGAATGGCCCGTTTCTTCAGACACAAAGAAACTGATTTTCAAAGCCGTTTTTTTGTAGTTGCTTCTTCGTGAATTAAAATTTTGAAACTTTTATTATGAAAGGTGTGGGAAATAATAATAATAAAGCTTGTACCGTTTTGTTCACGCTGGTTCATGAAGTGCTTCCATCTTATAATTTCATTACCTGCAAAAGTGAAGGAGCAATTTGGCTTTACCATTTTCTGTCTTGGCGCCAGTATCTGGATTGCAATGCATCATGGTACATGTAGTCTTTTATCACAAGTTTTCAACAGATGGTGGCTACCGAATGGAATGTTAAATTAGCTCTGCAGGAGGAGAAAGTAAGAAGACACGGACACATCGTTTTTTTCCACATGAACCGAGGTGTTTTTACTGCATTTCAGTAACAGACAGCCGTATTACACGTTGCACTCACAGCGAAGAAGAAGACACATCCTCAAAGTCAGTGAACAAAGTGACGGAGTGGCCTTCAGTCCGCTCAGAAGACTCACTCCAGACTAATGCAGGCTTTAAAAGCACCCAGTTGATGCCTCGGCGGGTCAATACAGCACACACGATGGGTGTAGATGTGATCGACAAACAGTGGGAGGGGGTTTCCGACACAGAATCACTGGATGGATGCAGGGCGTGTTGAGTCTCCTCTCCAGTGATAGTATGCAGGGCTCTGGGGGCTGTTAACGGGAAAGTAGACCCTTCAGGAGGCGAAGGGTCGTCCAACACTTCTACTGATTACTGCTAACGCCAGCTCTGTCCACATGAAAACCTGCTCTGCGTTATTCGTGGGGATATGATTCTCTCGCAGGTCCGTATCGATGGATGAACTGGTTTTTATCTTAATGTCAGCGTACAAAGGTAAGCTGGGTGACTATATATGAAGACAACAACTACAACTTTCACAGCACTGGCATTGGTTAATTTTAAATACAGTACTCAAGCATTGTTAGATTAATAAAAGGAATTAAAAAAAACGGAAACGTAAAACCCCCGGAAAATAAGCTACTGTTGGTTTCTCCTCGTAGGTTCCTCGGCGTCTCAATGGCATGACGTACATATCTGTGTTTAACCACACCACAATACAGTAGTCCAAAGGCTCTCCGCAGGGCCTCCCTCTGGACTTCATACAGTACCATGCATCTCTCGCATGAGTTTCATCTTTTGAATTTAGAAATCATCGATAAACGTGTTAACATAGCGTTGTCTTCACATAGACTCTGTAATTATGTGTTTCAGTCGTCGTCTCGTCTCGGTGCGCGTCCACCCGATTGCATGTTGAAAGGTTTTTGCAGGATACAGTGGCGATCGTGGGGGAAGAGGGGGGGGGTCGTGGGTTATGGGGGGGGGTTTCAGCTCCTAGACGACAGCCTGTGAATCCGTGCAGACCTGAGTGGTGGTGCCTGAGTTAGTCTGTTTAATGTCCGTCCTCCCGCACACACACCTCGCCGCTCTGAAACACACACAACAATAACAACAACATCAATAACAAGTATAATAAATACACAAAGGACCGCAGAGTGTCTGAGAAGGGCAGCCATGATGTGGATAGTTATTTATTTAAAGATATTCATTCGATAAATAAATTGTACTTACTATATTATATGTCTATTTATTTATACAATCTTCCATATGTATTAAATGATTAAAAAGGTGTTGACCGCATAGTGCAATGACGAGACGGTCGGGAGAAGTTCACAGCTCGGGTTAAAGTGGAATCGCTGCCGTATCATAGTGACTTAAATGAAGTTATTATAGCGTTCGTCTCTCCGAAGAGAACGCCGAAGGAAATACTGCCTCCACCTTTTCCCCAGGACACGATGAAGATACTCCAGAAATGTTTGACAGCGATTTCCTCCTCAGTTTCCAAAAGAAACCGCAGCCTTTCCTCCTTCCTTCCCGATGTGAGAGTGTGTGTGTGTGTGTGTGTGTGTGTGTGTGTCATGGAGAAAGCCCTCTCTCCGATAGCCATCATGCAAAGAACTGACACCGAGGGGAGAGCAGAGCATGTAAATATGAACGCCTACTGGGAGGGGAAATGTCGAGCGGAAATGTTGGACGTGTGTGTGTGTGTGTGTGTGTGTGTGTGTGTGTGTGTGTGTGTGTGGGTGTTGATGGGGCAGCCTGCAGCGCTGAGGATTTGCAAAATGCCAAATTGGCACACACACATCTGTCCTCAGGGATTGGCTGTGTTTTCCGTGAGAAGTGTACTTAAGGTTTTAAGTGTCTAAAATGCTAAGGAAAGGAGCTTCAATGCTTCCTTTCCTAGCTCCTTAAGCATAGGGAACACTGGAAAGGAAGGGGGAAAAGGACGTCCCATGATTCCTCGTGGCAGCAGCAGGATTTGATTAATTAAACACATCCTTCTTAATTGGTTTGATACATGTCATGTGTTGTGTGTGTGTGTTGACGCGGTGCTCCTACCGTACCTTGATGGCTCCGTCCACCGGGTCCAACCCCTGCTCCGACAGCTGTTTCAAGGCACTTAGAGCCGCCTGAGAAGAGAGGGAGCAACAGATGGCGGAGGGAGGAGAGTGAGTGTCACCCTTCAGCTGCTTTTCAAATAACACTTACTCTGGGAAACCCGATGCCAGCGGGACGCCCTCCCTCGCCCCGTGTTGTCTTTGGCTCCTCGGCGCCGACTGTTTATCTTTCGTTATTGGGTTAACATTTCCACTTTATGTTTCTCCTGCGTTTCCCTGCCCTCAGCCCGTGAGTGACATCTGTGAATATCCCAGCTAAGCAAATAGCAGCAGGTCCATAAATCATACAGGTAACACGACACGCAGAATCGTCCGGGTAACCCGCTGGGCGAGCGAAGATAAACAAGGGGAGTGTTAATGGCGTAATGAGGCTTCTCGTAGGAGGTTACTGGCTGAGCATCATCTCAAGGCATGTCTGCACGTATCCAACATACAACATGACACCATATGGCAAAACCCGTTTTACATATCACACGTGTGTCAGAATATGCCGTCATTGTTATTAGGCAGCCGGTATAACAATATCTTATCTGCACATAATGTAGTGGATGATAGACATGCCATGAAAGTATGTGCAAGCTGTCATGGTACATGGACTGGACTTATACAGCGCTTTATCCCGACTTTAAGACCCCTCACAGCGCTTTATATGCTACATGTCGTTCACCCGTTCATACAGAGCAGTGTGTGTTACTCTAGGAACTACACACACACACACACACACACACACACACACACACACACACACACACACACACACACACACACACACACACACACACACACACACACACACACACACACACACACACACACACACACACACACACACACACACACACACACACACACACACACACACCACACACACACACACACACACACACACACACACACACACACACACACACACACACACACACACACACACACACACACACACACACAACGCAGGTACACACACACACACACACACACACAACGCAGGCACACACACACACACACACAACGCAGGTACACACACACACAGGCACAGGCACACACACACACAACGCAGGCCCCCCCCTTACTTACATACACACACACAGCGCAGGTACACACACAACGCAGGCACACAACACAGGCCCCCCCCCACCCCACACACACACACACACACACGCACACACACACACACACACACACACACACACACACACAACCAGCACACACACACACACACACACACACACACACACACACACACACACACACACACACACACACACACACACACACACACACACACACACACACACACACACACACACACACACACACACAGGCCATCGGGAGCAAACTCGGGGTTCAGTATCTCGCCCAAGGATACATCGACATGTTGGCTGCGCGGGCTGGGATCGAACCCACAACCTTCTGGTGGACTGACGACGCACGCCCTCACAGCCACAGTCAGCAATGTTACCGAATGCACATTTCATTCCTATTGCACTCAATGTGTGGATCAGATGTGAAGCTTTCTGAGCGGAAGTCCCACCTTCAGCCTCAAAGTATCTGGACATCAGTTCCTAACCCCAACGAGCCATGGCCTTTCAAACCTCAAAGACATCCATTAAGAAGCAACGTAAAGCGTATTTGCCTTTATTTAACTAAACATAATACACGCTATCAGGAAGGGAAACCTGTTCTGCGAGTGCGCTGAAGTCAACATATGACGGCAATGTTATTATAAAGTGAATAGCAGCAAATCTAAGTTGCATGTCGTCATTTCTGGAAATGTTTTGATACTTAAATGGATGCAAGCAGCTACAAAGACATTAGGAATATTCTCGGTCCATTACTTTGGTTTTCGTGTTAAGTGTGTAAGGTCTACATCTGGTCCAAAGCGTGGCGCCGGTTGGCCCGAATGATATATATTAAAACTCTAAATAAAATGATAAGGTACATTTATTTAGTATTATACTGAACGTGTGGATGAGAAGTGAAGCTCTCAACTATTCACTCCAGCTTTGTGCCATGATGTCACTTCCTTCCTGCTATCATAATAACGCTGCATGAGTGTGTGAGGCCTCCACGCACGCACACACACACACACACACACACACACACACACACACACACAGAGACAGACACACACACACACACGAGACACACACACACACACGAGAGAGACACACACACACACACACACACACACACACACAGACACACACACACACACACACACACACACACACACACACACACACACACACACACACACACACACACACACACACACACACACACACACACACACACACACACACACACACACACACACACACAGAGAGCGACACAGAGACGAGACACAGACACACACACACACCCCCACCCACCAACACACACACACACACACACACACACACACACACACACACACACACAGAGAGAGAGACACACACACACACACAGAGAGAGACACAGAGAGACAGAGACAGAGACAGAGACACACACACACACACACACACACACACACACACACACACACACACACACACACACACACACACACACACACACACACACACACACCACACACACACACACACACACACACACACACACACACACACACACACACACACACACACACACACACACACACACACACACACACACACACACACACACACACACACACACACACACACACACACACACACACACACACACACACACACACACGCCGAGGTGTTCCTCTGAGACCTTCCTGACGCTTTGTGATTGTACCGCTGTCGCTGCAGAGTGTCGGTGGAGTCGTGCGGTGAGGAGAACCATCGCCACCAGACACACGATCCAACAATTCATGTCAGGAGCAGAAACACTCGAGGGCTCCTTCAAGAGGAGAGGGGCAGCACGGAGCTGATCCTCTCCAGGCTGCACACATCGGAGATTAGCTCCAGATGTTCGCCCTGTCACTGTTAAACCGTCACGAGCGGCCATTTGCATCGAGTGTCTGCTCAGCATCTGGTATCGAGCGACGATCAGGGCCAACACTAATCATGGTCTCCATTTCAGATTCACTTCTCGCCGTCAGAACGTCACTAAACGGTGAAAAGCTGTGCCTCCTTTTCTTAATTTGAACAAAATAAATGTTTCTTCCAACTTGTCACTCACGATTCACGAATGACCTCTATTGTTATATAAAAATAAGTAAATCTGATTGTGTGAGGCTGCACACGCGGTCATCCTCTGTGTGGAGATTAGCTCCAGATGCTCACCCTGTTAAACCATCACGAGCGGCCATTTGCATTCAGTGTCTGGTCCGTGTGATAATCAGGGCCACAACTAATCCTTCTTCCATTTTAGATTCAGGTTTGACCTTAAACAAAATGTGGTTAAATAATTAAAAGTGAGAGAAACATCGATGAGGGATCATTGTTGTGATATAGCAGGAACTAAATCTGGTATTGAGAGATACTCAGGGCTGCAACGAACACTTTCCCCCATTTTGGAATCATCTTATTGCCGTTAAAATGTATACATGTATACAAAGACAGAACAAATAATAATCCCTATCGTAATATACAAATGACTAAATCTAGTATTGTGTTCAAATCAGGGCGGCAACTAAAACAAATCTCCGTTATCGATTGATTATTTGCGAATAAAAATGTAGTCAAAAATCAGTTTAATATCTATTGTTTAAATAATATAACAATGAATGAAAGGGTTTCCTACTTGGACGACTTTGAATTGGTTTTGTGTGAAGTAAGAAGTCATGTTTGATATCTTATACACTAATAATTGATTGATTTAAACGTCTCTCAACATCCATTTCGATATTTGATCGAATCCTGCAGGACGAAACGCTCAGACAGAGACGTCTCCGTGTGACTAACGGCGTGTGTTCAGATGAATGTGCAGGAAAAACATCCATCAGGCTTTAATGCTGAGAAAATATGAATCCCTCCGCATGGCGTCTCGATGTGTCTCCGAGGAATGCACCATCACCTGCGTGCTAACGTCCGAAAATCATTTTCAAAGTGTTTAACTTCAGATTATGAGTAACATAAACCAGGAGTCGTAATTTACGAGCGACAGGTGCAAGGGTCGAAGTCTGGTTTGTATCCATCAAATGTAGAAAAACAAAGCGCACAGGTAGTGAGAAATGTGCAACAATATGGAGCGACCGGTTTGAAAAACGAGGATAATGTCGAGTTAAAACCCAAAACGCCTTTCTCCAGAGACTCCGAAATCACCCCGTAAGCCCCGAGCAGACAATTTATGACGCAATGAGCTTCTTCTTCCCGTGAAGATGTGACAGTTCGGAGATTTAGAGCCCGGATATACTCACGGAGCTTTAAGGCGACATCCCTTTACAACATGTTCATAACCACAAGTCATATGAGGGGACTCTCGAGAATGTTTTATACGTCTGCATCTGACCACACGGCGGAAAAAAGTAATTAAGAGACGAACGGGAAACCTCAGATCAATCTCCATTTCCCCCCCCCGTGACCAATACATTGTAACCACGACGACCTCCCGCGTGAGTACCTTTTGTTTGTTGTATTTATTCGGTTGGGGATCCTTTCTCTCCCTGAGTAAATAGCTCCAGCCCATCTGTTGGAGGGGTGTTGGGGGTACTGGCTGGAGATAAACAGCCATAAATCTCCACGGTGATATACGACAGGCAGCTCGCCGAAGAGCTCAAGACAAATACTGAGGCTATCTGTGGGAATGGCAGCCAGCGAAAATCATTATTTTTCTAATGAGATAAGTCGGGTATCGTTAGAGGCCGCCGATACACCGTCAACACCAGGGGAGTGTGTTTAGTCTGAGGGCCGAGACACGCGAGGTGGAGGTGTTCAATCTCTGTCAGGGAGAAGGAGAGGAAGGAGGCGAGGTGTGGAGACAGAGGACGCTGAGCCGCAGGGTTACGAAACCAATGCTTAGGTCTTATACACATGGGCCACACATAATCATTTCTTCCATTTTAGATTCATCTTTTGGCTTCAAATATGTTTTAAAATAGTGAAAACTGTGAGTGAGTGACCATTGTTGTGATGTCGTAAGAACTAAATCTGGTATCGAGTGATTATCAATATTCCTTTTGAATTGTTCGATACATTTTTTTCGCCTTCAAATTTGCTTGATTTTCTTAATTTGGAGAAACATCGTTTAAATATAGTCCTTATTGCAGCCTAGTCAGTTATGAAATCAACGCTAAGGTCTTATAGAAAAGGACACCAAGAGCTCTACCTAATCTCAGGGTTGGGTTTAAGCTAAAAAGTATTTTCTTTCCCATCTCAAAGCTCGTAATCCAATTAGAGATGTAGCCGTGAGCACCGCTAACCGTTTAAATATCGCCGTAGTAAAACTCAACAGTCTTTACTGCAAGGTAGTCAAGCACTTCAGACCGAGCTCAAAGGCAGCTTAATTAGCACCAAAGAAACGGTGCCTCATTCACTTCAATGAGACGACTGCATTGGCACAGCAGGGGGCTCCACAGGGGGGCTCCACGAACAAAATGCAAGCTTGTTTGAGCACACGAACCCCACATTTTGCCCCGAAACAAATCATCGGGAAGTGCGATTACGAAACTCCGTGTTCTCTAGCAATCCGAGCAGTATCATCTTCCTCATCACTCCCTCCTCACCTTCATCCTTTCCTCGCCTCCTCTTCAGATAACAACCCGGCGCTCTCCATCAATCCAGGGGCAACCTGAAGCCCCGCGGACTCTCGACAGATCCATCCATCCATCTGTCTCGAGTTCAAAGACCTCGGACGGACGGACGCTCCGAGTTTCTGACGCGGAGTGACGCGAGCGGATCATTTCTCTGCGCCTGCTGCGGCCTTAATGGCTTCGGCAACAGAAGGTTCACTTCCATCAGCGTCTTGACCAAACAAAGAGTCCCCCAGGAGTCCTGATGGATCGCATGGACCAAGGGAAGCACAGGTTTTGGGAATGGTGACAGTAGAGGAAAAATGAAAGGAAGCAGAAGGAGAAGCTTCAATCCCGTCTCCATCACTTCAAAGACACCCGGGAGGTCCTCCATGATGTGGAGACCACCAGCTCATCGTCCACCCTCTTTTTCAGATTAGCACCCCCCCACTTCAAATGTTCTTATAGTCTTTATATTGTTTTATTTATTTTATAGGTCTTACTGATATGTTTTCGTAGTTTTTACATTTTATATTTAAGCAATAGACGACAGGCCGTGGTATACGCCCGAGGTTGTGGGTCGACAACTCCCCTTAGCATGTAGTTTGCTTTTCAGCCCAACTGTATACAGTTAAATCGACCGGACTTCTTTCTGCACATGTGAGCGTCCTTAGCAACGGTCAACAAGTCCTCCCTTACATCAGGGGTGTCAAACTAAATGTATTCGCGGGCCACATCACAATTATGGTTGCACTCAAAGGGCCGGTTGTGACTTTAGGACTATATACATATATAATATATATAAAATAATGTATTATAATACATAACTTCCTGTGCATTGAATTATTATCGGATAGGGTAATAACTTCATAATTAACTGAAAGCAGAAGTCTAGGGCAAATAATTGTAAGCCTCTTCAGTGCGCATGTCACAAAACAAGATGCATTGTGGGACATGTAGGCTACTTTATGGGCACGTAAAGTGGCATGTAACCATATAATAAACGTATTATATTCTTTGCATGCGGGCCACATTAAATGAAGTCGCGGGCCGGATTTGGCCCCCGGGCCTTGAGTTTGACACCCCTGCCTTACATGCTTCCATCTTAAGCTTTGTTAGTTAGTTAGTTAGTTTCGTAACGGACGTGATGTAACAGCTGTAGCTTTTTCTCAGACGCGGAGGGATACTGACTTGTTGTGAAAAGTAACCCGTGGTATACGCTCATTATATCACGGCTAAGAACCAATCAGATTGCTTGATTTGACTTGTCCGTTTTATATTGTTGCATCGTCGACATTTCAGTTGCCTTGTGTCTCTATATATTTTGCTGCATGGACCTTTTAAAGTTCTTAACGAATAATCTGAGTGGAGTTTCTTGTTAGTTGTTATCTTTAGCTTGTGTCATTCTGTAAAGCGCTTTGAGCTGCACGTGTTGAATGAAAAGTGCTATATAAATAAAGCTTTATTGTTATTATCATCAGACCTCCACTTCTCCATTGTTTACATCACTGAATAGTCTCAATAGTCTTTTCATATGGCCTTAAAAATGTAATAAAAAAGTTTAAATGTGCTTCATTTTGACAATGTTCCTCCTTCGTACCATTTAAACATCAAATAAATATATATATATATATATATAATTTAATTCTTTCTCCAGCTTTAGAGTCCTGAAGAACTCCTTCCTCCAGCTTTAGAGTCCAGAAGAACTCCTTCCTCCAGCTTGAGAGTCCAGAAGAACTCCTTCCTCCAGCTTGAGAGTCCAGAAGAACTCCTTCCTCCAGCTTCAGAGTCCAGAAGAACTCCTTTCTCCAGCTTCAGAGTCCAGAAGAACTCCTTTCTCCAGCTCGAGAGTCCAGAAGAACTCCTTCCTCCAGCTTCAGAGTCCAGAAGAACTCCTTTCTCCAGCTTGAGAGTCCAGAAGAACTCCTTCCTCCAGCCTGAGAGTCCAGAAGAACTCCTTTCTCCAGCTTCAGAGTCCAGAAGAACTCCTTCCTCCAGCTTCAGAGTCCAGAAGAACTCCTTCCTCCAGCTTCAGAGTCCAGAAGAACTCCTTCCTCCAGCTTCAGAGTCCAGAAGAACTCCTTCCTCCAGCTTCAGAGTCCAGAAGAACTCCTTCCTCCAGCTTTAGAGTCCAGAAGAACTCCTTCCTCCAGCTTCAGAGTCCAGAAGAACTCCTTCCTCCAGCCTGAGAGTCCAGAAGAACTCCTTCCTCCAGCTTGAGAGTCCAGAAGAACTCCTTCCTCCAGCTTTAGAGTCCAGAAGAACTCCTTCCTCCAGCTTTAGAGTCCAGAAGAACTCCTTCCTCCAGCTTGAGAGTCCAGAAGAACTCCTTCCTCCAGCTTGAGAGTCCAGAAGAACTCCTTCCTCCAGCTTTAGAGTCCAGAAGAACTCCTTCCTCCAGCTTTAGAGTCCAGAAGAACTCCTTCCTCCAGCTTCAGAGTCCAGAAGAACTCCTTCCTCCAGCTTCAGAGTCCAGAAGAACTCCTTCCTCCAGCTTGAGAGTCCTGAAGAACTCCTTCCTCCAGCTTGAGAGTCCAGAAGAACTCCTTCCTCCAGCTTGAGAGTCCAGAAGAACTCCTTCCTCCAGCTTGAGAGTCCAGAAGAACTCCTTCCTCCAGCTTGAGAGTCCAGAAGAACTCCTTCCTCCAGCTTGAGAGTCCAGAAGAACTCCTTCCTCCAGCTTGAGAGTCCAGAAGAACTCCTTTCTCCAGCTTCAGAGTCCAGAAGAACTCCTTCCTCCAGCTTGAGAGTCCAGAAGAACTCCTTCCTCCAGCTTGAGAGTCCTGAAGAACTCCTTCCTCCAGCTCGAGAGTCCAGAAGAACTCCTTCCTCCAGCTTGAGAGTCCAGAAGAACTCCTTTCTCCAGCCTGAGAGTCCAGAAGAACTCCTTCCTCCAGCTCGAGAGTCCAGAAGAACTCCTTCCTCCAGCTTGAGAGTCCAGAAGAACTCCTTTCTCCAGCCTGAGAGTCCAGAAGAACTCCTTCCTCCAGCTTGAGAGTCCAGAAGAACTCCTTCCTCCAGCCTGAGAGTCCAGAAGAACTCCTTCCTCCAGTTTGAGAGTCCAGAAGAACTCCTTTCTCCAGTTTGAGAGTCCAGAAGAACTCCTTCCTCCAGTTTGAGAGTCCAGAAGAACTCCTTCCTCCAGCCTGAGAGTCCAGAAGAACTCCTTCCTCCAGCCTGAGAGTCCAGAAGAACTCCTTCCTCCAGTTTGAGAGTCCAGAAGAACTCCTTCCTCCAGTTTGAGAGTCCAGAAGAACTCCTTCCTCCAGTTTGAGAGTCCAGAAGAACTCCTTCCTCCAGTTTGAGAGTCCAGAAGAACTCCTTCCTCCAGTTTGAGAGTCCAGAAGAACTCCTTCCTCCAGTTTGAGAGTCCAGAAGAACTCCTTCCTCCAGTTTGAGAGTCCAGAAGAACTCCTTCCTCCAGCTTGAGAGTCCAGAAGAACTCCTTCCTCCAGCTTGAGAGTCCTGAAGAACTCCTTCCTCCAGCTCGAGAGTCCAGAAGAACTCCTTCCTCCAGCTTGAGAGTCCAGAAGAACTCCTTTCTCCAGCCTGAGAGTCCAGAAGAACTCCTTCCTCCAGTTTGAGAGTCCTGAAGAACTCCTTCCTCCAGTTTGAGAGTCCTGAAGAACTCCTTCCTCCAGCTCGAGAGTCCAGAAGAACTCCTTCCTCCAGCTTGAGAGTCCAGAAGAACTCCTTTCCTCCAGCCTGAGAGTCCAGAAGAACTCCTTCCTCCAGCTTGAGAGTCCAGAAGAACTCCTTCCTCCAGCTGAGAGTCCAGAAGAACTCCTTCCTCCAGTTTGAGAGTCCAGAAGAACTCCTTTCTCCAGTTTGAGAGTCCAGAAGAACTCCTTCCTCCAGTTTGAGAGTCCAGAAGAACTCCTTCCTCCAGCCTGAGAGTCCAGAAGAACTCCTTCCTCCAGTTTGAGAGTCCAGAAGAACTCCTTCCTCCAGTTTGAGAGTCCAGAAGAACTCCTTCCTCCAGTTTGAGAGTCCAGAAGAACTCCTTCCTCCAGTTTGAGAGTCCAGAAGAACTCCTTCCTCCAGTTTGAGAGTCCAGAAGAACTCCTTCCTCCAGCTTGAGAGTCCAGAAGAACTCCTTCCTCCAGTTTGAGAGTCCAGAAGAACTCCTTCCTCCAGCTTCAGAGTCCAGAAGAACTCCTTTCTCCAGCTTGAGAGTCCAGAAGAACTCCTTCCTCCAGCTTCAGAGTCCAGAAGAACTCCTTCCTCCAGCTTGAGAGTCCAGAAGAACTCCTTCCTCCAGCTTGAGAGTCCAGAAGAACTCCTTTCTAATCTTAAATCCAGGCCAAGGGCATCAGCAGGAGATTCCACATCTTCCCTTTGATCCTGATGCATGTGTTTTGCTCTGCATTATCTACGAGAGGCTGGTTTCTTCTCCATTTGACAACTTTATCTGGTTGGCTTTGGCAGGAAACTCTCGATGACTCTGCAGTGCACTCACTCGAGCAAAGAAATAAAGTGTCGAGATAAAGATTTAAAAGCGATGTCCTGGGATTTGTCATGATTTAAAAAGCTGCAGACATCAACTTGCCGAGTGTCAGGCTGTGGAAGAAGTGGATTTCTAAAGGCCCGGACACACCAAGCCGATTTTGGCCGACGATGAGCGTCGACGCGCCCTACTCAGATCGGTGTGTCCCGCACCGTCGTGTCTTTTCAGCCGTGCCGACACCTTTCTGCCGAAAACCCACCGATTCAAAATGTCGAATCGTGGGCAGGCTGTCGGCAAAATAAATCACTCTGATTGGCTGTTCAGCTAGCGAATCAGTGCATGAGAAGCGAAACGGAAGTAATGGACCCAAACAAACGATTAAGAAGGCAAATGTGAGATTTCATTGTACCTCCAGCTCTCGAAACTCAGGTTCGGGAAAGCCTCGTGAGCTTCTCGCTGTAGAGGGAAACATGGAACGCTATTTGTTGTTTGTTTATATCACAGTCTGTTCTTCTTCTCTCGGTTATCACGCAGTCTGTCTTCCGGTTGCCTCTTTTGAATAACGAATACACACTACCGCCACCTGCTGGTAAGGAGAGTTATTGCCACTCACGCATGCGCAGTTCGTACGTGCTTCGTGGCCGTCGGCTGAAGTCTTTGCGGGTGTTCCAGTGCGACACATGGCCAAGACGCAGAGACGCGAGGCGACGCAACAGTCGGGGTCCGTCTGTCTCAGTTCTTTGGTGTCAGCTTGGTGCGTCCGGGCCTTAACCCTGAACACGTCCCCACTTCTTCTCTGATTAACACCTATCTTTGTTTAACCAACACTTCCACAACAGTTTCTTCTCAGAACTCGAGACAATGACGCTGGGTTTGGATTGGCCGTGTGGCGGAAGTTCTTGATATTAACTATCGTCAAAGAGATGTCTTTCTGGTTCTTTAATCTTTTACAACATGAAGAGCAATGTCTCCACAGCCGAGTGCAACTACTCAAATTGAAGTTACAGGGTGTCTGCAGGAATCCTGAAGTCGCATGTACGACCTTTTAAGACCCTTTCCATACATTTTAAGACTTCATCGCCACTTTGAGTTCTAACCGGTTACCTTGGCAACACACTTCACCTCACATTGACTATATACAGCATTGATTGTCCTTCCTCCTTATCTTCCAACCGTTTGGACGCAGACTTGCATTTCCTCATAACGATGTTGTGTAACAACCGGCGTAAACGGACCTTCGCGCGCTATCGAGCAGTGAGCGCGCGATGTCCTGTTCAGATGGCGTCCAACCCAACGGGATGCCATCCATAAACTCCACAGAATCACACTACACACCGTCGCCACGACTACATTCAGGCAGACTGTAGAACACAACCTCTCTGGGCCATTTAGATACTTACTGGAAACAAGATACAAAATGTAATTTTCGCTAAATTGATTTATCAACTTTGAATACTTTTAAGACCCCGCGGACCCCCGGAGTTACGATGAATACATGCTTATCACGAGACAACTGACCCTATCAGAGTACAATACACCCCTTACTCTATCAACCAGAACCTCTCCCTTTTGTACCCTCCCGGATTGAACAATTCCCATTCATCCTCTTCTCATCCTGCACCGGCTGTCCGGTCTTACTCATGCTCCGAAGAGTCCGATTAACGTCTGTTTGGGAGGACGATGCAGGACGGCTGCTGGAGAGGATGATCTAAGGGACTTCCAGCAGACTAAACAATGAGCAGAGTGGATTTCAAACGGGGAGTTTTACAGTCCTGGGAAGCGGGGGGGGGAAACGAGCGCGCCGTTGTCGGAGATATATTGTTCTGCAGAGGTTCTGTTTTCAAAAGGCCGGAAACACGAGACGGCCGGGAGGAGAAAGCCCTGCCGTCTTTTGTCCGGTTAACCCCGTCACTATCACGTCTTCTGAACGTTATCTATTGCAGGTCGTCTCTCCTCCCTTTATCCTTCTGTCGTCTCCTCTCGAGCTCCTTCTCTTCCCCTTGGCTTTCATTTCCTCTACATTCTTTTTATTTCCCTCCTGTCCACATCAAAACTCTGGCAGCGGATCACTTGAATACTCCCTTGCACACCTGTGTGTGCACAGAGCTGGCACTGTATTTGTTAATGCCGTGCGATATGTACATGGATTCTTGAGTAACGACAGAGAAAGATGTATTGAGATCCTCTCACTAAATCTCTTCCTCACTCTCTCTCCAGATTTCACATCCTCTCCCACATCAGAGGCGTTGATAAAAGAGTCAGTGTCTCCTGACATGTCGTTAATTCTTTTGAAGTCCGGCTTCATACGCAGCAACTGTGAGTGTTGTACGGCTAAATAGACGTTTCTAGGAGCGACGATCCAGCAGCTTACGGGAAGATTCGAGGCTTTTTAAATCCCACTTTCAATTCGGCAGTATCCACATCTGGGAAATGCAAGACGTGTTGGTGATCCATTACAAGTGTTACCAGCTTTTATTTGACCATTATTTAACTCTATCAAATTAACAATATACAGTACGAGTTATTGTTCCCTGTATCCCCGTAAGGGTGAGTAATGCAAGAGGTATCTGCTAATATAAAACACGTACAAAATACATTTTAATAACCCCTAGTTTACAATTTGGAAAAAGTAATTGACATTATTCTCATAATCTTTGAGACATATATTAAAGTGAACATGATGGGATACTATAAGATGTTTAGTTTGTCCTGAAGCTTTATTCAAATGTTATTCTAAAAGTACGTTTTAATATTCAATTTGATTATTCGTGCAGCAATAACTCGATGTATTATCTTCCAAAGAATTGCAAAGTTCATCTATTTAATTTCTCCATGCGGCTTCACTATGACGATCTGAATTCCTGTGTGTGTGTGTGTGTGTGTGTGAGATGAGGGGCTCCCCGGGGGGGCCTTCGCTGACATGGGAAGCCATAAATAAGAGCGCCATGTCATGCGTCATTTGGGGGTCTGCTTCACACCCCCCCTCCCCCTCCCCCTCCCCACCGTTGAGCCGCCGAGCATGGCACCTCCTAGGGCGTAAATCCAAAACATCTGGGCAGAGGGCGAGGGCAGAAGGAACCTCCAGAACACCAGACGGACTGTCAGAAAACACTCGGGAGGAAAAGCAGATCCCGCCCGAAGGCCTCTAAGATAACACGGAGCTGCAATCACACTCAGACAGAAACACGCAGTTATTTCAGAGGCATAACGTCACCATCGTGGGACTAACGCAAAGGAGAGCAAGATGTCGGCTCCATCGTCTGCGTGTAAGCGATACAGAACGGGTTTCGCTCAAATGAAGACGTGAGGACTGGAATAAGAACATTTTAGGTGTCAAAGACTTATGGTTATTCATTCGTATTTTTTCATTTCCACGCCCGTGCCACGAGGCTTCAGCCGCTCTGCCCCCCGTCTCTCGCCCACAAGACATCCGCAATATGGACTCACTCCCACCTTCAGATCCAGCCTGAAAACACGCATTTTTAAACTGGCGTAAGGATAAGGATATTATGAATAAAGAAAGAAAGGGGTTTAAATGTATTTTTAAAGATAAGTCGAGCAAAGTTGAAACTGGTGCAGCATGCATCGAGTGAGAGGAGAAAGCATGGCACTTCCAACTTTCAATGTTTATATTTAAAAGGAATTTCTGTTGGGTGTGTCGATGACAAAATAATTTGCTTCATCTTCATCACTGTGATGCTGCGTTTCCATTGGTTACTCAGCCAGTAACTTGATTATAATTGGTACGTCTTTTGGAAGCAGAAGTTTAAGACTTTCAAAATACTTTTTTCTTTTAACACAATGTACAATTTAATACCCGTTTTCACTTTGTGTCGATACTGGCCGAAGTGCGACGGAAAATCTGTGTCCTATGAATAAATATAAGTCCATGGATTCATAGACTTTCGTAAACTACACATTCAAAATATAACAGCAATGTTAATCTAGACAAATAGAAGGATGCAATATCGTACCCATTTCGTATGTCTATAATAAAACAAAAGGGAAATCCCGGCTCTACTCGACTCTATTTTGGTTTTATATTATCAAAAGTCGAAACTGGTACTTTTTCAAGTTGAACACTTCTTTAGGACCACGATGTTCAATTTAATACCGTTTTTAATGTTGTGGTCGCGCTGGCAGAAGCACAAAGGAACACGAAGTCAATAGTCCTAAGCTAGACCGATTAAATATCTAAACCCTCTGAAGCTGGAAGGATAGCACCACACGGAATACAATCCCCATTATTACATCTATAAGACGAAATAAAACTCGGCCCCGATGTGCTCTACTTTGGTTCATAGTATTCGGTACTTTTTCAGGAAGCATTCCACAGGTTTAAGACTTTTAAAAAGGACCACAATGTACACTTTAATACCCGTTTTAAAGTTGCGGTCACACCGGCAGACGTACAAAGGAAAAATGAACAGCCTACGAATGAATATAAGTCATAAATGTAATATCTAACTCCTATGAAGCTTGAAGGGTCGCACGACAGTTATGTGCAAACTTAATTTCCTATCTTGTTTGGAAAACCATTACGTTGTGAATCCGTCCGTACTAGTGAGGTAGTCAAACAGGTACCGAAAGTGAGAGGAAATGATAAGTCAATCAAAATAAGGAGGATGTTTCACAAATAGATGGATGAAAGCGTCAAATGTCGTCGAGCAGAATCCCCCATGTGACTGCGCTTTGTTTCCATGAGGTTCCCCCCCCGTGACTCAAATCCCCGCCTCTCCGTAATCCCCAACAATTGGACTAAAGTTTCTCCAGAGCGCTTCGGGAAGAGGAGCCGGCCTTCAGGCGCTCGCTCTCTTATCTGCGGCGAGATACTCATCGCTCCCGAGGGGCGGGTCTCTTCTCTGCCTCCTGATCTCACTCGGCTTTCCACTCTTCTCTCGGTGTCAGAGATCGACCACATGATCCTTTTAACTGCTCTCTCCCTGCCAATCCTCATTGTGCCGGGTCCAAAGAGGAGGCTGGTGCTCTGGCTGCGTCCCAAACTAAAGGGAATACTGTGTGTGTGTGTGTGTGTGTGTGAGGATCCAATCTTAATCACTTTCCTTCTTTTGCATGGCTAACACACTCGTATCAATCCCTAATGAGGACATCAGCGCGATGTCAAAAAGCTTTTTTGGCTGTTATCCGCACTTTCGTTTAAAATTGAAATCCAATTATTTCCGTGTCGCTGAGGAAGAGACGGGACTGAAATATCACCCGTTTTAAAAATGGTCCGGACTGATGAAGCCCCGATGAGTCATCAGAGAAGACCAACTTTAGTTTGAGTCATATTACCTTTTATATATGTGTGTAGTCATCTGTTTTGTTTAAGAATTAGGAGACTAAATATCATAAACTCTGTCTCAATACTTTCTCAGGAATAGTCATTGATTTCTGATTCTCCGCTGGTTCCATCTTTGTTTCGACGAACTTCCTTCCAATGCAGCAAACTTAACCATCCGTCTAAAAGTCCTCGAAACAATCTTCTCTCCCCAATTCTTACACCGAAAAAGGGTACTGGGGTTCAGACACCGCACGGTTATCCGATAAGCAGTTGGTTTGAAGCGCACTGACCCCTTTGGCCCAGCAACAAGAGGGCGGTCAGGTCCACAGAGGACTCTTTACAGGTGGGGAGACGCAGAGAGGAAGACCTCTACATGAAAGGGTTAAGACACAGGGTTATGGGAGAGAGGGGCTAAGTGTCTGACTGTGACAGCCGCCAGCTGCATGCAATAATCCCCCTCACACACACTCACACACACACAGTCAGCGGTGTGTGTGTGAGAGAGACTTCCGGTAACAGGAGAGCAGTCAGACGGCGTTTTACGCCTCCTTCCTCCCTGAACTCCTCTCCGTTTAATCACCTCGTCCACGACACGCCTGTAAAACCTCCTGCGCTGTTTTATAATTTCCCCACAAGGCCCGTGACTGTTTCTCATTACCCAGCATGCTCGCTGGGCCTATAAGATGTGCACGGACATTGTACCTTAAAATCTGCAGGAGTGTGTGACGGCAGAGGCGGGAAGTAGTGGAGTACAAATACTTTGTTACTGCAAGTACATTTTTCTGGTATCAGTACTTTACTCCACGACGACTTTTTACTTTCTACTTCTTACATGTTGAACTCAAATACCTGTACTTTCTACTTCTTACATGTTGAACTCAAATACCTGTACTTTCTACTTCTTACATGTTGAACACAAATACCTGTACTTTCTACTTCTTACATGTTGAACTCAAATACCTGTACTTTCTACTTCTTACATGTTGAACCCAAATACCTGTACTTTCTACTTCTTACATGTTGAACTCAAATACCTGTACTTTCTACTTGTTACATGTTGAACACAAATACCTGTACTTTCTACTTCTTACATGTTGAACACAAATACTTGTACTTTCTACTTCTTACATGTTGAACACAAATACCTGTACTTTCTACTTCTTACATGTTGAACCCAAATACCTGTACTTTCTACTTCTTACATGTTGAACTCAAATACCTGTACTTTCTACTTCTTACATGTTGAACTCAAATACCTGTACTTTCTACTTCTTACATGTTGAACTCAAATACCTGTACTTTCTACTTCTTACATGTTGAACACAAATACTTGTACTTTCTACTTCTTACATGTTGAACACAAATACCTGTACTTTCTACTTCTTACATGTTGAACTCAAATACCTGTACTTTCTACTTCTTACATGTTGAACACAAATACCTGTACTTTCTACTTCTTACATGTTGAACTCAAATACCTGTACTTTCTACTTCTCACATGTTGAACACAAATACCTGTACTTTCTACTTCTCACATGTTGAACTCAAATACCTGTACTTTCTACTTCTTACATGTTGAACTCAAATACCTGTACTTTCTACTTCTTACATGTTGAACTCAAATACATGTACTTTCTACTTCTTACATGTTGAACTCAAATACCTGTACTTTCTACTTCTTACATGTTGAACTCAAATACCTGTACTTTCTACTTCTTACATGTTGAACACAAATACCTGTACTTTCTACTTCTCTCATGTTGAACTCAAATACCTGTACTTTCTACTTCTTACATGTTGAACTCAAATACCTGTACTGTCTACTTCTTACATGTTGAACTCAAATACCTGTACTTTCTACTTCTCTACATGTTGAACTCAAATACCTGTACTTTCTACTTCTTACATGTTGAACTCAAATACCTGTACTTTCTACTTCTCACATGTTGAACTCAAATACCTGTACTTTCTACTTCTTACATGTTGAACTCAAATACCTGTACTGTCTACTTCTTACATGTTGAACTCAAATACCTGTACTTTCTACTTCTCACATGTTGAACACAAATACCTGTACTTTCTACTTCTTACATGTTGAACCCAAATACCTGTACTTTCTACTTCCTACATGTTGAACTCAAATACCTGTACTTTCTACTTCTCTCATGTTGAACTCAAATACCTGTACTTTCTACTTCTTACATGTTGAACTCAAATACCTGTACTTTCTACTTCTTACATGTTGAACTCAAATACCTGTACTTTCTACTTCTCACATGTTGAACACAAATACCTGTACTTTCTACTTCTTACATGTTGAACCCAAATACCTGTACTTTCTACTTCCTACATGTTGAACTCAAATACCTGTACTTTCTACTTCTCACATGTTGAACACAAATACCTGTACTTTCTACTTCTTACATGTTGAACTCAAATACCTGTACTTTCTACTTCTCTCATGATGAACTCAAATACCTGTACTTTCTACTTCTCTCATGTTGAACTCAAATACCTGTACTTTCTACTTCTTACATGTTGAACTCAAATACCTGTACTGTCTACTTCTTACATGTTGAACTCAAATACCTGTACTTTCTACTTCTTACATGTTGAACTCAAATACCTGTACTTTCTACTTCTTACATGTTGAACTCAAATACCTGTACTTTCTACTTCTTACATGTTGAACACAAATACCTGTACTTTCTACTTCTTCCATGTTGAACTCAAATACCTGTACTTTCTACTTCTTACATGTTGAACTCAAATACCTGTACTTTCTACTTCTCACATGTTGAACTCAAATACATGTACTTTCTACTTCTTACATGTTGAACTCAAATACCTGTACTTTCTACTTCTTACATGTTGAACTCAAATACCTGTACTTTCTACTTCTTACATGTTGAACACAAATACCTGTACTTTCTACTTCTCTCATGTTGAACTCAAATACCTGTACTTTCTACTTCTTACATGTTGAACTCAAATACCTGTACTGTCTACTTCTTACATGTTGAACTCAAATACCTGTACTTTCTACTTCTCACATGTTGAACACAAATACCTGTACTTTCTACTTCTTACATGTTGAACCCAAATACCTGTACTTTCTACTTCCTACATGTTGAACTCAAATACCTGTACTTTCTACTTCTCTCATGTTGAACTCAAATACATGTACTTTCTACTTCTTACATGTTGAACTCAAATACCTGTACTGTCTACTTCTTACATGTTGAACTCAAATACCTGTACTTTCTACTTCTCACATGTTGAACACAAATACCTGTACTTTCTACTTCTTACATGTTGAACCCAAATACCTGTACTTTCTACTTCTTACATGTTGAACTCAAATACCTGTACTTTCTACTTCTCACATGTTGAACACAAATACCTGTACTTTCTACTTCTTACATGTTGAACCCAAATACCTGTACTTTCTACTTCCTACATGTTGAACTCAAATACCTGTACTTTCTACTTCTCACATGTTGAACACAAATACCTGTACTTTCTACTTCTTACATGTTGAACTCAAATACCTGTACTTTCTACTTCTCTCATGTTGAACTCAAATACATGTACTTTCTACTTCTTACATGTTGAACTCAAATACCTGTACTGTCTACTTCTTACATGTTGAACTCAAATACCTGTACTTTCTACTTCTTACATGTTGAACTCAAATACCTGTACTTTCTACTTCTTACATGTTGAACTCAATACCTGTACTTTCTACTTCTTACATGTTGAACACAAATACCTGTACTTTCTACTTCTTACATGTTGAACCCAAATACCTGTACTTTCTACTTCTCTCATGTTGAACTCAAATACCTGTACTTTCTACTTCTTACATGTTGAACTCAGATACCTGTACTTTCTACTTCTTACATGTTGAACTCAAATACCTGTACTTTCTACTTCTTACATGTTGAACTCAAATACCTGTACTTTCTACTTCTTACATGTTGAACACAAATACCTGTACTTTCTACTTCTTCCATGTTGAACTCAAATACCTGTACTTTCTACTTCTTACATGTTGAACCCAAATACCTGTACTTTCTACTTCTTACATGTTGAACCCAAATACCTGTACTTTCTACTTCTTACATGTTGAACTCAAATACCTGTACTTTCTACTTCTCTCATGTTGAACTCAAATACCTGTACTTTCTACTTCTCTCATGTTCCAAACAGCTGGTTCCTTTAGTCTGAATGTGTGTTGGTGCGTGGTCATTATTCTTTAGAGTCACTGCGTGCCTATTGGTTGGAACACGATCCGTGTATCCATCACTTCCTGGTCTTCTCTAAAGAAGAGGGACCAATGGAAACGTTGTCATGTTGCCGTTGGTCACCATGGAAACATTCATTAGCTAACAATGACATTATTGTTCTATTGATATAAAGGGAGGTCAGGTACTCTTTAAAGCAGCTGCTAGCTATGGGTACTTTCTACTGAAGCACACTTCAAAGCCTCTTTACTTTCACTTGAGTAAAGAAGTTGAGTCAGTACTTCTACTTTCCCCAGAGTATTTTTAAACATGAGTATCTGTACTTCTACTTGAGTAAAGGATGTGTGTACTGAGCCCCTCACTCACTGTTATGAAAACCCTCCTTTATTGCTATGGCAACTGAGAGTGTGTACGACAAAGACAGATTACGTGTACGACATGTTTACTGAAAACAATACATTCCAGCATATGAAGAGAGGGCCTGATGAAGAGAGGGCTGATGAAGAGAGGGCCTGATGAAGGGAGGGCCTGATGAAGAGAGGGCCTGATGAAGGGAGGGCCTGATGAAGGGAGGGCTGATGAAGGGAGGGCTGATGAAGGGAGGCCACACTGACTAACCAGCCAAAGATGGGACGAAACGCTGAAAACACATGTCTTTTTTAAAGTGAACAATTCAGAGTGACTTTAAAGCCGCGAGGCCCGACGCTAAGTGTTCATAAACAACAGGAACGCTTTCTGGAGAGGAACAAAAGCCGTGTTATGGATTCAGTCTGCAGACAAAACATGGAGCTGACGGAGGCGCGGTGGACCTCACGTATGCATCAAATAAAAGCAGGACGATGTGATCTATGAGTTAGGATAGAAAAGGAAGTGTATAAGGTAATGAAGGACACCGTTTGAGCAAGATAAGAAGTCATGGAGTGCAGCCGAACATATGCATTACATCGTATTTTCTACATTATGTTTGGGAATAATTGCGTAGTTTTCCTCCAGAACATCGGATGAAGTCTGGGTCCAAACCCTTGTTGTGGACATGTTAGATACTTTCTGTAGAGCGATCTCCGCAGAGTGCTCAGTGCTCCCGCAGCAGCACGGCGGCCGTAACCCATAATTACTCCGCGATGCAGTGCTTTTATCCACACGAGGCGAGAGACCACTTCATCGTCTGTGGGCGAGTGTTTACGAGCCGCCTCACACACTTTCACAGCACCGCAAACACCCAGTAAACACCGGGGCGGCTTTAACACGTGATTAAGACGCAGCTAATGAGATAGCGGACAGTTAAACTGTGAGGAGAATCGTAAAGCGAGGGTTCAGTACGAGCAGCAGGCCGCTGACAAACGAGCCAACGTCTCTCGTTTCGGCGGGGGAATGTAAATAGCAGACTTTGCATGGTAGAAGCCCCCCATGTGCACCATCCGTCCACTCTCCTGCAGCGGTTGGTCCCATGAAACCGGGGTCAGGGTACTAATGGAGGACCCCGTGGCCTCTGGAAACAAACCCCCCCTGCTATCTGCGCTCTTATAAATCAAGAAGGCTTCATTGAGAGTGGCAGTGTCCTCTGATGTCTCGGCCACGTCTCATTTCAAAGTCCTCCTGAAGGCTCACACGGTTCCTCACTGTGCATGTGTGTGTGTGTGTGTGTGTGTGTGTGTGTGTGTGTGAGAGGGGGAGTTAAAGAGAGACAGTGAGAGAAAGAAAGAGTTTGGGTTAAAGAGAGGGAATTAGGAATAAAGAGCCAGAGGAAAGTGAGGCCTCTAAAACAAATGTTTGTTCAGTTACTGCCAGAGGTGGGAAGTACAAATACTTTGTTACTGGAGTTAAGTACATTTCTCTGGTATCAGTACTTTACTCCACTACTTATTTTTCTGACGACTTTTTACTTTGACTTCTTACATGTTGAACCCAAATACCTGTACTTTCTACTTCTTACATGTTGAACTCAAATACCTGTACTTTCTACTTCTTACATGTTGAACTCAAATACCTGTACTTTCTACTTCTTACATGTTGAACACAAATACCTGTACTTTCTACTTCTTACATGTTGAACACAAATACCTGTACTTTCTACTTCTCACATGTTGAACTCAAATACCTGTACTTTCTACTTCTTACATGTTGAACACAAATACCTGTACTTTCTACTTCTTACATGTTGAACACAAATACCTGTACTTTCTACTTCTCTACATGTTGAACTCAAATACCTGTACTTTCTACTTCTTACATGTTGAACACAAATACCTGTACTTTCTACTTCTTACATGTTGAACTCAAATACCTGTACTTTCTACTTCTTACATGTTGAACACAAATACCTGTACTTTCTACTTCTTACACTTTGAACACAAATACCTGTACTTTCTACTTCTTACATGTTGAACACAAATACCTGTACTTTCTACTTCTTACATGTTGAACTCAAATACCTGAACTTTCTACTTCTTACATGTTGAACCCAAATACCTGTACTTTCTACTTCTCTCATGTTGAACTCAAATACCTGTACTTTCTACTTCTTACACTTTGAACACAAATACCTGTACTTTCTACTTCTTACATGTTGAACACTAATACCTGTACTTTCTACTTCTCTCATGTTGAACTCAAATACCTGTACTTTCTACTTCTTACATGTTGAACTCAAATACCTGTACTTTCTACTTCTCTCATGTTGAACTCAAATACCTGTACTTTCTACTTCTTACATGTTGAACACAAATACCTGTACTTTCTACTTCTTACATGTTGAACTCAAATACCTGTACTTTCTACTTCTTACATGTTGAACACAAATACCTGTACTTTCTACTTCTTACACTTTGAACACAAATACCTGTACTTTCTACTTCTTACATGTTGAACTCAAATACCTGTACTTTCTACTTCTCTCATGTTGAACTCAAATACCTGTACTTTCTACTTCTTACACTTTGAACACAAATACCTGTACTTTCTACTTCTTACATGTTGAACACAAATACCTGTACTTTCTACTTCTTACACTTTGAACACAAATACCTGTACTTTCTACTTCTTACATGTTGAACACAAATACCTGTACTTTCTACTTCTTACATGTTGAACTCAAATACCTGTACTTTCTACTTCTTACATGTTGAACCCAAATACCTGTACTTTCTACTTCTCTCATGTTGAACTCAAATACCTGAACTTTCTACTTCTTACACTTTGAACACAAATACCTGTACTTTCTACTTCTTACATGTTGAACACTAATACCTGTACTTTCTACTTCTCTCATGTTGAACTCAAATACCTGTACTTTCTACTTCTTACATGTTGAACTCAAATACCTGTACTTTCTACTTCTCTCATGTTGAACTCAAATACCTGTACTTTCTACTTCTTACATGTTGAACTCAAATACCTGTACTTTCTACTTCTTACATGTTGAACACAAATACCTGTACTTTCTACTTCTTACACTTTGAACACAAATACCTGTACTTTCTACTTCTTACATGTTGAACTCAAATACCTGTACTTTCTACTTCTTACACTGTTGAACACAAATACCTGTACTTTCTACTTCTTACATGTTGAACTCAAATACCTGTACTTTCTACTTCTTACATGTTGAACTCAAATACCTGTACTTTCTACTTCTTACATGTTGAACTCAAATACCTGTACTTTCTACTTCTCTACATGTTGAACTCAAATACCTGTACTTTCTACTTCTTACATGTTGAACTCAAATACCTGTACTTTCTACTTCTCTCATGTTGAACTCAAATACCTGTACTTTCTACTTCTTACATGTTGAACTCAAATACCTGTACTTTCTACTTCTTACATGTTGAACCCAAATACCTGTACTTTCTACTTCTTACATGTTGAACTCAAATACCTGTACTTTCTACTTCTTACATGTTGAACACAAATACCTGTACTTTCTACTTCTTACATGTTGAACTCAAATACCTGTACTTTCTACTTCTCTCATGTTGAACTCAAATACCTGTACTTTCTACTTCTTACATGTTGAACTCAAATACCTGTACTTTCTACTTCTTACATGTTGAACTCAAATACCTGTACTTTCTACTTCTTACATGTTGAACTCAAATACCTGTACTTTCTACTTCTTACATGTTGAACACAAATACCTGTACTTTCTACTTCTTACACTTTGAACACAAATACCTGTACTTTCTACTTCTTACATGTTGAACACAAATACCTGTACTTTCTACTTCTTACATGTTGAACTCAAATACCTGTACTTTCTACTTCTTACATGTTGAACTCAAATACCTGTACTTTCTACTTCTTACATGTTGAACTCAAATACCTGTACTTTCTACTTCTCACATGTTGAACTCAAATACCTGTACTTTCTACTTCTTACATGTTGAACTCAAATACCTGTACTTTCTACTTCTCTCATGTTGAACTCAAATACCTGTACTTTCTACTTCTTACACTGTTGAACACAAATACCTGTACTTTCTACTTCTTACATGTTGAACACAAATACCTGTACTTTCTACTTCTCTCATGTTGAACTCAAATACCTGTACTTTCTACTTCTTACATGTTGAACTCAAATACCTGTACTTTCTACTTCTCTCATGTTGAACTCAAATACCTGTACTTTCTACTTCTTACATGTTGAACACAAATACCTGTACTTTCTACTTCTTACATGTTGAACTCAAATACCTGTACTTTCTACTTCTTACATGTTGAACACAAATACCTGTACTTTCTACTTCTTACATGTTGAACACAAATACCTGTACTTTCTACTTCTTACATGTTGAACTCAAATACCTGTACTTTCTACTTCTTACATGTTGAACACAAATACCTGTACTTTCTACTTCTCTCATGTTGAACTCAAATACCTGTACTTTCTACTTCTTACATGTTGAACTCAAATACCTGTACTTTCTACTTCTTACATGTTGAACTCAAATACCTGTACTTTCTACTTCTCACATGTTGAACTCAAATACCTGTACTTTCTACTTCTTACATGTTGAACTCAAATACCTGTACTTTCTACTTCTTACATGTTGAACTCAAATACCTGTACTTTCTACTTCTTACATGTTGAACACAAATACCTGTACTTTCTACTTCTCTACATGTTGAACTCAAATACCTGTACTTTCTACTTCTTACATGTTGAACTCAAATACCTGTACTTTCTACTTCTTACATGTTGAACTCAAATACCTGTACTTTCTACTTCTTACATGTTGAACTCAAATACCTGTACTTTCTACTTCTCTCATTTCCCAAACAGCTGGTTCCTTTAGTCTGAATGTGTGTTTTGGGTGCGTGGTCATTATTCTTTAGAGTCACTGCGTGCCTATTGGTTGGAACACGATCCGTGTATCCATCACTTCCTGGTCTTCTCTAAAGAGAGGGACCAATGGAAACGTTGTCATGTTGCCGTTGGTCACCATGGAAACATTCATTAGCTAACAATGACATTATTGTTCTATTAATATAAAGGGAGGTCAGGTACTCTTTAAAAGCAGCTGCTAGCTATGGGTACTTTCTACTGAAGGACACTTCAAAGCCTCTTTACTTTCACTTGAGTAAAGAAGTTTAGTCAGTACTTCTACTTTCACCAGAGTATTTTTAAACAGGAGTATCTGTACTTCTACTTGAGGAAAGGATGCGTGTACTTTTGCCATCTCGGGTTACTATGCTGCATTACAGCGCTCACTTGAAAGCATGCTCTATAAATCACACCGTCATTACACTACTAACATGATGTGAAATATAACCAAGTGTTGAATCAGACTTTAGTTCCACCTGGAGTAAACCCACCAGCTACCCTGCAGTCTACAAAGTACTTCAGACTAGCTGCACCTTCACCAGCTTTGAGAACACTTTCATGATCAATCATTATAAAACATATCATATATATTATTCTGAAATGGACCAATCTGCACAACGACTACTTTCACTGTCTTTCCTATATTTTGAGAGATCTGAGTACTTCTACTTTTACTTGATGAACATTTTGAATGCAGGACTTTTACTGTAACAGAGTATTCCTACACTCTGGTACTTCTACTTTTACTCAAGTACAAGACCTGGGTACTTCTACTTTTACTCAAGTACAAAACCTGAGTACTTCTACTTTTACTCAAGTACAAGATCTGGGTACTTCTACTTTTACTCAAGAACAAGACCTGAGTACTTCTACTTCTAATCAAGTACACGATCTGAGTACTTCTACTTTTACTCAAGACCAAGACCTGAGTACTTCTACTTTTACTCAAGACCAAGACCTGAGTACTTCTACTTTTACTCAAGACCTGGGTACTTCTACTTTTACTCAGGTACACGATCTTAGTACTTCTACTTTTACTCAAGTACAAGACCTGAGTACTTCTACTTTTACTCAAGACCAAGATCTGGGTACTTCTACTTTTACTCAAGTACAAGACCTGAGTACTTCTACTTTTACTCAAGACCAAGACCTGAGTACTTCTACTTTTACTCAAGTACAAGATCTGAGTACTTCTAATCAAGTACACGATCTGAGTACTTCTACTTTTACTCAAGACCAAGACCTGAGTACTTCTACTTTTACTCAAGTACAAGATCCGAGTACTTCTAATCAAGTACAAGACCTGAGTACTTCTACTTTTACTCAAGACCAAGATCGAGTACTTCTAATCAAGTACAAGACCTGAGTACTTCTACTTTTACTCAAGACCAAGATCTGAGTACTTCTACTTTTCCTTTAGTACGTGCGTTCACACCAACGCCAGAGCAGCTGAGAGCAGATCACCAGAAGCAGGCAGACGCTCTGAAGCCTCTGCAGGGAGAAGCACATCAATATCATTCTGAAAAGCACCGAGGGAGACGTTTCAGGAATCCTTAGTTTTCTAACCCCCCCCCCGCGTTGCTCGGAACTCATGGAGAAACCATGCTTTGCTTTCAGGGGATAAAGCTGTCTGGATTAATTAAAGTGAAGGTTTGTCTTTGTGTTATGGAGATATTTATATTCCTAAGTCTTATTCTAACATCTGGTCGGTGTAGCTCCAGCCAAGTGTAGCCGAGCTTCGTTCAAAACAGAAACCAAGCCTCCCTTCCAGCACCTCTGAAGCTTACGAATTTAAACGATATATTTATCTTATTTAATTCCTAAAAACAACAGTACACTTTCTTGGCTTGGAGTGGCCGCACATAACTCCGTGAAACCACAACCAACTACACGTTGCTCCAAACAGGGGTCGATCTATCGGCTGAAAGCAGCAGCTGAGGTGCGTGAGGGGTAATTCGTCTTATCACTAGATCACGTTGCGGATAAATGCTCGCTGAATCCCGCAGGCCTTTGAACACGAGGACATTTGTTAAGACGTGTTTAAGGAACATGCATTTCCTCTCCTGTTTCACTCGCCGCTCAAATGACTTCCCCACAGATTTGCACACACACACACACACACACACACACACACACACACACACACACACACACACACACACACACACACACACACACACACACACACACACACACACACACACACACACACACACACACACACACACACACACACACACACACACACACACACACACACACACACACACACACACACACACACACACACACACACACACACACACACACACACACACACACACACACAACACAGGCACACACACAACGCAGTCACACACACAACGCAGGCCCCCCCTTACTTACTCACACACACACACACACACACACACACACACACACACACACACACACACACACACACACACACACACACACACACACACACACACCACACACACACACACACACACACACACACACACACACACACACACACACACACACACACACACACACACACACACACACACACACACACACACACACACACACACACACACACACACACACACACACACACACACACACACACACACACACACACACACACACGGCAGGAGTGTGTGACACCTCCGTCGTAACTGGTGTTAACCCCCGACTAACTGTTGTTGTGAGTGTTTCAGAAAGTCTGCAGTTTGAGGCCTGAGAAAGCGTTAACATCCAGATGAGAGGACGGTGCTCATGCTGGGGTGTGTGGTGTGTGTGTGTGTGTGTGTGTGTGTGTGTGTGTGTGTGAGGGGTAGACAGACAGGAAAACATTCCCCAGTCGCTACGCTCATCTCCATAACTCATTACCTGCCACTGGACACTGAGGGTCATTAAGCCCCGATTCACGACTGCAAGGCTCATCTTCTCCCGCCTTATGGTGGTCGTCAGCGTTAAATAAATCACGTGCAGTAACTGTGTGTCAGGCTGCAGGGACCTGTCAATCAAACCTAATCATTTTAGAAGTTAGATTATCAAAATTGTGTACGCAGGAAATCAGTGAATCAACAAGAGTGTAATTGCCACCAACAATACAGGTCATTGTTCAGCGCGTGTGTGTGTGTGTGTGTGTATATAAGTATATGTGTGGTTGTTTTTATGCCCGGGAGGCATCCCTGCAATTACTGTCAGTGTGTGATTTGCTTTTGGAGCCCTCTGCGATGATGCTGTGTCACATATCAAGTTAAAAGGCTTTTTTAATATCCATAACTACACAGGTTGCACAACACACGACCCAACGAGAGAACACGATCTGTGCAGCCCCGTATCAGATGTGTGTAAACTTTAAGTAATTGTGTGAAATGTTGTGAGAAAACATAAAGCGATATTTCCACCCAAATATACATCAAGCCTTCGACCCGTGTGACACTTGTTATTCATGCGCGCCTGCAAAGACGACGGACAGAGACTGTTGAACATTAGGGTCGGAGCAGGTATGCATGTAGTTATGAGTAGAATGACTTTTTAAACTTCAATTTTCTCACTTTTTAGATTCTTTATTCACTTTAAATCTAGTAAAAAAAGTCCCACCTGTTGCGTAATCGATCCACCACTGGTCATTGTGTTAAAATATACAAAGTGAGTGCACAGACGAATATAGTGCCCGTGAAAGAGGCTGTTGAATATTAGGATCGGAGCAAATATGCAGGAAGTACTGAGCATATAATAGAAAGAAAATATTAAGATATAACATTAAGAAATATGACTTTCTCTCACTTTTAAAATGTTCAACCTGTTGAGTTATCAATCCACAACGGATCATTTTGAGGGTTAAGTGTTCCTTTAAGCTTCCCTTACTGCAGTTTGTATATTAGAGAAATCCCACAGATCGGCAGACAGTAAATCTGTTTGCATAATGCTGATTATAAATCAAAGGGTACATGTCGTCCTCGGTGGAGTGAGAAGCTAACCGCGTCCGTGTTTTCTCCACAGGTGACATATCTCACATGTTGTCAGACGGAGATGTCAAAAAGATAAATAAAACCCGCGAGCCGTTATCTCCGGGACCTTTTCGGCGAGGCGGGCTATCACTCGGTTTCAAAGGACATTAAGATAATGAGCAGCCGACGGTACAAAAGAGCGGTAGGTAGCGGGTTAGCATCGCCTCCCACACGGGGGTGGGTGAGGAGGTGCGATTAGTTTTCAGACCTTTATCTTCCACTGATTTGTGCGTGTGGGAAATCACGGCTGCGGCTAAAACATCTTGCTGCTGTTAGCATGGGGGTGATAATGAAGCTAACACCTCTGCTCGCCTTAAAGCAATTACCCTGCTCTAACGGGGCAGAACACAACCGTTAATACGTGTTTAAATATAAGTTCCTGTCAGCACTTGTGTAAAAATAGTTCACATCAAAACAATATCTTATTACGATGATACAAAAACAACCGCATTTAACATCACTTGTGGGTAATGAGGGGTATCGCCTCTCCATTCATCCACACATCAAGGAACGTAATTCAGCAGGTGGAGTAAGCAATCTGTCGAGCTGTTTATTTAAAAGTGGGACTACTTTACACATCTCTGATAACTGAAAAGAGTCCAATGACTTTACGACGAGCAGCCGGAGCCTCAGGCATCTCGCTTTTGTTTTGCAGAACAGAAATGATCATGTGTTATCATCTGCTGACTTAATGTGAGAGAAGCCTGTTGCTTGATGATAGATGGATAGATGTAGCATGCGGCCTGGAATAAAGGATAGTAGCAGTTGAATTCATGGATGCCTTACGTATAAAACTACACAGCTTTCTGTACAACCAGGGGCGGTTCTAGGGGCGGGGCAGGGGGGGCCAGTGCCCCCTAACACTGACCCTCTGACCCCCCTAAAAATGAAAAGTGAAAAAAATATTTATTACACGATTTATTGAATCACGGAATAGACGGAACTAACGTTATTCGTCATTCCAGTCGGACCCATTAGAGCGGTGCACTCAGGACCCATTAGAGCGGTGCACTCACTTTCACTGTCCAGCTGAAGCGCGCGAAAAACAAACACTTTTCATCTCATCAGAGGCATCCAAGAAAGACTGATTGAAAGCTACGTTTCGAGAGACGACCACGATAATTGAAGGTGATTTGAACTATTGTATCCGTGTAATTGTAGATGTAAAGTAGAGATGAACGTTCATTGCCTTTATTTTTATATAAATATGGTGTTAGTGCAAAAATGGTACTATAACTTAAGCTGAAGCTAACAGTAACAACTGTAAGATATATCTGAAATAAACAAGTGTACTGAAACAAATACCAATACAATAACTGCCCCCCCCCAGTCAAATTGGTCTAGAACCGCCACTGTGTACGACACACATTTTAACAGAAGTTTGAGAGAAAACGGCAAAAGAAAATGTGCTTCCATCCAGTATTCTGATATAAGAAGTGGGCGGGGCAAGTTTTCCAATCAGAAATCTATTCTAGGCGTGAATGCACGACGAGGACTGGGTTTCCTGCATACACGCTGCACAGGCGGCTAACACATAGCTAACCCATTCAGAAGGCTGTGTCATCGCTCTGCACAATCCTTTCGACACGGTATCTTATTTGCACCTGTCCCGCTGCTGATTAGATATAACCCACGCCAAATTCCTTAAAGATAAGATAAGTACTTTATTGATCCTAATTTGGGTAATGTTTGCGTTGCAGCAGCAAACAAAGACAAGGCATTGTACATAAGAGAAATGAAAAGACTAGAAATAAGAAGAGAGGTCCTGCATCCTCTAAATCAGTGGTTCTCAAACTTTTTTCAATAATGTTCCCCCTTTTAAAAAGAAATGCAGCCACGTACCCTCTGATCAGCGCAGAAACAATGTGTGAGGGAGAAAAAGCCTATAAAGAGGTCCAGCCAGCGCACCATCAGAGTCTGATTCATTAAAACAACAGTAACTGAGAAACACTTAAATGTACATTTCAAATGTTTACAATCCATCACTAAATTCATGGCAACCCAATTTTAACATCATGCAATAACACGGAGACGACGTTAGCTGCTTTGAACTGATCTTTCTAATAAGTTGTACAACGTAGTGAAACATGGGCTCGAGCTTCACTGAGGATCCTTGTTATTCTGACAGGGAGGCCAACTGCAGCTATTACACTTCGCGTTTTGAAATATGTGAAACTCTGTTAATATAAAACCCACGCTGCTCAAACTTCCTTACTTTTACTAAAATTGGTATATTTCATTATTTATTTATTTTGGGGCGTGGGGAATGAAGAGAAAAAGATATATGAGCATCTTATGAGCATGGGATTTTGACCCCTCATATAAACATATGCATAATGCTATACTTGCGGCCACACGCCGTTGCCAAGCAACGCTTATTGTTTAGGTCCTTTGAAAAGCAGAACATATCATTAGCTAGATCTGATAGATTTGGACATAGACGCGAGTGAAGTCTAACCGGACGCGAGACAGAGATCCGATCGGCTGCTGCTGACGGAGAACACGCAGCTCTGCATGATCACAGCTCCGCGCTGTGACGGACCGCTGAGCGGAGCAAAATTAAATACACTAAGAGTTAGACCGAACA
The DNA here is from genome assembly GCA_036324595.1 of Champsocephalus gunnari. Taxonomy (NCBI): domain Eukaryota; kingdom Metazoa; phylum Chordata; class Actinopteri; order Perciformes; family Channichthyidae; genus Champsocephalus; species Champsocephalus gunnari. The sequence continues at coordinate 27,262,689 of CM070448.1, read as the reverse complement.
CACTGAGCTAGTTCTTCTACTCTGGAACTAGCCAAACTAGTTATACATATATGTATTCTTTACTGTCGGGTCACTCATTACAGGTTCAGCGAGCTGCACGAGCCTGAGAGGAAGAGGGAGAGGAAAAGAGAGCATCCCGTTTATTTTCTCCATTTAATTATCCAGAGTTTCTGTAAACCTTTGAATAAAGCAGTTCATCTACTATTAGTAGTTCGTTTAAATGCATTTATGTTTACATAAAATAAATCTCACGTACCCCCTGCAGTACTACCACGTACCCCTAGGGGTCCGCGTGAGAACCACTGCTCTAAATAATGAATATCTCACTTCCTGTGTCTCTTACGATGTCAAAATAACCTCCTGAAAGTACTCAAATGTCTCGATGTGTTCCGTCTTCTTGCGGAGCAGCAGCTCTGAGAGAGACGCCTCGTCTTTCAGGGCGACAACAGATCGACCCGGCCGTCTCCACTGGACGGTTCGACACCAGCGCTCACGACCTGCTCAATACGTGGGTGTTTTCCACCGACTCTGCTCTCAGCTGGAAGTCGTTCGTCACACAGGAGGTTTGAAGTCTTTTAGAAAAGTCTTACGCGTTACGTCTTCCTCATCAGTTTACTGCTTCCTCCCTTTTCGAGGTTAGCGGAACAACGTGTTCAATAAAAGGTTAAAAACAACAGAAACACATTTTAATGCCACCGTTGATAACCGGCTGTGAAGGTCCTTTGGGAAGTGCAACATTTCTTTGCTCTATTTTCTACCTGAATATACGCACGCACGCACACGCACACGCACACACACACACACACGCACACACACACACACATACGCACTTATCCGTGTTGAATTAGCATCAAATGATTCGTTCATTTATCAAAGTTACAAGAGCTAACCAAGTCAAATTGCCGATGTGAATCTTACGTAAAAGGGACTTGGGTGCTTGTGTGTGTGTGTGTGTGTGTGTGTGTGTGTGTGTGTGTGTGTGTGTGTGTGTGTGTGTGTGTCTCTGTGTGTGTGTGTGTCTCTGTGTGTCTGTGTGTGTGTGTGTGTCTCTGTGTATGTGTGTGTGTGTGTGTGTGTGTGTCTCTCTGTGTGTGTGTGTGTCTGTGTGTGTGTGTGTGTGTGTGTGTGTCTCTGTGTGTGTGTCTGTGTGTGTGTGTCTCTGTGTGTGTGTGTGTCTCTGTGTGTCTGTGTCTCTGTGTGTGTGTGTGTCTCTGTGTATGTGTGTCTCTCTCTCTGTGTGTGTGTGTGTGTGTGTGTGTGTGTGTGTCTGTGTGTGTGTGTGTCTGTGTCTGTGTGTGTGTCTGTGTCTGTGTGTGTGTGTGTGTGTTTAAGTCCTGTAGGAAGCATTTAAATGTCACTCTGCAGGTTGTACCTTGTTCTCTGAAGTAAATCTGACCTCCTTTATTTTATTCGTTAACTTATCCTACCAAGTAACATTGACGATGTGAATCTTACGTAAAAGGGACTTGGGTGCTTATGTGTGTGTGTGTGTGTGTGTGTGTGTGTGTGTGTGTGTGTGTGTGTTCAGTTCCACTCCATGTCAGCCCTTAATAGACATGCTAACGCTCCAGAGGGGCCACTTGCAGCTATCAACATGTCCCCTAATGGGCAAGTTCATGTTTGTCCTCCCTCCGCTGGACGCACGGGGACTGTTATCTCCCATGTTCTCCCCCTGTCCTCATCAATCTCCCGCTTCCCCCACTCAATCAGTTCCTCTCTCTCTGGATCGTTTACCAGCTCTCCTCCTCCTCCATCATTCTCTCACTGCTGCTCTCGTCACACTCTAATCTGAAGCTCTGAAAGGCGTTTCCTGAGGAGAGGTGATGGATCGTTCCTCGGCTGCTGGGTGAGGGGAGGGAAGCGGGGTGGGCAGGGGGTCTCCAAGTGATGCAAGGTTATTACAAAATACTGAGTGTCCTCCTCCAGCATGAGAGTAGCATGCTAACAAAGGTATCTCAACTGTAGCTGTGAGCATGACAGGATGTGTGATGACCTGGGAGAGCATCAGGACTGCTTGAGGCAGATGATAGCTATGTGATGAACATGATGGTTCAGCCTCTATGGAGAGAGACATCAAGCATGCTCATTTCTGACGTGGAGCTAATCTGAAGTACACATTGAAGACTGCTTTCTGTTCCTCCATCTTGTGACTGTGTGACTCCCTCTTGTATCTGGAGAGGTTCACAGATACATGGATCCTGAGGCTGAAGCTGGAGCCGGGGACGAGGGATTATTAAAAATCAGATTTTTTCCGATTTTTGAGAAAAAGTCAGATTTTTGAGAAAAAGTCTAGATTTTTGAGATGTTTGAGAGAGTCAGAATTTGGAGGAAAATACTAACAAATTCTCTTTATTTATTTTTGACTACTTCCATTCTTGAGAGGATAATCAATACATGGCTAATCTGAAGTAAACATTGAATACTGCTTTCTATCCCTCCATCTTGAGACCGTGTGACTCCCTCTCTTGATATCAGCATGTGAAGGACACTGTGAAGGAACTACTCTCTGTACGTGATGACTCCTTCCCTTCTGGAGAGGACCTCAGACACATGGATCCTGAGATGAAGCTGTTAACGAGGGATTAACATTTTAAGTATTCAGAAAAAAATCCGAATTTTGAGAAATAATCCAGAATTCTGAGATTTTTAGAAAAGTCATAAAAATTGAGAAAGTCAGGATTTTGAGATTTTGAGAAAAAAGCCCACACACACACACACACACACACACACACACACACACACACACACACACACACACACACACACACACACACACACACACACACACACACACACACACACACACACACACACACACACACACAAACAATTAAGTAGGCAAATTAACTCAAACACGTCATGTTACAATTATGTTGCTGCTTGCTACAAAAGGAAAACTCGCGCGGCTCTCATGTCGGGGGTTCTCGAGTGAGTGACAGCAAGCCACCGATCAAATCTCCATAGCAACCGGACCCGGAGATCAAAGGGAGAAACACTGAATAAAGTGGTTTCATGTGTTCCTCCAGTTCGGCGCTGCTAACCGAGCTAGCTCAGCTCGTTGCTCCGATGACTTGAGATCCAGACGTCCGTGACTAAAATCCTTCATCCGGTTAAATATAGTTAAAAAAAGACCAATTGTATCATTAAAGTTCAAGAAAGGAGGGTTTGCGGGGAAAAAAAACGGTCTTTTCTTTAATTCCTGTATTTTTTCATATCGCAGTGGGGGGGGGGCCCTACCTGTGCGACCCCCTGATCCGAACACCAACGCACAACCCACTGCACCACACGCCTCCACTTTATTTGTAGGATATTTATTTCAATTCGTAGAAAAGATAATTTTCTCGTCCAGACATACTTCCTTTCTTCTGCGCAACCTTCCATATCTGTGTTTCTCTCCCGTTCCTCGCTTACTTTTAGGTTGTGTTCAATGACTGCAATTGCAGGAGAATGATTGTGATTGGTCAGCAGTGTATCCAACAAGTCCTTCATTCATTCGGATTCATTCATCCTTGAGTCAGCGGTGCTCCGTCAGACTGACCTTTCTTGGAGAACATTGTATTTCTGTATCAAGCAGAAGACGCGAGTTCATTTCCTGTCCTTGACCTTGCACGTCCTGCTACGTCATTATTGCGCCTTCACACACTTGGATGCTAAAAAGATATCTCCTGCAGCCTCATTCTATAACGTATAAATAAATGTACTCCTCGCCCCGTCTGCTCATTATCGCCCGCCTTCAGCTCTGCCGGACAAGGTCAGAGGCCCAATTAAAGTGTTTTGCTGTAGGGAGGATCTGATGAGTATTTGTGAAGCGGCTTTATTAGATAACAGGAACATTTAGCATGTGACCAAAGGAACGCCACGAGATTCAGAACCAAGAGGTTTCACGAAAATCAGGTTGTCAAGTTTCCATTGGTCCCTCTTCTTTAGAGAAGACCAGGAAGTGATGGAAAGTACAGGTATTTGGTAGAAAGTACAGGTATTTGGGTTCAACATGAGAGAAGTAGAAAGTACAGGTATTTGAGTTCAACATGTAAGAAGTAGAAAGTACAGGTATTTGAGTTCAACATGTGAGAAGTAGAAAGTACAGGTATTTGAGTTCAACATGTGAGAAGTAGAAAGTACAGGTATTTGAGTTCAACGTGTAAGAAGTAGAAAGTACAGGTATTTGAGTTCAACATGAGAGAAGTAGAAAGTACAGGTATTTGAGTTCAACATGTGAGAAGTAGAAAGTACAGGTATTTGAGTTCAACGTGTAAGAAGTAGAAAGTACAGGTATTTGAGTTCAACATGTGAGAAGTAGAAAGTACAGGTATTTGGGTTCAACATGAGAGAAGTAGAAAGTACAGGTATTTGAGTTCAACATGTAAGAAGTAGAAAGTACAGGTATTTGAGTTCAACATGTGAGAAGTAGAAAGTACAGGTATTTGAGTTCAACATGTGAGAAGTAGAAAGTACAGGTATTTGTGTTCAACATGTAAGAAGTAGAAAGTACAGGTATTTGAGTTCAACATGTGAGAAGTAGAAAGTACAGGTATTTGGGTTCAACGTGTAAGAAGTAGAAAGTACAGGTATTTGAGTTCAACATGAGAGAAGTAGAAAGTACAGGTATTTGAGTTCAACATGTGAGAAGTAGAAAGTACAGGTATTTGAGTTCAACATGTAAGAAGTAGAAAGTACAGGTATTTGAGTTCAACATGTAAGAAGTAGAAAGTACAGGTATTTGGGTTCAACATGTAAGAAGTAGAAAGTACAGGTATTTGGGTTCAACATGTGAGAAGTAGAAAGTACAGGTATTTGAGTTCAACATGTAAGAAGTAGAAAGTACAGGTATTTGAGTTCAACATGTAAGAAGTAGAAAGTACAGGTATTTGGGTTCAACATGTGAGAAGTAGAAAGTACAGGTATTTGAGTTCAACATGTAAGAAGTAGAAAGTACAGGTATTTGAGTTCAACATGAGAGAAGTAGAAAGTACAGGTATTTGAGTTCAACATGAGAGAAGTAGAAAGTACAGGTATTTGAGTTCAACATGTAAGAAGTAGAAAGTACAGGTATTTGAGTTCAACATGAGAGAAGTAGAAAGTACAGGTATTTGAGTTCAACATGTAAGAAGTAGAAAGTACAGGTATTTGTGTTCAACATGTAAGAAGTACAGGTATTTGAGTTCAACATGTGAGAAGTAGAAAGTACAGGTATTTGAGTTCAACATGAGAGAAGTAGAAAGTACAGGTATTTGAGTTCAACATGTAGAAAGTACAGGTATTTGAGATCAACATGAGAGAAGTAGAAAGTACAGGTATTTGAGATCAACATGTAAGAAGTAGAAAGTACAGGTATTTGAGTTCAACATGAGAGAAGTAGAAAGTACAGGTATTTGAGATCAACATGTAAGAAGTAGAAAGTACAGGTATTTGAGTTCAACATGAGAGAAGTAGAAAGTACAGGTATTTGAGTTCAACATGTGAGAAGTAGAAGGTACAGGTATTTGTGTTCAACATGTAAGAATCAATCAATCAATCAATGTTTATTTATATAGCCCAATATCACAAATGTTACATTTGTCTCAGTGGTCTTCACAGTGTGTACAGAATATCAGTATGACAATACGACACCCTCTGTCCTTAGACCCTCACATCGTACAAGGAAAAACTTCCAAAGAAAACCCAGTTTAAAGGGAAAAATGGGAGAAACCTCAGGGAGAGCAACAGAGGAGGGATCCCTCTCCCAGGACGGACAGACGTGCAATAGATGCCATGTGTAAATTGAAAAGATAATACATTTGCAACATAGGTAGTCCAAATAAGAAGTAGAAAGTATAGGTATTTGAGTTCAACATGTAAGAAGTAGAAAGTACAGGTATTTGTGTTCAACATGTAAGAAGTAGAAAGTACAGGTATTTGAGTTCAACATGTAAGAAGTAGAAAGTACAGGTATTTGAGTTCAACATGTGGAAAGTACAGGTATTTGAGTTCAACATGAGAGAAGTAGAAAGTACAGGTATTTGAGATCAACATGAGAGAAGTAGAAAGTACAGGTATTTGAGATCAACATGTAAGAAGTAGAAAGTACAGGTATTTGAGTTCAACATGTAAGAAGTAGAAAGTACAGGTATTTGTGTTCAACATGTAAGAAGTACAGGTATTTGAGTTCAACATGTGAGAAGTAGAAAGTACAGGTATTTGAGTTCAACATGAGAGAAGTAGAAAGTACAGGTATTTGAGTTCAACATGTAGAAAGTACAGGTATTTGAGTTCAACATGAGAGAAGTAGAAAGTACAGGTATTTGAGATCAACATGAGAGAAGTAGAAAGTACAGGTATTTGAGATCAACATGTAAGAAGTAGAAAGTACAGGTATTTGAGTTCAACATGAGAGAAGTAGAAAGTACAGGTATTTGAGATCAACATGTAAGAAGTAGAAAGTACAGGTATTTGAGTTCAACATGAGAGAAGTAGAAAGTACAGGTATTTGAGTTCAACATGTAAGAAGTAGAAAGTACAGGTATTTGAGTTCAACATGTAAGAAGTAGAAAGTACAGGTATTTGTGTTCAACATGTAAGAAATAGAAAGTACAGGTATTTGAGTTCAACATGTAAGAAGTAGAAAGTACAGGTATTTGAGTTCAACATGAGAGAAGTAGAAATACAGGTATTTGAGATCAACATGAGAGAAGTAGAAAGTACAGGTATTTGAGATCAACATGTAAGAAGTAGAAAGTACAGGTATTTGAGTTCAACATGAGAGAAGTAGAAAGTACAGGTATTTGAGATCAACATGTAAGAAGTAGAAAGTACAGGTATTTGAGTTCAACATGAGAGAAGTAGAAAGTACAGGTATTTGAGTTCAACATGTAAGAAGTAGAAAGTACAGGTATTTGAGTTCAACATGTAAGAAGTAGAAAGTACAGGTATTTGAGTTCAACATGTAAGAAGTAGAAAGTACAGGTATTTGAGTTCAACATGAGAGAAGTAGAAAGTACAGGTATTTGAGATCAACATGAGAGAAGTAGAAAGTACAGGTATTTGAGATCAACATGTAAGAAGTAGAAAGTACAGGTATTTGAGTTCAACATGTAAGAAGTAGAAAGTACAGGTATTTGAGTTCAACATGAGAGAAGTAGAAAGTACAGGTATTTGAGATCAACATGTAAGAAGTAGAAAGTACAGGTATTTGAGTTCAACATGAGAGAAGTAGAAAGTACAGGTATTTGAGTTCAACATGTAAGAAGTAGAAAGTACAGGTATTTGAGTTCAACATGTAAGAAGTAGAAAGTACAGGTATTTGTGTTCAACATGTAAGAAATAGAAAGTACAGGTATTTGAGTTCAACATGTAAGAAGTAGAAAGTACAGGTATTTGAGTTCAACATGAGAGAAGTAGAAAGTACAGGTATTTGAGTTCAACATGTAAGAAGTAGAAAGTACAGGTATTTGAGTTCAACATGTAAGAAGTAGAAAGTACAGGTATTTGTGTTCAACATGTAAGAAATAGAAAGTACAGGTATTTGAGTTCAACATGTAAGAAGTAGAAAGTACAGGTATTTGAGTTCAACATGAGAGAAGTAGAAATACAGGTATTTGAGTTCAACATGAGAGAAGTAGAAAGTACAGGTATTTGAGATCAACATGTAAGAAGTAGAAAGTACAGGTATTTGAGTTCAACATGAGAGAAGTAGAAAGTACAGGTATTTGAGTTCAACATGTAAGAAGTAGAAAGTACAGGTATTTGAGTTCAACATGAGAGAAGTAGAAAGTACAGGTATTTGAGTTCAACATGTGAGAAGTAGAAAGTACAGGTATTTGAGTTCAACATGTAAGAAGTAGAAAGTACAGGTATTTGAGTTCAACATGTAAGAAGTAGAAAGTACAGGTATTTGTGTTCAACATGTAAGAAATAGAAAGTACAGGTATTTGAGTTCAACATGTAAGAAGTAGAAAGTACAGGTATTTGAGTTCAACATGAGAGAAGTAGAAAGTACAGGTATTTGAGTTCAACATGTAAGAAGTAGAAAGTACAGGTATTTGAGTTCAACATGAGAGAAGTAGAAAGTACAGGTATTTGAGTTCAACATGTGAGAAGTAGAAAGTACAGGTATTTGAGTTCAACATGTAAGAAGTAGAAAGTACAGGTATTTGAGTTCAACATGTAAGAAGTAGAAAGTACAGGTATTTGTGTTCAACATGTAAGAAGTAGAAAGTACAGGTATTTGAGTTCAACATGTAAGAAGTAGAAAGTACAGGTATTTGAGTTCAACATGAGAGAAGTAGAAAGTACAGGTATTTGAGATCAACATGAGAGAAGTAGAAAGTACAGGTATTTGAGATCAACATGTAAGAAGTAGAAAGTACAGGTATTTGAGTTCAACATGAGAGAAGTAGAAAGTACAGGTATTTGAGATCAACATGTAAGAAGTAGAAAGTACAGGTATTTGAGTTCAACATGAGAGAAGTAGAAAGTACAGGTATTTGAGTTCAACATGTAAGAAGTAGAAAGTACAGGTATTTGAGTTCAACATGTAAGAAGTAGAAAGTACAGGTATTTGTGTTCAACATGTAAGAAATAGAAAGTACAGGTATTTGAGTTCAACATGTAAGAAGTAGAAAGTACAGGTATTTGAGTTCAACATGAGAGAAGTAGAAATACAGGTATTTGAGATCAACATGAGAGAAGTAGAAAGTACAGGTATTTGAGATCAACATGTAAGAAGTAGAAAGTACAGGTATTTGAGTTCAACATGAGAGAAGTAGAAAGTACAGGTATTTGAGATCAACATGTAAGAAGTAGAAAGTACAGGTATTTGAGTTCAACATGAGAGAAGTAGAAAGTACAGGTATTTGAGTTCAACATGTAAGAAGTAGAAAGTACAGGTATTTTAGTTCAACATGTAAGAAATAGAAAGTACAGGTATTTGAGTTCAACATGTAAGAAGTAGAAAGTACAGGTATTTGAGTTCAACATGAGAGAAGTAGAAATACAGGTATTTGAGATCAACATGAGAGAAGTAGAAAGTACAGGTATTTGAGATCAACATGTAAGAAGTAGAAAGTACAGGTATTTGAGATCAACATGTAAGAAGTAGAAAGTACAGGTATTTGAGTTCAACATGAGAGAAGTAGAAAGTACAGGTATTTGAGATCAACATGTAAGAAGTAGAAAGTACAGGTATTTGAGTTCAACATGAGAGAAGTAGAAAGTACAGGTATTTGAGTTCAACATGTAAGAAGTAGAAAGTACAGGTATTTGAGTTCAACATGTAAGAAGTAGAAAGTACAGGTATTTGTGTTCAACATGTAAGAAATAGAAAGTACAGGTATTTGAGTTCAACATGTAAGAAGTAGAAAGTACAGGTATTTGAGTTCAACATGAGAGAAGTAGAAAGTACAGGTATTTGAGTTCAACATGTAAGAAGTAGAAAGTACAGGTATTTGAGTTCAACATGTAAGAAGTAGAAAGCACAGGTATTTGTGTTCAACATGTAAGAAATAGAAAGTACAGGTATTTGAGTTCAACATGTAAGAAGTAGAAAGTACAGGTATTTGAGTTCAACATGAGAGAAGTAGAAATACAGGTATTTGAGATCAACATGAGAGAAGTAGAAAGTACAGGTATTTGAGATCAACATGTAAGAAGTAGAAAGTACAGGTATTTGAGTTCAACATGAGAGAAGTAGAAAGTACAGGTATTTGAGTTCAACATGTAAGAAGTAGAAAGTACAGGTATTTGAGTTCAACATGAAGAAGTAGAAAGTACAGGTATTTGAGTTCAACATGTGAGAAGTAGAAAGTACAGGTATTTGAGTTCAACATGTAAGAAGTAGAAAGTACAGGTATTTGAGTTCAACATGTAAGAAGTAGAAAGTACAGGTATTTGTGTTCAACATGTAAGAAATAGAAAGTACAGGTATTTGAGTTCAACATGTAAGAAGTAGAAAGTACAGGTATTTGAGTTCAACATGAGAGAAGTAGAAAGTACAGGTATTTGAGTTCAACATGTAAGAAGTAGAAAGTACAGGTATTTGAGTTCAACATGAGAGAAGTAGAAAGTACAGGTATTTGAGTTCAACATGTGAGAAGTAGAAAGTACAGGTATTTGAGTTCAACATGTAAGAAGTAGAAAGTACAGGTATTTGAGTTCAACATGTAAGAAGTAGAAAGTACAGGTATTTGTGTTCAACATGTAAGAAATAGAAAGTACAGGTATTTGAGTTCAACATGTAAGAAGTAGAAAGTACAGGTATTTGAGTTCAACATGAGAGAAGTCAAAAGTAATGAGTCGTGGAGTAAAGTGATGATACCAGAACGATTTGTAAAAAGAGAACGCCACGTGATTCAGAACCCAGATGTTTCAGGGTAATCAGGTTCGTGTTTTTCCCGTAATCCTGCTGAAGGTCTGACAAAACCGACTCCTTGGCGAAGGTAAAAAAACAACAACTCATTACCTGATAGCACGTCTAAAAACACGCTTTAATCCCGACACGCCATGTTCCCCGCGTCACATCAAATCAGCCGAGAAAGTTCACTCGCTGCAGAAAAAAAAACCCTGAGCAGACACAGCTGACGACTCGGCGGCTCAGCTGAGGACAGAACTGCACGCACAGCAACCCCACACACACACACACACACACACACACACACACACACACACACACACACACACACACACACACACACACACACACACACACACACACACCACACACACACACACACACACACACACACACACACACACACACACACACACACACACACACACACACACACACACACACACACACACACACACACACACACACGTCACCCTGTCATCTTCGATTTCGGGTGGCTCATGTTGGACCAGCGACACCTCGCACACAGCTCAGTGGCCCCGGACCCCCTGGTGACCCCCTGCCGCCACAGAGGGACCGCCACAGTTACTTCAGCTCTGGAGAACAAGCACAGAAATCGCCCTGCCCAGAAAACATCCAGCGCTGTGCGGGAAACGAAATACGCCCCGCTGAAACATACTTCAACGTCTACTTGTCGTCAGAGATGGCACCGGTACACACATCCTTTACTGTAGTAGAAGTACAGATACTCGTGTTTAAAAATACTGTGAAAGTATCTCTCGGAGTCTCTCTTGTCGAACAATAAAAGTGACGTAAACAAATAATATTACATTTGATATCGTCAGTACCCGTCTCAGCATTATCCACGTCCACCTCGTGAAAGATACTCCACTCAGTCGAGAGACAACATGCTTTAAGATGCTGTCACGAGGCCCTCAGCTAATTCAAAAAGTACAATGGAATCACAAATGAAACTTGTGCATGTTATATATTGTACTTCCTAAATATATATGTACAAATATATTACATAGTATTCATGTCAAATACATTCAGTTAATTACAGTTGGAAACATTTTCTAACGATGTATTATGTATTATATTTCTCTATCTAAGTCGATGAGAAAAAGCCCAATGACTTATCTCCAAAACAAGCTTGAAATACACCCTTAATTTTCTCCTTATTATAATCAATCTGAGGCTTTTGTTCTAAGGGATCAGCTTTTAATTTTAATTTAGCTAACTTATAACTGAACTTATGACGTAATATACTTCTCGTGCGTGGCCCAGCCCTTCGTATATCTTTCTGTATGTGGCCCTCGGTGAAAAGACTTGGACACCCCCGCTCTCCAGTCTTAGTTTGTGGAGAAGCACACATAATACACTCAGGCTACAGTAAGTAGCATTTTGGCTCCGACAGATATTCTAAGACCTCTCAAAGGCAAACATGTTGAGGAACACTTGTGTCTGCAGGCGAGGCTCAGCTAGCGTAGCGTCGCTAACATGTGGAGGGCAGATGGCAGCGAGGAGATGGCACCGGGGGTCAGAGAGGATCAGCTGGATCTCTCTCACACTCACAGCCCCTCCAGGAATGTCTGCACAAGGCCAAGGATTATGGCATCTCAGCCCGTGTGTGTGTGTGTGTGTGTGTGTGTGTGTGTGTGTGTGTGTGTGTGTGTGTGTGTGTGTGTGTTGGCACTGGTTAATAAAGAGCAGAACGTTGTAGAAAGGACGCTGATAACACTTCCACTTATAGCATCAATGTTCACTGACCGGCGGCTACAGAGTAAGTAAGTGTTCGAGTAAAAATGTGTACGATGACCATTATCATTATTTCGCATCACCTCCAAAGTCTCAAAGTTCGCTATTTTGTTATTTGAGTCAGTTACTTGCGCGGCTCTCGTGTCGGGGGTTCTCGAGTGAGTGACAGCAAACCACCAATCAAATCTCCATAGCAACCGGACCCGGAGATCAAAGGGAGAAACACTGAATAAAGTGGTTTCATGTGTTCCTCCAGTTCGGCGCTGCTAACCGAGCTAGCTCAGCTCGTTGCTCCGATAACTTGAGATCCAGACGTCCGTGACTAAAATCCTTCATCCGGTTAAATATAGTTAAAAAAAGACAAAAGATCGTATCATTAAAGTTCAAGAACGGATGGGTTTGCGGACCCGTATTATCTTCAATTCCTGTATTTTTTCATATCGCAATATATATCGCCGGGGGGGGGGCGCTACCTATGCGACCCCCTGATCCGAACACCAACGCACAATCCACTGCACCACACGCCTCCACTTTATTTGTCGGATATTTATTTCAATTCGTAGAAAAGATACTGTACTTTTCTCGTCCAGACATACTTCCTTTCTTCTGCGCAACCTTCCATATCCGTGTTTCTCTCCCGTTCCTCGCTTACTTTTAGGTTGTGTTCAATGACCGCAATTGCAGGAGAATGATTGTGATTGGTCAGCAGTGTATCCAACAAGTCCTTCATTTGAGTCAGTGGTGCTCCGTCAGACTGACCTTTCTTGGAGAACATTGTATTTCTGTATCAAGCAGAAGATGTGAGTTCATTTGCTGTACTTGACCAAAGTCTCAAAAGTTCGCTATGTTGTTATTTGAGTCAGGATTTCTGCACACAGATCAGGATTCGTTTTTCGACTGATGATAATTAAATTCCTGCCGTAGCGTAGGAAAGGTACTTCGTGTACTTGTGCAAGAAAACACACATTTCTCCACGCACGCATTACAAAACACTCTCGAGCACTTTTACCTTTTTCTTTGCGCAGTAGAAACTAGAAACACGGGAACCCATCCCAGAGAAAGCGTCCTCAGATTCCTCTGTTGACAGTAAACGTGCTCCCCTTTGTTCCCGAAGCTTCTGCTCAACGGTTAGCTGATCAGATTACAGCTGTTCTGTTTACTCGTTTAGCTTGGAGGCGATTAACATGTTTTGATCAAACCCTTAAAGCTCAACAAAGACTACAGAATCGCTCCGAACCAGCATCGTTACACCAAACACTGAAGCCACGGATCAGGGTTGATTTAAGATCTTTAAATACGTCTTTTGAAAGATCGATTTAAGCCAATTTAATAAGAGCGGAAAGCCGACTAACATCTTTAGAACTCAACTCGTAAAAACTGTAAATCAAACCCAATCAACACGGATACATTCGTCTCGTCTGCTTTGAGTGCTGCTTCGCCGTCTGTAATCATATGTTCCGCAGTTATCGATCGCTCTGGTCGACCGGACAACAAAAACCTCCATGGGAGATTCTCACAGAGATGAATAATTGAAACACACTGCAGCATTTCTTAAGATGTCTCCACAGATACAAGTGTGTGTGTGTAAGTGTGTGTGTGTGTGTGTGTGACGCTCCAGTGCACAGTTAATTGGCCGCGGTGAGACGCATCGATGTGCCAGAGGTTCTGCACATCCTCTCCTCTCGACTGCAGGTTTCTCTCCTTTTATAACCAGCAGAAAGCAGAGAGCAAACAGAGCTCTCCAGGTCATGTTCTCACAGATTCATTTCATCTGGTGCCATCAAGGCGTAGATATGCTCTACCTCAGTGGTTCTCAACTGGTGGGTCGCGACCCAAAAGTAGGTCGTGGACCCGTTTCGAGTGAGTCGCAGATGTGCAGATCTGAGCATGCAGTCGGCGTTGGACTGGAAGAACCGGAGACCATAAACGGTTTTGTCACGTAGTGATCATCTTCTCAATAAAACATCTTTGCTGATGTTTTCTCGAGTCTTCTGGCCAATCAGAACCAAGAGTGTTGCCGGAAGTCCCCACGGAGAATAACTTAGCGGTAGAACTACTCTTTATGCATCCACGGGTACAACTCCAGATACGAATGAACACGTAATGAAATATGCCAGCCGGTCTGATGACTGACAGCTCACAGAACAATGGGGGCTATCTCCCCTTACCCACCATTTAAAGTAAGTCACACAGACTCCTCTTTGCTCTTCTCTCTGTGTGGAGCAGCAAGCTGTCAGGACTAAGTGAAAAACAAACAATGGCATAACATATTATTATGTCGTAATACATCTATTTATTTTCTTCTCAGAGTACCAGAATGCGTAGTTTATATGTTAGTATTTCAAAAAATCTCCTGGGGGACAACCCCCCCAGACCCCCTGCTGGGGTTGGGTTTTCAGCACGTGGGCCTTTTTATGTTATGCAGCTCAGCTTTGATTCCATCATCTCGTTAAACCTTATTTAAAAGCATTCTTTAGTTCTGTTCTAGTTACTTCACTTTAATTAATATCGTATGCTGCAAAGCGTAGATATTACTGCAGGATCTTTTGTTGAATAGATTTGAGTGGTTCAAAATTTCGGGTCGCGATTTATCGACTAAGGAAACAGTGGCTCCCGAGGCCAGTTGAGTACCACTGCTCGCTTTTCAAAATCATTCATCCCCTCCGCACTCAACCTTCTACATTCTTGATACTTATTTATTGTTTCAAGGTTCAAGGCTTTTATTGTCATGTGTGCATCGCTACAGTGCAGATATGTCAATGAAACTCTTAGGCTCCTCCTCCAACAGTGCAACACAATAGAACAGATACAATAGAAATAGTGCAAGGAGAGTCTATTATATACCAGTAATTGGAATATGATATATTCGATGCAAACGGATGAATGTTATGGATGTTCTTTCAAAGGTTCGAAAAAGGTTCGGCTTTTTTGTGATTAACTATTTATCGAATGATCCACATCCAGGCGTGCTTTCTTCCTACATGACATAAGCTGCTCATTGCCCCTTGAGGGATTGATTGATCTGTGTAGGGATGTATCCTAAAAACTGCCATCATGGAAATCAGAAGCGATATTTGAATATTTCAGACCGGTTATTCAAAGTAATAATCCTCCGCTGCCTCGCTCACGTCGCTTTATCTCAGAGTGAGAGCTGCAAGCGTCCCCAGCTTTGTAGTCATTATCAAAGCCACAGAAATCCCACTTCTCAAAAAGCAAGAGACTGTCGTGTTGCGTTCACCGTCCTCACACAAGCTGCTCATAACCGATAACCCAAGCCGATCGATCGATGAGCTCTTGTCAGTGTCTCCACCCTCACAAGCGCCCGTCCACGCATCGTTACGAGCGAATGTGCGACGCCTTCGGGACTTTGTTCCTCAAGTGTCGGGGTGTGGGGGCTTCAGAGGGCGACCCCTTATTGTTAGGGTCTCCCTTTGTGGTCCGATCCTCACTGTACTGACCGAGCGAGGGGAAGAAAAGGCGGTGCAACAGCCGGTCATGCCCCAGTGCTCCTGGAAACAACAGGTCCAACAGCATTTATTAAAGCTTTGAAGGGCGCGGAATAAAGAGGCGTCCTATGTTTAGACGATCCAACGTAAGCAACTGCCTTTCTGCTTGGGCAACACGAGACAAAGAGAACTTCTGAATACGAGCGAGCGAGAGAGAGAGAGAGAGAGAGAGGGTACGCCACCGGTTTTTAACTTTGATGGGTTGAAACTCAGAGGAGCGGCGGCTGTGTGTGGGAGGAGAGATGCAGGTGGTTGTGACGCCCTGGTGATCAGTAAGAAAGAGTCGAGGCTTCTCCGTTAATTAGAGGATGAGACGCCTCTATATACCCCACTGTATACACTCCGCATGCTACACCGCACCGGACCTAAAGGCTGCTATCATCGTGTTGTCACGGCGTCTGTATACTGTATGCTCACAAAGAGAGGACGAGCTGTTGACGGCATTTTAAACAGGCCTGAACAAGGGATGGGAAAACAACAATATACACACGTGCAAATGATAAGGGGGGCTGCACGATGTCTTCACGTGGATATATCTTACCAAATGCTGGTTATTATGATGTGTTTATTTAAGAAAAATATGGTATTGGACGATCTTTATTCTCAGTATTATTTACGTACGGTTGCATGCTCTGATGTTTTCTATTTCTTGTCATGGACTACAACTGTCGTGATGTCAACAAAGCATCCTTGAAAGTGTACAACTTCTCCATGCAACTGGTATGCCTCATCACATTTGTATTGACAGCTTCAAGTCTGTGCAGATGATTTTCAGATGAGCCGTGCTACAACCAGCTGATTGCGACATAAAATAAAATACAGACACTTTGATGTATAATTGAAGTATGTGTACGCATTTCAGCAAAAAAGTGAATTCAACAGGTTCGACAGCTCCATGCATGCATACATGGTTATATTCAGATGTTATAAACTACAGGCCCGTCTCTCTCCTCCCGTTCCTGTCTTTCAACAACTCTCCTGTTATCTCCATCAGAACAACCTTCTGGATCCGCACCAGTCTGGTTTCAAGGCAGGTCACTCAACAGCTCACCTCCTTGCTGTCTGAGGAACTGCACACGGCTAAAGCAGCCTCCCTCTCCTCTGTCATCATCCTGTTGGACCTGTCTGCTGCATTCGACACGGTGAACCATCAGATCCTCCTTCGCACTCTCCAAGAACTTGGAGTTTCAGGCTCTGCACTTTCCCTCCTCACCTCATACCTCAAAGACCGCACCTACAGGGTAACTTGGAGAGGGTCCGAGTCCGACCCTTGTCGATTAACTACAGGGGTCCCTCAGGGCTCTGTTCTTGGTCCCCTCCTCTTCTCCCTGTACACAAACTCGCTCGGATCTGTCCCGCATGGTTTTTCATACCACTGCTACGCTGACGACACCCAACTAATTCTGTCCTTTCCCCGCTCAGAGACCCAGGTCGTCGCACGCATCTCTGCTCGTCTAGCTGACATCTCTCAGTGGAAGGAATCTGGGTGTGATCCTGGATGACAACCTGTCCTTCACTGCAAACATCGCTGCTACAACCCGCTGCTGCAGATACACGCTCTACAGCATCAGGAGGATGCGTCCCCAGCTGACCCAGAAAGCCACGCAGGTTCTGGTCCAGGCTCTCGTCACCTCACGCCTAGACTACTGCAACTCCCTCCTGGCTGGTCTACCTGCATGCGCCATCCGACCTCTGCAGCTCATTCAGAATGCAGCGGCTCGTCTGGTCTTCAACCTTCCTGAATGTTCCCACACCACGCCGCTCCTCCGCTCCCTCCACTGGCTTCCGGTAACTGCTGGAATCCACTTCAAGACCCTGGTGCTTGCGTACCATGCTGCGAATGGATCTGGCCCTTCCTACATCCAGGACATGGTTAAACCGTGCACCCCAGCACGTGCACTCCGCTCTGCATCAGCCAGACGGCTCGCTGCACCCTCGCTGCGAGGGGGACCCAAGTTCCCATCAGCAGGAACACGTGGGTTTGCTGTCCTGGCTCCAAGATGGTGGAATGAGCTCCCATTGACATCAGGACAGCAGAAAGCTCACACACCTTCCAGACTGAAGACTCATCTCTTTCGACTCCACCTCGAGGATAGAACTACTAACAAAGCACTTATATACTAACAAAGCACTTATATACTAACAAAGGACTGGCTTCTCTAAAGCCAGCTGAGTAGCACTTGAAATACTTGGCTCTATGAAACCTGATGTACTTTATGTTTTCTTCAAGTTTGCATTTTGTTGGTCGAACGCACTTATTGTAAGTCGCTTTGGATAAAAGCGTCAGCTAAATGTAATGTAATATTATAGAGTCAGGATGCACTATATATATATCAGAACGATAAATTAGTAATCAATACAATTAAGCCAAATTGCTTTTACTTAACAAATGCCACGTCTTCATACTCCGATACACCAGGTGGCGGTATGCAAGTTTAAAGTTTGCTTGAGATATGCGAAGAAGAAGATGAACGTTTTGCAGAAACACATGACCTTCTTTTAAATACAAAGATATGAAGATTGCGTTTATCTGATTGGATGCAGGTCATTATCAGTTAGATGATTATAAACAAAGTCATATTGTCCATCCCTCCTGTTTCTGTAATAACTCACACATACCTGGTCATGGCTGGCTTGGAGGGTGCTCCCGGTGCCGTGGAAAGTCATCTGCACAGGGGAGAGGGTCAGATAGGTCACGAAGTCTTTGCCGCTCTGAGCGTCGCTGTACTGCACCTGGAGGAGAGCAGAGGACACGCCGAGTTAGCCCGGAGAGTAAAGACAGGACAGAATGAATCAGAGTCAGCAGCTGAAGCGCCCGCAGCTTTCAGCGGGACACGGCTCTGCGTTTTTGGAAGTGGTCGGCTTCAGAGTAAATCTTGCATGTCTAATTGCCACCACAGAGCATTTGTGGACAATTACTCCACACCATACGGAGATGTAACGGAGGGGAGTGTGTGTGTGTGTGTGTGTATGTATGTGTGTGTGTGTGTGTGTGTGTGTGTGTGTGTGTGTGTGTGTGTGTGTGAGGGGGGCATCAGAGGAATGACATCAGTGGCGACCCCTCATCATTGAGAGGTTAATGCAGCGGGCATTCCTAAAAGCTGTGCAATCAGGACTGTTATGACATGATGCTCCTCTGGGACCGTCTGCTCCGTAGATCTGCGAGTGTGTGCACGAGTGTGTGTAAGAGTGTGTGTACGACTGTGTGTACGAGTGTGTGTGCGAGTGTGTGTACGACTGTGTGTGTGAGTGTGTGTATGACTGTGTGTACGACTGTGTGTACGACTGTATGTGCGAGTGTGTGTACGACTGTGTGTACGAGTGTGTGTACGTGTGTGTGTGCGAGTGTGTGTACGACTGTGTGTACGAGTGTGTGTACGAGTGTGTGTACGAGTGTGTGTAGGAGTGTGTGTACGAGTTTGTGTACGACAGTGTGTACGAGTTTGTGTGCAAGTGTGTGTACGAGTGTGTGTACGAGTGTATGTACGAGTGTGTGTGCGAGTGTGTGTGCGAGTGTGTGTACGAGTGTGTGTGCTAGTGTGTGTACGAATGTGTGCGAGTGTGTGTACGAGTTTGTGTATGAGTGTGTGTATGAGTGTGTGTGCGAGTGTGTGTGCGAGTGTGTGTGCGAGTGTGTGTGCGAGTGTGTGTACGAGTTTGTGTGCGAGTGTGTACGAGTGTGTGTGCGAGTGTGTGTGCGAGTGTGTGTGCGAGTGTGTGTATGCGAGTGTGTGTACGAGTGTGTGTACGAGTGTGTGTACGAGTGTGTGTACGAGTGTGTGTACGACTGTGTGTACGACTGTGTGTACGACTGTGTGTACGAGTGTGTGTACGACTGTGTGTACGAGTGTGTGTACGACTGTGTGTACGAGTGTGTGTACGAGTGTATGTACGAGTGTGTGTGCGAGTGTGTGTGTGCGAGTGTGTGTACGAGTGTGTGTACGAGTGTGTGTACGAGTGTATGTAGGAGTGTGTGTAGGAGTGTTTGTGCGAGTGTGTGTACGAGTGCGTGTACGAGTGTGTGTGTGAGTGTGTGTACGACTGTGTGTACGACTGTGTGTACGACTGTGTGTACGACTGTGTGTGCGAGTGTGTGTACGACTGTGTGTACGAGTGTGTGTACGAGTTTGTGTGCGAGTGTGTACGAGTTTGTGTGTGAGTGTGTTTACGAGTGTGTGTACGAGTGTGTGTACGAGTGTGTGTACGAGTTTGTGTGCGAGTGTGTGTACGACTGTGTGTACGACTGTGTGTACGAGTGTGTGTACGAGTGTGTGCACGAGTGTGCGTACGAGTGTGCGCACGAGTGCGTGCACGAGTGCGTGTAGGAGTGTTTGTACGAGTGTGTGTGAGTTTGTGTGCGAGTGTGTGTACGAGTGTGTGTACGAGTTTGTGTACGAGTGTGTGTATGAGGTTGTGTACGAGTGTGTGTACGAGTGTGTGTACGAGTTTGTGTACGAGTGTGTGTGTACGAATGTATGTACGAGTGTGTGTGCGAGTGTGTGTGTGCGAGTGTGTGTACGAGTGTGTGTACGAGTGTGTGTACGAGTGTATGTAGGAGTGTGTGTAGGAGTGTTTGTGCGAGTGTGTGTACGAGTGCGTGTACGAGTGTGTGTGTGAGTGTGTGTATGACTGTGTGTACGACTGTGTGTACGACTGTGTGTACGACTGTGTGTGCGAGTGTGTGTACGACTGTGTGTACGAGTGTGTGTACGAGTTTGTGTGCGAGTGTGTACGAGTTTGTGTGTGAGTGTGTTTACGAGTGTGTGTACGAGTGTGTGTACGAGTGTGTGTACGAGTTTGTGTGCGAGTGTGTGTACGACTGTGTGTACGAGTGTGTGTACGAGTGTGTGTACGAGTGTGTGCACGAGTGTGCGTACGAGTGTGCGCACGAGTGCGTGCACGAGTGTGTGTAGGAGTGTTTGTACGAGTGTGTGTGAGTTTGTGTGCGAGTGTGTGTACGAGTGTGTGTACGAGTTTGTGTACGAGTGTGTGTACGAGGTTGTGTACGAGTGTGTGTACGAGTGTGTGTACGAGTTTGTGTACGAGTGTGTGTGTACGAATGTATGAGTGTGTGTGCGAGTGTGTGTACGAGTGTGTGTGTGTTGCCCTGGCCTACTTATGCCCAGGACAGCTGCAGGCATTTTCATAAATGGCATAAAAAACGATGAGAGAGAGAGAGAGAGAGAGGGAGAGGGAGAGAGAGAGAGAGAGAGAGAGAGAGAGAGAGAGGTACCTGACCCATGCTGAGATACAAAGGACAGCATGAACATAACTGCACTTAAAACTCCTAAGATAGTCCATAAAAGGTTTCTGTTCATGTTGAGCGCAGTACGTGCGTCTAAATAAAGAAATGAAGCCTCGTCACGATGCGAACATTCGGTTTACATATATAAATGAAACAGTTCCCCCACCCGTTTATGTTTATGCTGTATCGTTGTTGGTTCGTCTCTTTTCCTGTTGGTCGCCTGAGGCGTTTAAAGTTATGACCTTTAGTTTTCCGAACGCACTAAACTGACACGAAGAGAGCTCAAGTCTTTACACCACTGCTCAACATACGCAGCAGCCTGAACTCCACACGGCAATTTAACAAACGCTGCCATCATCACATCACATGTTAGACGCTTTCATCCAAAGCGACTAACATGCTCAACACGTGGACGATCCCCACAGGAGCACTTTGGGGTCTCAGGGACACAACGAAATACGATACGATATACTTTATTGTCCCCGTAAGGACATTTGTTCTGGACTCCGTCCTGCAGTTCCGCATACATGTACATATAAACATAGTGGACATTAAGAGACATACACACATCATCAGTCATACACCGTTTGAACTAACACAATACACAGACGCACATACCGACAATGGCGACCTATTGCACGACCCTCATGGCCAACATTTAAAAAGTACATTTCATTCCATGTGAACGTTAAGAAGCTTAACGGACAGGTAGGACTGAGAGCTCATAGCGGTGCAGCCTGCTCTTGGGAACGCTGCATCGTCTACCAGAAGGTAGGAGCTGGAATCCTGGGTGGAGTTCGTGGGTGGGATCAGACATGCTGACAGCGGTGGGGTTTGAACCTGAAACACCAAGCCTCTATCCACTGCGCCACACGCCTCCCATCAAAAGCACTTCCTTGTAGAAACAGACAGATAATGGCTTCGTTGCATCAAGTCAACCATCAGCACTTTGAACCACAGGTGAGCACCTTCTTAAGCATAGCTGCCTTTATAGATGCCTGTACTCAATCCGTTGACCCTAACTCTGTCAACGGCAAAATAAAAGTACATGCATTCAACTTGTTCACTGGATTCAAGTTTTAAAGATAAGAGTTTGCTAAAATAGTAGTCACACACACCCTTTAACTTTAAATAATTATTTATTCAATTTTGATTTGACCTCGGTTTAAAGTAGAGCAACTTGTGTGTGGATGAGTTATGAACATATGTGGAAAAGTGTGTGTGTGTGTGTTTCAGCCATACACAGACCATCATAACATACACAACCTCTCAGAGATATGAACATGTGCATGAAGAAATAAACACGTGATGTAACGCACACACACACACACACACACACACACACACACACACACACACACACACACACACACACACACACACACACACACACACACACACACACACACACACACACACACACACACACACACACACACACACACACACACACACACACACACACACACACACACACACACACACACACACACACACACACACACACACACACACACACACACACACACACACACACACACACACACACACACACACACACACGGAGATGGGCCCGCAGTGATAAATTGAGGAATGCTATCTGTTATGTGTATGAATGATGAATGCAGTAAAGCGAGCCGTGGAAAAAGCCTTCTCTGACAAGTTAATCTCCAATAAATTCTCCAGACTTGGACGTTATGGAGCGGGAGAGCAGGGGGAGACTTTAAGAGGTAGAACACAATTGTTTGGACTCAAGCATCTCGTTTCAGAAGTATTAAAGAGCAGCTTCTTCCAAAGCCTTTGTGAGAGGAGGACTGCGGATAGACGATCCCATATCACATTTCAAATCATTTGTATTCTATTGTTTGAGTGTTTATGGAAACTGTGCAGACGATGGGAAATACCAATTGCAAATAAATATTGCGGACAATTAGGGTAACGAAAGTCGCTCAAACAAATAACAGTGGAAGTTCCCCTTTAGTTCTGATCACATTTATCGTAAAAGGGATTTTACGTTACGTTACAATGTGTAAACACGAATAGTTTGAATAGTCTTCAGAATAATGAGTAGCTGTTCGGCTATCCCAAAGGGTTCCAACGGTTGGAACATCTATAATATTCTTTATAAAACGGACAAGTCAAATCAAGCAATCTGATTGGTTCTTAGCCGTGATATAATGAACGTACTTGTTACTCGTTACTTTTCACAACAAGTCAGTATCCCTCCGCGTCTGAGGAAAAGCTACAGCTGTTAATTTACGACACGCAGAGCGACGAGAAGAGCAGGCAGACCAACTGGAGAGGTGCCACCATCAAAAGCGTTCTGACGGGGTCTTGAACCAAAGCAGAGACATGATGAGCGTGAGTGGCCACAGGTGAAAGCTCTCTCCAGAGCTGCTGGAAGCCGAGTCTCGGGACCGGAGAAAGTCGAGCAATATTCTCTCCACGCCGAGCGACAGCCTAGAACAACCTCAACCCAAGTGTCCTCGTGAGCATGCTACTGGTGCTGGACAGGTTCTCAGAGGCTGCTCAACAAACGGCAACAAACAGATGAATGTAAATAAATAGCCAAATAATGGATCAACGCTCTCCTGTTCGCTAGCTGTTAGTGTTGTTGCCTAGCAACCACCTCGCACTATGTTTTGCACAGAAGGCAAAGGAGGGACTATTTTATTTTGAACATCATTATTTACCAATAAAATCACAGCTAAGGGGGAGCCACGCCCCTCAGCCGTGATATACTGAGCATATACCACGGCCTGTCGTGAGCTATTGCTTAAGTTATCTCGTTAACGATCCGTTTCATTTCGTCTCCTTGAATGGCATTTATGGAATTAAAGCCACCTTTTTAAGCTGACATATTTGTGTTTTTTAACTCTACATTTTTAACTGGATAAAGATCTGAACTGAGTGGTGGGGGCGTCTCTGAGGACTGACGGCTTCGGGCTTTTGTGTTTTATTTTGAAAAGCGTTCCCTCTCCCCTCGTCTGTTGATTGTGTGCACCTGGTGCCCCGTGTCGTCTCCTCCCCCCTCACCTGTGTCTTGTCGATTGATTAGTGTGTGTGTATTTGGCCTCTGGTTTCCCTCAGTGGACAGGTAGTGTGTGTGAGGTTCTGTGCTCACGTGACCAGCGATATTGAGGCTGCGTCTTGTGCCCGTGAGTAATACATGTTGTATTTTGGGCGTTCTGCCTCCTTGCTTGGTCGGGCCGCTCAACGGGCAGCTTCACAAGCAAACAAACCGTCTAACCTCCAGGAATGCTGCTGCTGGTTAATGATCATGGCTCTGTCCTAAATATCGACTAGCTGCACGTCGGCCTTTCCCTCTACCCTGATCCTTTATGAACGTCCTCCCCAACTCTTCAGCCTTGACGATAGCTCTTCGGTCCAGACCTGAAACATCTCGACAGGACGACCCGCCATGACATGCGGCGCAGACGTTCATGGTTCCCAGACGAAGAATTTGAGTTTAGTAATCCCTTCTCTTTCTCCCCTGACCCAAAGAGGGGCATCATTAGCTGCTTGGTGCAGACGCTTGTTTCCGAATGGATGATTTGTAAGCACTTCGGTGATCCATTAACTTCCGCTCTACTGCAAACACACTCTAAACAGCCTGTGTAGCAGCCGATAAGCACATGTTCGAATGCTCAAATCAAATGAACATGGTACACACTATTATCGACGGTCCTTCTGAAGTGTGGCGGTATATATTCTGAAGATGCTACTTAAAGGTGGGGTCGGTCATTTTGGAGAAACCGGCTCGAGTGCGCTAGAATTTGAAAATACACAACCGGAAGAAATCTGCCACTTCCTCACAGAGCCCCTCCTCCAACACACACGTGACCAATGAGGGCATGAGATCAGTTTGTGCCCCGATGGAAGGCTGACAGGCAGGTCGGCCGTCCAGTTACTTTAGCCGGCTCAGATGATTGGTCGAGCTTTCTACAGCGCCACGGCTTCCACAGATGAGATGTTTGTATGGATTTCTTGTCAAAGCATTTCAGATATGAAGTTGTATAAATGAAGACAGACGGGACTATATGAAGCAGAATGTGAATACGTCGATGTACTCTGGTCCCTTCATGTCTTTGATGTGATGTCTCCTCTGTATTAGCGGGTGCCATTGTTTTGTTGTTATTGTTGTTATGTCATCATGCGTCGCTTTCCACCTTCTTCTCCAGTAGGACTGTTCCTTTTCCTTATACATGTGATGTGTTGGTGTTGCTTTGATTCTTTCCGTTAACCGTCAAGTGGGACATAAGTATTTGTTTGTGTGTTTCTCGTAGTGTCCTAAGATACTGTTATGTTTGGCTGTGAAAAAAATATATTATTATGAAGGGCAGACCATCTATTTGTATTTATTTGATTTTTTTAGAAAGGGGCCGGTCCCATAAGATTTCATTCTTCTCCCTCTTCTCACTCTAATTTAAATACCCCTCCTTTAAAGTGAGTCTGAAATAGATCATTTCCTTTTGGACGAATCTAACGCCGTCATATACTTACGTGTTGTTGTTGAATGTATGCCATCCACATAAAGCAGTGCATGCGTGTCGACTCACAAAGCTGCTAGCTCCGAGTCCAAAGTCCTTAATGTCTCTTCTTGTGCTCCTCCTCTTCCCAAACCCCGGAGCTTCCCCCGCGCCGCTCCAAGCCCCTCATGGTGTCTGACACACTGTATGTGATATCGGATGAAATAAATAAACACGATTTGCTCCGGGCCACCAGCCGAGCTCAGCGACCCGGAGGTCTGGCTGTCTTGGTGGCCTGCTGATGAAATAAGGCACGTGGGGGGTTCGATGTGGACCAGCGAGGAAGCGGCATCAAAGACCGTCATCTGACTTGCGATGATTTGGCGGAGGCAGAAAATAACGAGCGTCTTTGAAACAAACCGTCCATCGTCCCGTCTGTTCTGATGAGTGTTTGCGTGCGTCTGTGAGTGCATGCATGCTAAACAGGCCGAACTAATCATCCCAGGTCTCAGGAGAACAGCCGATAATCCACTTCCTGTAGAGACAAAGGAGCAGGAGAGTTACGCAAGGTCCTGAAGGCGGCACTAAAGTGGAACGACCTCTGACATCCGGCTTCTAAAGCTGGGTGGCTCCTCTTCAGATGCGCCTCTACGTCGGGACAAACGGGAACATGCACAAACTAAAAAGCGCTCGTGAAGCCGTGGCTCAATTTATGTTAAGAGCACAAATATGCAACCATGAAGGGGGGGACGCAAATAGACGCACAGTCCAGATCATTAGGACACTGTTACACAACACTGTCAAGGAAACTGCAGAAACACACACTCAGTGGGTATGTTGTCATGCAAGCACTTCAGGACTACAGTTGGCTTCCAGACTTAGCAGGCCGTGGAGAGTCAAGGAGCACGGAAATAACCCGGACTCAGGATGAGAAAGAGGAGCCGAGGAACGCTGTCATTGTTGGCGCGAAGCAATTAGCGGTTCAGCCGGGACATCAGGGGTCAAGAGCGCTTAGAGAACCTGTTAATATAACGTGCGGCTCCGAAAGGCCGAGGGCAGACAAAGCCTCCGAGGGCCCTCAACCCGGGAGACAACGTGAGCTCTGAGGGACACGTGGGGCCTTTGCTTTCATAACATACACTTTTCTACGGTAACACACGTTGAACACGAGAAGGTTTCTGTAACCCTACGACCGGCACCGGGTCGAATCGACCCGCCATTCGAGTGCATTGATTTCAAGGTGAATGTTATTTTATTGAACAGTGAGTTTCGATCGCACGGGGAGGAAACGTATACCAATAGAATCTGTGGACTCTCAGCTTTTATATAACAGGGCTCGACATTAGCCGCGTTCACACCGCGGTACTTTTCCCCACAAAGGTTCATCAGAACTCTTTAGTCCTCATGAACTAAGTACAGATCACGTCACTTCTTCTTCTTCTGCTTTGGGTTTACTGGCAGGCCGCAACCCACTTCACGGCGTATACTGCCGCCCGGAGTCCCCGGCCGGAAGTCCCCGGAGTTGGGGAAGGCTTCAGTAGCAGCGTGCTGGGAGTCCCTCAGCTCTCTACTGAAGCCTTCCGAGTCAAATCTCCAGATCGCCGTCACCTCCTCATCTCCACTCGCTCCCATGTTTTATCTTTCTGTCTGCCATCTCGTTCGTCTCTCTGCGTTTCTCTGCGCTGGGCTAATGCTAATGCTCATAATGCTAATGCTAGATCATAAATATGGCGCTTCTTTTGGGAGTCTCTTCTCGGGGCGTGGTCTTTGCTATCCGCCCAGTCTCTTTCTGCGGGTAAAAACGTTCCTCTCCTCTCTCTCTCTCTCTCTCTCTCTCTCTCTCTCTCTCTCTCTCTCTCTCTCTCTCTCTCTCTCTCTCTCTCTCTCGTTGACCCCCCCCCCAGGCATTGCTATAGCAACACGTCATGTCTATGTTTACATGCTAAATTGCGAAAAGGGGTGGGGTCAATATGACAGAGGGTATGAGGAGGAGGACGAACACCTCAGGAGGAAGATGGGAATATGTTTCAGAGGTGAGAAAGGGTTTTATTTCTTCCTAAAGTTGTTGTTTCTGTTTTTATTACAGAAAAACAACTGGAAGGAATTTCATGAAACTTTGTGGACGGGCGAAGCATCGGCCAAGGACGAAGATATACACCTTTCGAGTGGATCGGAATCACAAGAGGGAAAACACATCATGTTTACTTATGCACACACACACACACACACACACACACACACACACACACACACACACACACACCACACACACACACACACACACACACACACACACACACACACACACACACACACACCACACACACACACACACACACACACACACACACACACACACACACACACACACACACACACACACACACACACACACACACCACACACACACACACACACACACACACACACACACACACACACACACACACACACACACACACACCACACACACACACACACACACACACACACACACACACACACACACACACACACACACACACACACACAGGGCCACCATGCTAGCAGGGAGACGCCGAGCCAGCACAGCATTAACGCTCTGATTTATACCACAGACAAAACTTGTTTTCGAAGATCTCTCTTCACACAAATATGCCGCCGAGCGCAGCTGGAAGCCATCACCGCGCCGCAGAAATCAAACGTGGTGGGATTAGCCATCGCAAAATGTATTTTCTAACGCAAATCCCAGAGTAAACAGAGAGTGGAGGAATGAGACGATGACAAGGAGGTTGGAAACAAACTGTTAGGAGTCTTTGAACGGTCGTACCGGATCAGGCGTTTGAAGTGGATGAGGAGAGAGGAGGGGAGGAGAGAGGAGGGGAGGAGAGAGGAGGGTGTAAGGTGTAGTCGGCGTTATTTGAAGTGGGTTTTAATACAACGCCAAAGAAGGAAGCGCGGTGAGAGAAGAGCACACAACGTGAACGTGTGAGGAATCCTGGGAACTGGATATCAACACCGGCCACCCGCCAGGAGAGTGTTTTCATTAACGCGGGATTTCCAACATGGAAGTCCTGCGAAGAGTCCTCTAAATCCATCCCAGATAAGCCGGTCCCGTCGGATAACATGACTCAGCCGATTGCTATCTGAGCAGAGTTATTGCTTTTGGATCGAGCAGGTGTACGGACCGATAGATACTGCAGATACCGGACACAACCTGGATTGTTATAGTACAGCATGTTGACGTGTCCTCGCCGTAAGCACGAGGATATTAACACTTTATTTAAGCGGTGCAATATCCTGCGTCACTACGACTGGACCTCTGATCCATATGGACGTGTGAAAGTACCCAGGTCCTCAAAACTCTGCAGGCTGCTTCAAATCTCTGCAACGATACACCCAGCGCTCCTGTCATATTTTCCATTTGCACGAGCGCACACACACACAGAAGGGGTGTTGTTGTACTTTTGCAGAATAGGTGCTACTTTCACTGACCGCGCCAGTTAATTAAGGAATATGGCTTTTTATACACGGATAATGCTGACTGTTCCGTTTCACATTGTTCGTATGCACCTCTAATACAAACATCCAAAAGGGAGGGGAGTACATTTTAAATCCATATTTCTCATGGTTGTGTGTCGAATGGTGTCTAAATCGGGCCCATATCGAGTCGCCAAATGGGACTGCGATGGAATCCTTTGGGCAAAACGTCGACCTGACAGTGTGCTAAAGTTTGGTTTTGCCTTTGGATCAGATCGTAATTATAATGACACAGTAACACGGGAAAGAAAAGGTCAATGTCAAATCAATCGGTCCCGTTTCTGGAGGTGATTTAAAGAAGGACCGTTGAGCGTATTAAAGGGGACTGTTTAGGTCGGCCTTTAAGAGGTATTCGATGACGTCAAAATGTACACAGATTCTTTGATCAATGCCCTCCAAAGTTTTGCAATATGACGAGGAGTTTATCGCGGCTAATGCTAGCTCATATTAGCAATCTTTATGTGGTGTATAGTGCTGCGTACCTGGACTCGCATTCAGGTTCAGGTCCGGACTCAAGTCCAGAGGTTCAGGTTTGTGTCAAGTTGTGTGAGTAAAGTGGACTTATTGTGAGCTAATTATCAATTGAAAATTAACTCAAATTCAAACTTGCCACTTAGTCTACAAATGACTTATGACAGCAGCTACAGTGAACTACTACAAAGTTCAAACATTTATTTCATTTACCAAACTAAAGTAACCAAACAGTCCCTGAGCTGACTGATCCTAAAGTGTAGAGTAGACTATACGCATCACACTGTTACACACCTACTATACAGTATACACTGTAGTGACTGTACAGTCAGAGTGTACTGTACTGTCTGTACACCATGTCTTTTCTACAACTCTACATGTGTACATTATACAGTACATACTACATACATAGTGTTGTACATACATACTGTTAGAAATTAAAATCAATGTTGATATGTCGTAATTTTGAATTAAATACACTATTTAATTTAAATCAGTTTTATTCTGAAAAAACCGGAAGTTCACACTATTTACTTAATACTTGTATTCTGAAAATTCTTCACTTCCGGTTAGCATTAGCATGTGGCGAAATGCTACGTTTTCAAACCGTGAATCGAAGGTGAAATGACATGTGTTGTACCGAGCACACTGGGATTAGCACTCTTTATTGCCGCTGAATTATGTTTATCAGGGAATGTTTAAATAACCACAGACACCAGAATGATGTAATTTAGCAACAGAAAAAGGCAGGAATGGCATTGGACCCGCCCCCCGACGACGCCGGCCAATAGGAGAAGACCTCAGATGACAACAGGAAGAGCAAGCCAAATAACGCTGAATAACGTTTATCAGGGAATGTTTAAATAACCACAGACACCAGAATATACGTAAGTGCTAGTTTTTTTGAGAGTCCAAGTACCGGTTCCCGACGTTCCGGGTTTAACCGGACTTGAACCGAAACTTTTTACAAGTCCAGTACCGGTTCGGCGTACCGGTCGCAGCACTACACACATAGCCTACCATGTATACATCAATTCAGGGGACATTACATTGACTTACATGCATTTCCTGGAGACTTATCCTAACCTTAACCAACACACACACACACACACACACACACACACACACACACACACACACACACACACACACACACACACACACACACACACACACACACACACACACACACACACACACACACACACACACACACACACACACACACACACACACACACACACCACACACACACACACACACACACACACACA
>CM070448.1:27219623-27227123 GCA_036324595.1 Champsocephalus gunnari | reverse complement strand
ATGTAGGAGTTACCGGAGTTGTCACTATTGTTGATCCCCGGAGAAACACCTCCTCCTTGCTTCCTGCTGGCCTCCATCTCCTGGTAGACGTCCGGGCTGAGGTGGAGCAACCCTTTCTGGGCTGGGGGAGGAGAGAGGAGACGACGGGGAGAAAAGAGGAACAATTTAAGTGTTGGGTAGAAGGATACACGGATTGAGATGGAGGGGCAGAAATGAGGTTACATTATTCATATAACGGTACGTCCACACAGCGGCTTTAAACAAATCTTCCAACGCTTCTCTGCCCGTTGACTTTGAACGGGGGTGACGTCACTTTGCCTCGCTTTTCGCCGCACTGCATTGTGGGGGAGCGAAGCGAAGATTTCCAGGATTTCCAGGATTCAAAAGTTGAGCAATGTTCAACTTTTGAAGCTGAGCTGGAAGCGCCAGCCAATCAAACACGTTTATGCAAATCTGACAGTAGAAGCGCTAGCCAATCAAACCGCGTGTAAGCAGGGAGAGCCAGACCGCAGTTCATTTCCTCATATTCCAAACGAGAAGTTACGGTAGCAAATCACCCGGTTCTTTACGACCAGAACTATTAACGGGATCCAAACCGGAGGAACCAGCATGGAGGGAGGGGGCAGAGGCAGTGGGGGAACTGGTAGGGTTTCGCCTGTTTGGGGAGTTTATATATATATATATTGCTCGCATAAAATCCCCGGGGTTTTTTGCTTTGTATGTCGGGGGCGGGACATTCATGTGATTGGTTGTTGGTCGCAAAAAATCCCCAAGCTGTCAGACACGCCCAGCTCCAAGATGTTCTTCAAAGCTGCTGCGTGGACGTACCGTGAGAGCAGAAAAGGACAAAGGGAGGAAATCGTAGGACAGAAATTGGGTTATTATTACCGCCGTCTTCATTAACCCTTGAACCACATTTCTCTCACAGCGACGTCACGAAATCAGCTTTCAATTGGGATTATTGGAACCACGAAGCAATTCTTGCAGTATATTACTTTTCCCTGCCGGCTTGAGCACATCCTCAGTAAAGTAAACGCTTCAGAGACGACACGATGTAGCCCTTCGTCTTCACCTCCTGTAACCCGGGATTTTGGGAGAACTATTTCCATGTCACCATAAGAGGATGCAGAAGAACTCAATCTGTTGATCTTAAATAATAAAGTGCATACTGTCGGAGAGGCATCGGCATCTCTTTTGAATCAAATGCAAAAATTCAATCGTGGTTTTCAAGAATCGAGGCCACGCCTACTCACAACCAGACAATGATGGAGAGTGTGTGTGTGTGTGTGTGTGTGTGTGCGCTGGCTCCCAAACTGGCATTCCACGGCTGAGCGTAGATGGCAGTTTCATGAGGTTTGGCAGTTCGGAGCGCTCTCAAAGTGTCTGCTGGGAAACACACACACAGCCTCTTTCTGTCTCTCGGAGCCTCCACCAATATCAACAGAGCGCCATGACTTCACCGCTGACGGGAAACAGCACCGGCGAAGCTTTCTTCCCTTTGGGACGAACCCGGGAGCAGGACACGACTCGGATCGAGAGAAGGGATATGTTGGTAGCTCGAGGAAATGTCCCGAGGGATCCGGATCCTTCCCTCGATCCGAATAAGATCACACCGCTCCACTAAAGCTCCAAGTCCAGACGAGAGACCTGATTCTGACGGAGCGAACTATTTCAAAGCTCTTGTTTATCGTCACACAGTCGGATCCGGACCGAACCCTGTGTCCCATTAGAACAGATACAAATTGTACAAAAAAATAAAAACTGGGAGAATGAAGAGCATATATATTTACTTGTGTGCGCGAGCGTGACACGCATTGCAGACCGCAAGTTAACTTTACCTTGCCTTTCTAATGCTTCTGAAGTTCAAGGCATTGGCTACAGACAAGCAGTGCCATTTCTCTCACTAGTTCAAGCCACCATATTGAATGTGTGTGTGTGTGTGTGTGTGTGTGTGTGTGTATGTATGCAGGGGCGCCGTTTGCCAACAGGCAAGTGCTCGGACCAGAAGGGGGCCCCCAAAGAAGGTCCACAGCAACGACAACATGAAACACCCTTTAATGTACTGCATCGACATGTCGGGAAACCCCCTCAAAGGGGCCCCACGCATAGCGCGCCGTAAGAAACATTCCATGTTTTTATCCAAAGCGACTAACATACTCAGCACCGTGGACAATCCCCACGGGAGCAATTTGGGGTGAAGCGTCTCAGGGACATGCTGACTGCAGTGGGACTCGAACTTGCTACTCTGATTCGAAGTCCAGCACACTATCCACTGAGCCGCAGCCGCCCTACTGCTTCTTAATTTCAGTTTCGTTGCTCCGCTCCGGGGGGGCGGGACTTTACTGGCATTGATCCGAACCAGTCACCTTGTATACAATTCACAAGTGGACCTTTAATAAAAACGTGTGAGTGCCCCTGGCCTGCACTATAAAGCAAGCGGGAGATTAGGCTGTGGGAGAGGGACACAGGGATGTTAGCCTTTGCAGACCATTAACACGGGTTAGGGTAACCTATAGAACACACGACAAGAGTTGAGCTTTAAATGTCAATGGTGGGATTTTTTTAACAGGATCTGTCGAGGGGAGAAATATCTTTGCGAGCTCGAGGAAACGTCCCGAGGGATTCGGATCCTTTCCTCGACACCGCTCCACTAAAGCACCCATCCAGACGAGAGATCTGATTCTGATGGAGCGCAGGATTTCACCCTCTGCAGACCATTTACATGCAGCAAAACCTACAGGAGGGGGATTTAAGTTTAAATGTTAATAATTGGACCAAAATACTAAATATTTATGCATAATTCTGTAGGAAATATCGCGCCTCGTGATTTGAATATACGGCGATTTGGATTACATTTGGATGAATCTCGTTTGCTTGTGTTGGCGTCCTCAGCTCTGACGCCACTTTCCTGAAACACTCGTGACAGGTGGAAGGAGGCGGAAACACCGACGGGGTGTTTCACTATTTCCCCCGTGAAAGTAGAAAGGAAGAAATACGACATGTGGAAGAAGAAGGACTTTTTATTTTTTTGAGGGACGGGTGGCGCAGTGGTCTGTGCGTCTGATCATCAGATCAAGGGGGTGCTGGGGAACTCCGGTTCGAAACCCGCTCCTACCGCCACTGCGGCAAAACCTTGGGCAAGACACTTCACCCGGATTTTCCCCTGTGGGTATTGTCCACAGTGGCCATTGCATGTATACAAATATGTGTAATGTGTGTGTCTGTGAAGCGCTTTAATAAATGTACGGAATTATTATTAATTATTAAGAAGAAGAAGAAGAGAGGGTAAAAGAAGAAATGTGAAAACCAGGCGGAGCCTCCGAAGCCCAGCCAAGGTCACCAGAGACAGGAAGAGCAGCTGTGTGTGTGTGTGTGTGTGTGTGTGTGTGTGTGAGCCAACAGCTGGGAGAGAAAGTGCTTGACTGACAGGCCACTTCCTGTTTGAGTTACCATCACAGCGACGGAGAGCTTCGTATCTCTCCCGTCTTTCCGAACGCTGGAGAAAAAGCAGCGAAACCCAGCACGTATTACTCATACTACAACAAACCGATGACACGACACTTAGGATTTCCTCCCCGACCCCCGTCCCCCCCCATCCTCCCCGTCCCCGTCCCCCCCCATCCTCCCCGACCCCCTCCCCGCCCCCCCCGTCCCGATGACAACCTTAATTAGAATTTACGCAACTAAAACTCTCAGGCCTGCCGAAATGCCGAATGCAAAACGGGGTGTCAGCCAACATGACATCAGCGTATCGCGTTGTAATCCCTGCGTGTGTGTGTGTGATTGCCGGCCTTAAGTGTGTGTGGGCGTGCCGGAGAGGATGCTTGCATGTTTGCAGAGTCAGATGGCAACAAGAGCGTGAGACTAACGGAGGGAAATAAGCAGCCGTGAGTTTTCTGCGAGGGGAGGATTGAGGAATTGTGTACATGCAGAGTTAGTGGAGGATCAACCCCCCCACAGGCTTTGGTTGCCGAGCGACCCCTAGCCGAGTACAACAAAGCACAACATGTGTTTCCATATCTGTAATATACGAAACGGATGATTGTATACAAATATTTTAATGCAAAATAATGTTTTTTGGTTGATGTATGGAACCTTTACTTTACTTAAATCATGCTGTATAGCTCATATCTTCTCTTTTCTGAGTTGCAGGGTCCTTGCTGAAACACATAATAACCGAGCAGTTGAACATGGAGGCTCCTCCGAAGGGAACCTGATCACGTGTGTGAAATGAGGATCAGCATGTCACCACATTGGGTTTGCATGTCCAGAGTGAGGCAAAGCATACACTGCACTCTGTGTGCAGCAGAAGGAGAGCGTGTCTGTGGTGCTGGGTTCTGTCGGAGGGTCCCACCCACACTCTGTCCGGTGGGCCAGGGGAGCGCTGGAGGGGAGCCAGGGCCGAGCGGGAGGCTGATCGAAAACAGATAGAGCCCGCCGCGATAAATCACCACGGTGGAGCAAGAGCTTCACACACACACACACACACACACACACACACACACACACACACACACACACACACACACACACACACACACACACACACACACACACACACACACACACACACACACACACACACACACACACACACACACACACACACACACACACACACACACACACACACACACACACACACACACACACACACACACACACACACACACACACACACACACACACACACACACACACACACACACACACACACACACACACACACACACACACACACACACACACACACACACACACACACACACACACACACACACACACACACACACACACACACACACACACTCTTCATTACTCATTGTTAAATTCCCTCTCCTGTGTTGTGTTCTATACGTTTTAGTGCATGTACATGGTCTGTGGCTCAGTGGATAGTGTGCTGGGTTGCAAGTTCGAGTCCCACTGCAGTCAGCACGTCACCCCAAAGTGCTCCTGTGGGGATTCTCCTCAGTACTGAGTGTATGTTAGTCGCTTTGGATAAGTGGTACAGTCCCTGCGTTCCTCGATCACACAGTAATCTGATGTGACGATAAACGAGAGCTTTTAAATCCCTGCGCTTTACCAGAGAAGAAGGAACCGAGCTGTGATTTAAACACTTGAGGAAACTGAAATAAAAGCTCTAAAACCCACATCACCGTTGATCACATACAACATGTCCCAACCGCTCCGATGCCAGCGCCGCGCCATGCAGACGTGTTCAGTCCGTCCCTCTTCTCATCAGCCGACTGGAAGCTTCTTCCCTGCGGCAGAACACTGAGAGCAGCTGGATCGGTGGATGAGTGCAACAAACATCATTCAGACGTGTGTGTGTGTGTGTGTGTGTGTGTGTGTGTGTGCGGGCTCTAACTTTAAAGAAGTAATGAGCAGATAGTTACGCGCCGCACGCCAACAATGGGAACGATCTCCACGTAAGGACGATGTGTTTTCCACGAGGCCCCGCTGCACTGCCTCGGCTGTTGGGCAACGCCTGCGTTACCATGGAAACCACAACCACCAACATACTTTTATCCCGGAGAACAACCACACATGCATAAGCAGCATTTCGATGATATATCTTTCAGGGAATTGGACTAAATCGAACATGCGAGCGCTATAAAAGTCGTGGCAGCGGCTCAGCGATCATCTGGATTCTGTGTAGATTCTGACCGGCGATTAGAACACAGTTTTACCAACATGACGTGCAGAAACATCACATTCACAGCCCTCCGTGGATGCTGCCAACGTCTTCCATTACACCCGCACATTGAAATCTAATCAGTTCTTTCTCCACATTCGTCCTCCTTCTCTCGCTGCTGACATTTCCCTCGGCTGGCATCGTCTTATCAAGCCGAGACATCCCAACAAATCAAGCTGCAGATAGTACCATGTCCTGCGTGAGCTATGAATTCCTTGCATAACTCACGAAACGTGGAATAAATATTAACTTAAAGGTGGGGTAGGTAAGAATGGAGAAACCGGCTCGAGTGCGCTAGAATTTGAAAATACACAACCGGAGAAAATCTGCCACTTCCTCACAGAGCCCCTCCCCCAACACACAGGAACGCGCACATGACCAATGAGGGCACGAGATGAGTGTGTGCCCCGATGGAAGGCTGACAGGCAGGTAGGCCGTCCAGTTACTTTAGCCAGGCCGGCTCAGATGATTGGTCGAGCTTTTTACAGCGCTACGGCTTCCACAGATGATATTTTTTTTATGGATTTGTTGTCAAAGCACTTCAGATATTCATTGCTATCGGGATGTTAAAGGTGGGGTAGGTAAGTTTCAGAAACCGGCTCGAGATACACTTTTTGTTATATTCCATGGAATGCTCTTAACATCCCGATAGCAATGAATATCTGAAGTGCTTTGACAACAAATCCATTAAAAAATGTCATCAGTAGAAGCCGTGATGCTGTAAAAAGTACATCCAATCCGTTTAGCCGGCTCGGCTAAACGGATTGGATGGCCTACCTGCCTGTCAGCCTTCCAATGAGGGCACAGACTTACCTCGTGCCCTCATTGGTCATGTGTGCGTTCCTGTGTGTTGGAGGCGGGGCTCTGTGAGGAAGTGGCAGATTTTCTCCGGTTGTGTATTTTCAAATTCTAGCGCACTCGAGCCGGTTTCTCAAACTTACCTACCCCGCCTTTAACTCGTGCCACACCATGTGGAATAAATGGAAAAATGGCCTCGCTGCCAGACTGTGCAAAACATCTGAAAATAGAAGCCTCGGAGAAGAGTTCCATATTTTCATGTTAAACAGCCATCTAAACAGAAACAGCTGATCGAGCCCAGCTGCTTCCTCCGGTATAAAGGAAACGTCCCTGAAGGCTTCACATTCCCAAGTTAATTCATACATAAATCCAGCCGGGCATCTCGGCCCTGTTTGTCTTAAGCACGGCTACGAGGGGAGGACGACTGAGGAGGCCGTGTCTCTGCTTTGGATTCATTTCTGGCAGAGACAGATGAGCCGAGGCTGAGCTGCGTGTTTACATTTCGTCAAAAGACAACAGATTATTGTCAGCCCGCTGCGGAAAGAGGGATCTCGTATGTCTGGGGAGAAGGCTGCGACCGCGCTCAGAGCGGCTTCGCCTTGAGCGGCTGGCTGACGTCATCAAAGGGTTTAAACAACAACGCAGGTGGATATCAGGCTTAGTGTAAATCATGTTGTTGAGCTTGTTTCCACACAGACATTTGGTAATTAGCGCCACGAACATGTTCACCTCGTGTGAAGCCACTAAGTATTTCCTATCTCTCTGAAGATAACGCTGAGCAGCATGCGTGGGACAGATCTACTGTATTCTGTATTTCATTATATTCCTCCTTTCCCCGGGTTCTAAAAGCTGCTAAATCTGGCAGACAAAACTGTGTGTGTGTGTGTGTGTGTGTGTGTGTGTGTGTGTGTGTGTGTGTGTGAGGCTGTGACAATAAGTGTATGTGTGTGTGTGTGTGTGTGTGTGAGGCTGTGACAATAACTGTGTGTGTGTGTGTGTGTATGTGT
>CM070448.1:27172123-27214623 GCA_036324595.1 Champsocephalus gunnari | reverse complement strand
GCACCAAAACGCACTATCCCTGCAGCCTGGCGTGGCAGGAATACCAACGCCACACGCTCTGTTTACATCTAACTGTGTGTGTGTGTGTGTGTGTGTGTGTGGACTAGCATTACTATACTTGTGGGGACCTAAATCTGTTTACATAGTCACGTGTGGGGACTGACTTCCCTTATAGGGACAAATTGGAGGTCCCCATAAGGGGGATCATTAATTTTACGGTGAAGACTTGGTTAGGGTACGGTTAAGGGTTAGGCATGTGTTGGTTATGGTTAAGGTTAGGATAAGTCTCCAGGAAATGCATGTAAGTCAATGGAATGTCCCCTGAAGTGCTGTATACATGTATGTGTGTGTGTGTGTGTGTGTGTGTGTGTGTGTGTGTGTTTGTGTGTGTGTGGAAAAGGCACTTTCTTAGAAACGCATCAAGAGCAATCTTAGAAAAGCCTTTGGTCTGTTAAAGATTTAGCCTCAGAGGACGATGGCGATTATTTTAGGACCCACTCGTTGTTTGCAGTCTGGATGTTAAACAGACGCTCAGGGCGTTTCACGACTTGATCAAATCCAAGAGTTAGATGTTCAGAGTTTTCTCAGGACCGACAGCGCTACGCTGAGGCTCTGCAGCCGATAGAGAGGCTGGGTCTGGAGACAGGTCTTCACTAAGGGCACGATCAAGCAGTCATTACCAGGAGGTGCAATAAGGAGTAATGAGGAGGTGCAATAAGGAGGTGTTATCAGGAGTAATAAGAAGGTGTAATCAGGAGGTGCAATAAGGAGGTGTAATCAGGAGGTGTAATCAGGAGGTGTTATCAGGAGGTGTAATAAGGAGGTGTGATAAGGAGGTGTAATAAGGAGGTGTTATCAGGAGTAATAAGGAGGTGTAATCAGGAGGTGTGATAAGGAGGTGTGATAAGGAGGTGTAATCAGGAGGTGTTATAAGGAGGTGTTACAAGGAGGTGTAATAAGGAGGTGCAATAAGGAGGTGTTATAAGGAGGTGTTATAAGGAGGTGTAATCAGGAGGTGTTATAAGGAGGTGCAATAAGGAGGTGTAATCAGGAGGTGTTACAAGGAGGTGTTATCAGGAGTAATAAGGAGGTGTAATCAGGAGGTGTTATAAGGAGGTGTTACAAGGAGGTGTAATAAGGAGGTGTTACAAGGAGGTGCAATAAGGAGGTGTTATAAGGAGGTGTTATAAGGAGGTGTAATCAGGAGGTGTTATAAGGAGGTGTTATAAGGAGGTGCAATAAGGAGGTGTTATAAGGAGGTGTTATAAGGAGGTGCAATAAGGAGGTGCAATAAGGAGGTGTAATCAGGAGGTGTTATAAGGAGGTGCAATAATGAGGTGTAATCAGGAGGTGTTACAAGGAGGTGTTACAAGGAGGTGTTATAAGGAGGTGTAATAAGGAGGTGCAATAAGGAGGTGTTACAAGGAGGTGTAATCAGGAGGTGTTACAAGGAGGTGTTATAAGGAGGTGTAATCAGGAGGTGTTAAAAGGAGGTGTTATAAGGAGTAATAAGGAGGTGTAATCAGGAGGTGCAATAAGGAGGTGTTATAAGGAGGTGTAATCAGGAGGTGCAATCAGGAGGTGTTATAAGGAGGTGTAATCAGGAGGTGTTACAAGGAGGTGTAATAAGGAGGTGCAATAAGGAGGTGTTATAAGGAGGTGTAATCAGGAGGTGCAATCAGGAGGTGTTATAAGGAGGTGTAATCAGGAGGTGTTACAAGGAGGTGCAATAAGGAGGTGTTATAAGGAGGTGTAATCAGGAGGTGTTATCAGGAGTAATAAGGAGGTGTAATCAGGAGGTGCAATAAGGAGGTGTAATAAGGAGGTGTGATAAGGAGGTGTAATCAGGAGGTGCAATAAGGAGGTGTGATAAGGAGGTGTAATAAGGAGGTGTAATCAGGAGGTGTTATCAGGAGGTGCAATAAGGAGTAATGAGGAGGTGCAATAAGGAGGTGTTATCAGGAGGTGTAATCAGGAGGTGTTACAAGGAGGTGTAATCAGGAGGTGTTACAAGGAGGTGTAATAAGGAGGTGTAATAAGGAGGTGTAATCAGGAGGTGCAATAAGGAGGTGTAATCAGGAGGTGCAATAAGGAGGTGTGATAAGGAGGTGTAATAAGGAGGTGTAATCAGGAGGTGCAATAAGGAGGTGTAATCAGGAGGTGTTATCAGGAGGTGTAATAAGGAGGTGTAATCAGGAGGTGTTACAAGGAGGTGTAATAAGGAGGTGCAATAAGGAGGTGTTATAAGGAGGTGTAATCAGGAGGTGTTACAAGGAGGTGTTATAAGGAGTAATAAGGAGGTGTAATCAGGAGGTGTTATAAGGAGGTGTAATCAGGAGGTGTTACAAGGAGGTGTAATAAGGAGGTGCAATAAGGAGGTGTAATCAGGAGGTGCAATAAGGAGGTGTGATAAGGAGGTGTAATAAGGAGGTGTAATCAGGAGGTGCAATAAGGAGGTGTAATCAGGAGGTGTTATCAGGAGGTGTAATAAGGAGGTGTAATCAGGAGGTGTTACAAGGAGGTGTAATAAGGAGGTGCAATAAGGAGGTGTTATAAGGAGGTGTAATCAGGAGGTGTTACAAGGAGGTGTTATAAGGAGTAATAAGGAGGTGTAATCAGGAGGTGTTATAAGGAGGTGTAATCAGGAGGTGTTACAAGGAGGTGTAATAAGGAGGTGCAATAAGGAGGTGCAATAAGGAGGTGTTATAAGGAGGTGTAATAAGGAGGTGTAATCAGGAGTAATAAGGAGGTGTCATCAGGAGTAATAAGGAGGTGTCATCAGGAGTAATAAGGAGGTGTCATCAGGTGTAATCAGGAGGTGCAATCAGGAGGTGTTATAAGGAGGTGTAATCAGGAGGTGTAATAAGGAGGTGCTATAAGGAGGTGTTATAAGGAGGTGTAATCAGGAGGTGTTATCAGGAGTAATAAGGAGGTGTAATCAGGAGGTGTAATAAGGAGGTGTGATAAGGAGGTGTGATAAGGAGGTGCAATAAGGAGGTGTGATAAGGAGGTGTAATCAGGAGGTGCAATAAGGAGGTGTAATCAGGAGGTGTAATCAGGAGGTGTTATAAGGAGGTGTAATCAGGAGGTGTTATAAGGAGGTGTTACAAGGAGGTGCAATAAGGAGGTGCTATAAGGAGGTGTTATAAGGAGGTGTGATAAGGAGGTGTAATAAGGAGGTGTGATAAGGAGGTGTAATCAGGAGGTGTAATCAGG
The DNA here is from genome assembly GCA_036324595.1 of Champsocephalus gunnari. Lineage (NCBI taxonomy): Eukaryota > Metazoa > Chordata > Actinopteri > Perciformes > Channichthyidae > Champsocephalus > Champsocephalus gunnari. Next base: position 27,211,407 of record CM070448.1, on the reverse strand, counting down.
AGGTGTAATCAGGAGGTGTTATAAGGAGGTGTAATAAGGAGGTGCAATAAGGAGGTGCTATAAGGAGGTGTTATAAGGAGGTGTGATAAGGAGGTGTTACAAGGAGGTGTTATAAGGAGTAATAAGGAGGTGTAATCAGGAGGTGTTATAAGGAGGTGTTACAAGGAGGTGTTATAAGGAGGTGTAATAAGGAGGTGTTATAAGGAGGTGTTATAAGGAGGTGTAATCAGGAGGTGTTATCAGGAGTAATAAGGAGGTGTTATCAGGAGATGTAATAAGGAGGTGTTATCAGGAGGTGTAAAAAGGAGGTGTAATCAGGAGGTGTAATCAGGAGGTGTTATAAGGAGGTGTAATAAGGAGGTGTTATCAGGAGGTGTTATCAGGAGTAATAAGGAGGTGTTATCAGGAGGTGTTATCAGGAGTAATAAGGAGGTAATATAAGGAGGTGTAATAAGGAGGTGTAATCAGGAGGTGTAATCAGGAGGTGTTACAAGGAGGTGTTACAAGGAGGTGTTATAAGGAGGTGTAATCAGGAGGTGTTACAAGGAGGTTTAATCAGGAATAATAATGAGGAATAATAAGGAGGTGTAATAAGGAGGTGTAATCAGGAGGTGTTATCAGGAGTAATAAGGAGGTGTTATAAGGAGGTGTAATCAGGAGGTGTAATCAGGAGGTGTAAAAAGGAGGTGTTATAAGGAGGTGTAATAAGGAGGTGTAATAAGGAGGTGTAATCAGGAGGTGTTATAAGGAGGTGTAATAAGGAGGTGTTATAAGGAGGTGTAATCAGGAGGTGTAATCAGGAGTAATAAGGAGGTGTAATAAGGAGGTGTAATAAGGAGGTGTAATCAGGAGTAATAAGGAGGTGTAATAAGGAGGTGTAATAAGGAGGTGTAATCAGGAGGTGTAAAAAGGAGGTGTTATAAGGAGGTGTAATAAGGAGGTGCAACAAGGAGGTGTTATAAGGAGGTGTAATCAGGAGGTGTTATAAGGAGGTGTTACAAGGAGGTGTTATAAGGAGGTGTAATCAGGAATAATAAGGAGGTGTAATAAGGAGGTGTAATAAGGAGGTGTTATCAGGAGGTGTTATAAGGAGTAATAAGGAGGTGTAATAAGGAGGTTTTATAAGGAGGTGTAATAAGGAGGTGTTATAAGGAGGTGTAATCAGGAGTAATAAGGAGGTGTAATAAGGAGGTGTAATCAGGAGGTGTAAAAAGGAGGTGTTATAAGGAGGTGTAATAAGGAGGTGTTATAAGGAGGTGTAATCAGGAGTAATAAGGAGGTGTAATAAGGAGGTGTTATAAGGAGGTGTTATAAGGAGGTGTAATCAGGAGTAATAAGGAGGTGTAATAAGGAGGTGTAATCAGGAGGTGTTATAAGGAGGTGTAATCAGGAGGTGTAATCAGGAGTAATAAGGAGGTGTAATAAGGAGGTGTTATAAGGAGGTGTTATAAGGAGGTGTAATCAGGAGTAATAAGGAGGTGTAATAAGGAGGTGTAATCAGGAGGTGTAATCAGGAGGTGTAAAAAGGAGGTGTTATAAGGAGGTGTTATAAGGAGGTGTTATTAGGAGTAATAAGGAGGTGTTATCAGAAGTAATAAGGTGTAATCAGGAGGTGTAATCAGGAGGTGTTATAAGGAGGTGTTATAAGGAGGTGCAATAAGGAGGTGTTATAAGGAGGTGTAATAAGGAGGTGTTATAAGGTGTTATAAGGAGGTGCTATAAGGAGGTGTAATAAGGAGGTGTAATCAGGAGTAATAAGGAGGTGTAATAAGGAGGTGTTATAAGGAGGTGCAATAAGGAGGTGTTATAAGGAGGTGCAATAAGGAGGTGTTATAAGGAGGTGTTATAAGGAGGTGTTACAAGGAGGTGTTATAAGGAGGTGTAATCAGGAGTAATAAGGAGGTGTAATAAGGAGGTGTTATAAGGAGGTGTAATAAGGAGGTGTTATAAGGAGGTGTAATAAAGAGGTGTTATCAGGAGTAATAAGGAGGTGTTATCAGCAGGTGTAATAAGGAGTAATAAGGAGGTGTTATCAGGAGGTGTTATCAGGAGGTGTTATCAGGAGTAATAAGGAGGTGTTATAAGGAGGTGTAATAAGGAGGTGAAATCAGGAGGTGTAAAAAGGAGGTGTAATCAGGAAGTGTAATCAGGAGGTGTAAAAAGGAGGTGTTATAAGGAGGTGTAATAAGGAGGTGTTATAAGGAGGTGTTATAAGGAGGTGTAATAAGGAGGTGTAATAAGGAGGTGTTATAAGGAGGTGTAATCAGGAGTAATAAGGAGGTGTAATAAGGAGGTGTAATCAGGAGGTGTAATCAGGAGGTGTAAAAAGGAGGTGTTATAAGGAGGTGTAATAAGGAGGTGTAATCAGGAGGTGTAATCAGGAGTAATAAGGAGGTGTAATAAGGAGGTGTTATAAGGAGGTGTAATAAGGAGGTGTTATAAGGAGGTGTAATCAGGAGTAATACGGAGGTGTAATAAGGAGGTGTAATAAGGAGGTGTAATAAGGAGGTGTTATAGGGAGGTGTTATAAGGAGGTGTAATAAGGAGGTGTAATCAGGAGTAATAAGGAGGTGTTATAAGGAGGTGTCATCAGGAGTAATAAGGAGGTGTTATTAGGAGTAATAAGGAGGTGTAATAAGGAGGTGTCATCAGGAGTAATAAGGAGGTGTTATAAGGAGGTGTAATAAGGAGGAGTAATAAGGAGGTGTAATAAGGAGGTGTTATAGGGAGGTGTAATCAGGAGTAATAAGGAGGTGTAATAAGGAGGTGTCATCAGGAGTAATAAGGAGGTGTTATAAGGAGGTGTAATAAGGAGGTGTTATAGGGAGGTGTTATAAGGAGGTGTCATCAGGAGTAATAAGGAGGTGTTATAAGGAGGTGTAATAAGGAGGAGTAATAAGGAGGTGTACTAAGGAGGTGTTATAGGGAGGTGTTATAAGGAGGTGTAATAAGGAGGTGTAATCAGGAGTAATAAGGAGGTGTAATAAGGAGGTGTCATCAGGAGTAATAAGGAGGTGTTATTAGGAGTAATAAGGAGGTGTTATCAGAAGGTGTTATAAGGAGGTGTTATCAGCAGGTGTAATAAGAAGGTGTTATCAGGAGTAATAAGGAGGTGTTATCAGGAGGTGTAATAAAGAGGTGTTATCAGGAGTAATAAGGAGGTGTTATAAGGAGGTGTCATCAGGAGTAATAAGGAGGTGTTATAAGGAGGTGTAATAAGGAGGAGTAATAAGGAGGTGTAATAAGGAGGTGTTATAGGGAGGTGTTATAAGGAGGTGTAATAAGGAGGTGTAATCAGGAGTAATAAGGAGGTGTAATCAGGAGGTGTAATCAGGAGGTGTTATAAGGAGGTGTTATCAGGAGGAGTAATAAGGAGGTGTTATCAGGAGGTGTAATAAGGAGGTGTTATCAGGAGTAATAAGGAGGTGTTATCAGGAGGTGTAATAAAGAGGTGTTATCAGGTGTAATAAGGAGGTGTTATAAGGAGGTGTAATCAGGAGTAATAAGGAGGTGTAATAAGGAGGTGTAATAAGGAGTTGTAATAAGGAGGAGTAATAAGGAGGTGTAATAAGGAGGTGTTATAGGGAGGTGTTATAAGGAGGTGTAATAAGGAGGTGTAATCAGGAGTAATAAGGAGGTGTAATAAGGAGGTGTAATCAGGAGTAATAAGGAGGTGTAATAAGGAGGTGTCATCAGGAGTAATAAGGAGGTGTTATTAGGAGTAATAAGGAGGTGTTATCAGAAGTAATAAGGTGTAATCAGGAGGTGTTATAAGGAGGTGTTATAAGGAGGTGCAATAAGGAGGTGTTATAAGGAGGTGTTATACGGTGTTATAAGGAGGTGCTATAAGAAGGTGTAATAAGGAGGTGTAATCAGGAGTAATAAGGAGGTGTAATAAGGAGGTGTTATAAGGAGGTGCAATAAGGAGGTGTTATAAGGAGGTGCAATAAGGAGGTGTAATAAGGAGGTGTTATAAGGAGGTGCAATAAGGAGGTGTTACAAGGGGGTGCAATAAGGAGGTGTTATAAGGAGGTGTAATAAGGAGGTGTAATCAGGAGTAATAAGGAGGTGTAATAAGGAGGTGTAATAAGGAGGTGTTATAAGGAGGTGTTATAAGGAGGTGTTATAAGGAGGTGCAATAAGGAGGTGTTATAATGAGGTGTTATAAGGAGGTGTTATAAGGAGGTGAAATAAGGAGGTGTTATAAGGAGGTGTTATAAGGAGGTGCAATAAGGAGGTGTAATAAGGAGGTGTAATAAGGAGGTGTTATAAGGTGTTATAAGGAGGTGTAATAAGGAGGTGTAATAAGGAGTAATAAGGAGGTGTAATAAGGAGGTGTAATCAGGAGGTGTAATAAGGAGGTGTTATAAGGAGGTGCAATAAGGAGGTGTAATCAGGAGGTGTAATAAGGAGGTGTAATCAGGAGTAATAAGGAGGTGTAATAAGGAGGTGTAATCAGGAGTAATAAGGAGGTGTAATAAGGAGGTGTCATCAGGAGTAATAAGGAGGTGTTATCAGGAGTAATAAGGAGGTGTAATAAGGAGGTGTCATCAGGAGTAATAAGGAGGTGTCATCAGGAGTAATAAGGAGGTGTTATCAGGAGTAATAAGGAGGAGTAATCAGGAGTAATAAGGAGGAGTAATAAGGAGGTGTCATCAGGAGTAATAAGGAGGAGTAATAAGGAGGTGTTATAAGGAGGTGTCATCAGGATTAATAAGGAGGAGTAATGAGGAGGTGTTATAAGGAGGTGTCATCAGGAGTAATAAGGAGGTGTCATCAGGAGTAATAAGGAGGAGTAATAAGGAGGTGTTATCTGTACCTCTGTGGGGCTCTGAGGTCCAGTGGAGGCTTTGTATCCGAGCTGCAGGAGCATGGCCTCCGCTGCGTTCCTCTTGGCCACCTTCTTGTTGGGTCCTGTTCCCGTGGCAACCTCGCCGTTCACCTTCACCTGCAGACACGTGAGCACACACTTGAGATAAAGAAACATCCAGAGTGGTTATATTTTCTGATTTATAAATGAATGTAACGGCTGTTCAGATATCCGTTTGTGATAATGAATGACTATGATGGTATAGGTTGCTCTGACATCATAAAAAAGTCAAAGAATATTAAATATTAATATTATTTTCCACTTTCATCAAGTAAGACCTTCTAACTAACATGAGTCCTAATCAAAAATACATTTATTTCTTAACTTTTAACCCCTTTAAATGTCACTTTCTTGACTTTATGCCAAACATCTTTGATGAAAACAAACAAATAAACACAAACATGTAATTATGTGATTTGTACCAAGGATTATCAAAAGAAAAACTGTTGTAAAATGTTATATATTCATTTCATATTATAGTATAGTATTCGTTTATTAGTCCCCGAGGGGAAAATGGTTTGCAGCACATCACAGAGGCATTTAAAAAGTTAAGACAATACGTCATTACATTACATTACATTCATGTTGAACCCAAATACCTGTACTTTCTACTTCTTACATGTTGAACTCAAATACCTGTACTTTCTACTTCTTACATGTTGAACACAAATACCTGTACTTTCTACTTCTTACATGTTGAACTCAAATACCTGTACTTTCTACTTCTCACATGTTGAACACAAATACCTGTACTTTCTACTTCTTACATGTTGAACTCAAATACCTGTACTTTCTACTTCTCACATGTTGAACTCAAATACCTGTACTTTCTACTTCTTACATGTTGAACTCAAATACCTGTACTTTCTACTTCTTACATGTTGAACTCAAATACCTGTACTTTCTACTTCTTACATGTTGAACTCAAATACCTGTACTTTCTACTTCTCACATGTTGAACTCAAATACCTGTACTTTCTACTTCTTACAAGTTGAACTCAAATACCTGTACTTTCTACTTCTGACATGTTGAACTCAAATACCTGTACTTTCTACTTCTCTCATGTTGAACACAAATACCTGTACTTTCTACTTCTCACATGTTGAACTCAAATACCTGTACTTTCTACTTCTTACATGTTGAACTCAAATACCTGTACTTTCTACTTCATACATGTTGAACTCAAATACCTGTACTTTCTACTTCTTACATGTTGAACCCAAATACCTGTACTTTCTACTTCTTACATGTTGAACTCAAATACCTGTACTTTCTACTTCTTACATGTTGAACACAAATACCTGTACTTTCTACTTCTTACATGTTACATTACATGACATTGCATTTAGCTGACGCTTTTATCCAAAGCTACTTACAATAAGTGCGTTCGACCAACAAAATACAAACTTGAAGAAAACAGAATCATAAAGTACATCAGGTTTCATAGAGCCAAACATTTCAAGTGCTCCTCAACTGGCTTTAGAGGAGCCAGCCCTTTGTTAGTATATAAGTGCTTTGTTAGTAGTTCTATCCTCGAGGTGGAGTCGAGAGAGATGAGTGTTCAGTCTGGAAGGTGTGTGAGCTTTCTGCTGTCCTGATGTCAATGGGAGCTCATTCCACCATCTTGGAGCCAGGATAGCAAACCCACGTGTTTCTGCTGATGGGAACTTGGGTCCCCCTCGCAGCGAGGGTGCAGCGAGCCGTTTGGCTGATGCAGAGCGGAGTGCACGTGCTGGGGTGTACGGTTTAACCATGTCCTGACATCACTGACAACAACATAGACACAGATAAAAGCAAACAGACATAAGAAAACCAGATATTGGCAGACATGACGAGGGCGCCTATGGGCCATCATTTGCGAAATAGGGGGGACAGGGCCAGACCAGCTGGGTAAACGGTGCGTCCTAGCCATCACTGATTCAGGAGCTTGATGGCTCGTGGGACGAAAGACCCTCTAGATCTATTTTTTTTTAAATAAGGGGCACGATGTCTCCGCCCGGATGGCAGCAGTTCAAAGTAAGAGGCAAGAGGGTGCCTCACAATATTGTGTGCCAATTTTAAAACTCTGTCCTTATATAAGCTTTCTATATTAGCAAATCTGCTCTACTTTAGAGCTTCATCAGGCCAACATATCCATACAGTTTAAGAATTAGTACCATTTTACATAATGCCACTGGTATTAAAAATAAAACATTAAATTATCTTCTATATCGCAGGTGTGGATGCATTTCTATTTTTTGTGCTGGAGAAAACATGGCTCATAATAAATTATAATCAAAGTGCGCTCGAGATGTAACAGAAAGCAGGATGTAATGGATCAAAATGTGTTGCCATTGATACGTCTTAGTGGCTCGACACTTTATTACAGAGGCTGACAATGGAAATATAAAATCACTGCGTTGCCAAAATGTTTAAAAATCCCTAAAATCACGATTTCCCGTCACTTTCATGCACTCTCCTCCTCTCCGTACGCTTTGCATCCCGCAGAAAGGCCGCGAGTGAAGTGTTTGTTTTGCGTTGATCCCAAAACATTAAATCTGTCGGCGCAGAATGTAAGCCGAGGAATTTCCAAGAGAATATCCGCCGTCGCCGTGTTACGCAAACAGACGATTACACTGAACAAATAGCACGGTGCGAGCCAGAGCCTGTGACCGAGCTGCCGGAGCATCGAGGAGGCGAGCATCGAGAGAGACCCATCAATTACAGAAAAGCACAAATAAACAGTTTCTTTTTATCAAATTCTTACAGACGATCCCACAGCATCACATTCATCTCGGGCTTTCTCTGTAAGCGACTCGATAAGAGAATCGTTTGAGCCGTGTGAGGAAACCATGCGGACCTCTTAGACGAAGGAGAACACACACGCTCTCAGGGCCTCATGTGAGTATCAAAGAGACGGGAGAATAGGTCTGAGGCTCTGAAGAGGAGGATTACGCAGAAGAGAGACAAAGGGCGAGTTTGACTGGGAGAGGCGGACGCGGGAAGACGAACAGGAAGCGAGGGACAAAGACGAGTGCAGTTTGAAGGTTGTGCATACATTAAGACGGACTCCAGACTGTGCGCAGCTTGAGCCGCTCTCAGACGGGAAGCCAACTTGCAAAAGAGTCAATTTGTCCTTTTATCGCCATCCCCGCAGACGGCAGCGACCTCGTGATCCGGACAAATTCAAAACACCAGCATGTACAAAATACCCCGATTCGTTAACGCATGCAATTACGTTAAAAGGGCCGTTTTTCTTGTCGCACGTTTCTAATATCGTCTCCAACATGAAAAATATACTTTGAGGGTAATAACGTAGCTTTTGCAAATCTGTAAAAAACCAAGGAGGTCGAACAGAGAGAGGGAAAGCCAGTTGTTTTATTAAAGTCTAAGAAGATCAGACGAGGAAATGCTGCAGTGTTGGCCAGATCTCCGCAGGGAGTACTCTCCTCTGCTTTTGGGGGAATGCATTATTTGAAATGGAATTAATCCAAAAGTTAAACATACTTCAATTTCTACACTTTGCCCAGCTAGTTGCTGCAGTAAAGGCTCCCTAGCATCTCAAAACTCTTTGATAAACGTAAAGGAGAATTAGGCGCTTTCACACCGGAGTACTTTTCCCGTTTAGTTCCGATAGTTCCTGGGATTTTGCGTTCACACCAAAAAGAGAACTGTTCCCCCCCTGTTCAGTCCCTGCTAGAGAGGTGGGACTCTCCTGGGGAGAAACAAGTTCCAATTTCTATTTGCTGGAAGAATTGCAAACCACGCCCCGTAAAACTCTGAAAAGTGGAAGCTGCATTAGCATATTAGCATTAGCATTATTAGCATTAGCATTAGCCCCGCGCAGAAACGCAGAGAGACTAACTTATGGCAACACAAAATAAAACATGGGAGCGGTGGAGATGAGGAGGTGTCGGCGTTCTGGCGATTTACTCGGAAGGCTTCAGTAGAAGCTGCTGGGACTCCCAGCAGCTTCTACTGAAGCCTTCCCCACTCCGGGGACTTTGGGTGGCGGTATACATAGATATATATAAAGGCTAGATGGCTCAAGGGGGAGTCGCCAGCGTAGCTAGGGTTGCCAACCGTCCCGTATTAGCCGGGACGTCCCGTATTTGAGCCAAAATGGGCGTGTCCCGTCCGGGACATTGTTTTTCCCAGACTCCGGTGTAAAGGGAAAAATAAAACATATGTTTCTGTTTGCGCGCAATGCAGTGTGTCTGGCTGCGTGCCTGTGTGTTTGTGTGCTGTATGCGAAGGGCACTAGGACCGCTCAGTTGACAGGGCAGGCACAATGCTCGCACGTGTGTGTGTGAGATTTTCTCCGGTGGGCCGCGGCATCATTGTTTGTGTGGCATGTCAGCCTGTTCAGTCGTGTGGGAAAAATGAGCGCTGCCGGTGGAGGAGGTGATCATGAAAGAGGAGAAGAGAGAGAGGATGTGGTTCTGGGCCCTGGCCCATCTACAAGAAAATACTTGTGTCTTACAACAAACAGTGGAAGAAAAACACAGTTGGGTTAAGCCCGTGAGTCTCGGGTCTTCTGCGTGTGTGTGAGAGTCAGTCAGCTGATTGATGGGAAATGGTTGGTTGAAGGATAACATTAAGTCTAATAATGATGTACCGTGCATGTTTCGCATCATGTATACTTTGCATTACTTAATACCATTTTTCAAATATTTATTTTTTAACATTTTGGACAAAATAGCCAACTGTACATTGAGGTGCCCAGATGTCCCTCGTGCCCACCTATCCGATCTGAACATGCTGATGTACAATGTGATGGAGTAGCCTAATGCAGGTGTAAGATCATTGTGTTTGTATTGTGTTATAGGTATGCATAGTTTTCTATGCGTTTTAAGGGTTTTGACCCCTCGAACCCTAGGGGGCTGGCTCCCCCGAAAGAATTAAATAACATAACCCCGAAATAAAGTAACAAAAAAAAGTAACTAAATCCGCCAGAAACCCAAAAATCTTCGCGCGCGTGCGGGGGACACATGCATTTCTGGAAGTTGGCAACCCTAAGCGTAGCTCACTGGTGGCCATCTTGCCACAGTCAACAACTACTGCTGTAGCTGTTGTGAGGTGCGTGATCTGCACAGAAATACTCTAAACTCACTGATTTACAAACGGTTTGGTTTATTATAAACGTTATTGGCATGGCTATGATACAGGAGACAACAAGACATGTTGAACAAAAAAATGCATGACTATAATGATGAGGCTGCAGTATCATAACTACATCTCTGATGTTCATAACCAACCAAACCGTTTGGAAATTGAGCAATCTACGGTTATTTCAACAGAGCACCGGAGACATGATGTTATGAATGAGAGCTGCCTGTGGCAAGAAGAAGAAGAAGAAGAAGAAGAAGAAGAAGAAGAAGAAGAAGAAGAAGAAGAAGAAGAAGAAGAAGAAGAAGAAGAAGATGCAGCTGCATCTTTTATCCACGGATTCTCCCTCTGGAGAAACTGACGTACGATCTCAATCACACCTCGGACACTTGCTGTGAAAGCTTGTTTCCTTCAGAGACTCGTTGGCTCCGACTGTTTGACGAGTGATATTTATGTTATCATCAATCAATCACAGTCTCTCTTGTGTCACGGGGAGCTCGCTTTAAGCGTGCCGAGCCGTGCGGGGCCCGTTTTTGGTTGCGTTTCCACTTGGCCTAGTTTTTTGGGCTACTTTCTCACCTTTTTTCTGGCCCGACTAAATCGTGGTTCTCGGGCCAGGAACCAGCGGAGTCGGGCTGAGCATGCTAAACTAGAGAGAGAATCGCTGGCCAGGGGGCTACAACTACAAGATGAACATATTTGACCGTGATTTAATTGTAATACACGTTTCAAAATGATGCCGAAGTAACAACACACTGATACCGGTTAGTAACAACCATGAATTAATGCTTTGACAAGTCTGCAGACAGACGGCAGAGAAACCCTTTAAAATGCGTGTTTTCTGAATGTAGCTTGGCTAAGCTAACGTTATATATGCTCCGACCGGCCACACTCACAGCAACGGCCTACAGACATTATAAAGCAGCGACTGTATTCTCCATGACACAGGCAGTCTGTGGTTTGTGCTTGTTTAACTTCTGTCTAGTTTCTGAACAGATATGAGGAGCTGTGAGCTCTGAGGGCTAACAGCTAACGGCTAACGGCTAACGGCTAACGGCTGTGTTGTTTCTCTGGGGCTCTCAGTGAAGATGACGTCACGGCCCCGCCTACACTGCGTTACTATGGTAACCGCCCCAGTTCCTAAACTGTAATGGAAGCGCAGCATTAAAGTGAGCCTCTTTTTAAGTTGATCTCCAGTCATGCTGATAGTAAATATAGTCCAGTGCATGCTGTGTGAATCAAACACAAATATATAAGCCATGAGGACTATCAGTTTGAAAAGGGACGGTTTATATCTCCCAGGAATGATGTTGTGTTATTAAAGCAGCTCTGATGAGATTCCTCCTCCACGCTCCGTTTACCGGACTAATGATAAACAGCAAATCTTCCATAGCTTAGTTAGAGGTTAAAGGTCGTCTCTGCAGCAGGACCTGGGAACTTATTCTGTTAATGGATACAGACTAATTATATTATAAACCCCACAGATCCTCAACTCCGGTGTGGGGGGTGCCCGCCGGGGGGTGCCCCCAAACATATAATCTAATTCTGTGGGAAACACTGCAGACTCCAAACCACACAGAGTATCTCAAATATATCTCAATATACATATGCCGTTAATAACTGTGTAATTTATACCTGGCTGCTCAATCCTAAGAACTGTTACAGGACTTTGTATTTTGAAAAGTATATATTTTTAATTATATTTGTAATCATAACTTAGTACTTTTTTTAACATATGTAACATTAAGCTCTCTGTGGCTCCTTCCTGCTGTAACGATGCCCCTCTGTGGGACTACTGATGTCTGTCTGCAGCACAGAGGAGACAACCCGTGTTCCCTTTATTACCAACGACAGGCTGATATTTAAATGTAATAGTATAAAAGATACGAGGGAAACAAAGCTTGGAAGATTATGAGGGTTTCCACGCATGCTATGAAGATGATGAGAGGTTGTCAACTGGGAGGATGACGAGACAACGAGGGGGAGAGAGGAGAAAGAAAGGTGGAAAGAAGGGGAGTCTAAAAGTGCAACGACGAGGGGAGAAGAATTGGAAAATAATGGATTACATACTGGCAACAACTTCCTCAACTCCGTGTTGTTTGGACACTGAAATACATCGAGAAGGAAAGAGACGGCATGTACTGGGAAGCAGAAGCGTCACATCGCTCCATCGAGGAAAACAAAGCGTAGAAGATATTACATTACATTTAGCCGAGTAGATATCCGAGGTATTCTCATGCATGCTGGAAAGAAAATGATTATCTGAGAGAGGTTTTCAACAGGGAGGAGGGTGAGACGGTGAGGGGGAGAGAGGAGCGAGAAAGGTGGAACGAGGGGCGTCTAATAGTGTCCAAAGAAGAGTGTCCAATTAAATGATGAATGATATACTATGAGCTTGCATACGGTGGATTACATATACATCGGTGGGACTTAACAGATCAGAAGAAATGAAAATGTTTTTCTCAGAAATGTGAGCGGGGTGAAAGGTCCATGAGTTTCATTCAAAGCCTGAACTGCCGCAGACTCGTCCTCTGAGAGAGAACGAAATGTAGTCCGAAGTGTCAAGAGGTTTTGTAACGCTGAGGCCTGAGACGAGGGTCTTCTCCTGGACTTGGGTTCCCCTCTTGATACGACTGACAGTCACATGACCGTCCGCTTTCTCGTACATCTACCTCAACACAAACCCACGTCTTTATTTATCTATTACGAGGTTTGTACGGAACAAATATATTCTTATTCTGTCCCTAAAGGATGATTTAGCTTTGAATGTTAGTGCATTCAAAAGTACAGGAATAATAATAATAATGGATAAGACGGTTTTTTATTGACATTTGAACCCAGGTGTAATATTCTACGTCTGGATTGGACTTCAATTCATTATTTGTGAATGTGTACCGTTGCGTTTAGATTCTTCAGTTTGAGTCGAATAGAAGACGACGACGAAAAGAAGAACAAGAAGACGAACAATGACATGCTGGTGACACGTGGAATAAAAGTCGTGTCCGTTTCGTGTGGCATTGTCCAGCTGATGGACCATACATCTGTAATTGCACCGTGTCGTGCACGTGGGACAGAGCAGCGTGCTTTGTCTCGTGTGTTGATGGCACAGCACATATATTAAAGCTCTCCCTATTATTCTGTTTCTCATCAATATATTACAGCTCTCAGATATATACAGAGCCCGTCTCTGATTGGCTGAAACACCAGACAGATCATTGCAGCATTACCCACAATCCCCTCTGTTTCAGCCCTGTTTCCAAAGTGCTGATTCTCTGTCTGTTACTTTAGATGAAGACAAGGAGTCCCCTCCCCCACGCCCCTCTGAGAGACATTTGAGACATGGTGCTCTAAGAGGAGATTCAGGTGATAAGGGGGGGGGGTTACCTTGGTTACTGAGTGGCTAATGCAGGGTTCATACACTTTTTCACCAATGATTTTCAATGACCTTTACCTACTTTTCCATGACCAAAACAATGACTGTTTCTCAGCGGTTCCTCTGAACATGGTTTATTTTAACATGGAACAGGAAAATAAGTGTTGTGCTGATCTAACAAATCAAATAGCTGACTAGCTTCTACACGCTGAAGCAACTCAAATCTCTCACCAGCAAAACACCTCGTCAGTTAAAAGCCACTTCACGTTTCATTACTATACGATACAGTATTTATCATCGTTATAGTATCACTATGTCGGCGATTAGATCAAATATAAATTATGTTTGATGCAACTTTAGTTACATTTCCAAGACTTCTCCAGGGCCTGGAAATAGCATTTTGAATTTCCATGACTTCTCCAGGTTTGTAGGGACCGTAGGAACCGTGCTATGGGTACACAAGCCAAAACACGTTATGACATCATAAAGTGGCCAAAATCTGATCAGACAGGTTTTCATAGAACAGAATTGGGAGGGATGAAAGCCTCTTAACGGTCACACATGCAGAGCACACAGCAGGCAGGGCGGCAGGAGGTGAACTGGGACCTCTACAAGCGCTCCATATTTAGGTCTGGTGGGGGACTTGAACCGGCGACCCTACGGCGCACAGTCCAAGCCCCTACAGAGCCACTAAATCGATCAGGACAGAAAGTGAGAGAATGTCTTTTCTCGGAGGGGACACATGTTGATGTTTAAAAGACATGAAAAGTGGATTTTGCATAATAGGTGACCTTTAAGAGTCACCTATACTGTGACCTTTGAAGGGGGTACACTACGAAGGCCTCGTTCACCTGCATGATGAACTCCCGGCGGCGCGGCATCCCTCTCTCGGACAGCAGCAGATACTCCGGCTCCTTCTCCTTCTTGGCCTGCTGGATCTGAGCCAGGCGGCTGATGGGGTTCATGCCCTGCCCGTAATCTGGACCCGTCTGTGGGGAAGAGGAGACGCAGGGTGATCAATCCACATCCGCCCCTTCACTTAGTGCAGGGGTGTCCAAACTCTTTCCCCCGAGGTACAGAACAATAGACGAAGGGCTGGGCCGCTCACTAGAGGTGCATCGCCTCGTAACTTCAGTCATAAGTCAAATCAAATGTGGATGCTTGTGAGTGTTGGCAGCTCATCCCTCAAACAGAAGCCTCAGATCGATTATCATAAGGAGGAATAGGAAGGGTGTATCTCAAGCTTGTAAATAAGTTATTCGGCTTTTTTTCTTATCAACTAAGATTTGTTTCCAACTTCAATTGATTTGAAAAGCGGTCTTATGAATACTGTGTAACATATCTGTGCATATATAGTTAAGAAGTACAACACAAGACAAGCTCCATTTGTGTCCGTTATGCTTTTAGAATTCGCCGATTCAAAATGTCCCGCGGGCCGAATGTCGTTTGGACACCCCTGACTTATTGTGTTGTCACCGTGGTGCGATCTACGGTATGTGTATATTCTGTATGTGAGGGAACAGAAGTGAGGTCATACTCATCTGCAACGGATAGATGCAGAGATACAGAGACATGTAGAATAACACAGGAAATTAGTGGGGGGAAGAAATCTCACAATATCATATTTTATACATTAATAAGAAGGTGCTGAGCGGCAGAGACACGGCACGGAAGTCAAGCGTTTGTGGCGTCGTCGTGTGTGTGTGTGTGAGTGGACGATTCGACCTATTTTATTATACAGTGTACACACGAAGCTAACTCAAACATAACGGTGATTAAAACATTCACAATGAGTTGTCGCGGCAACAGCAACATTCCCAAGCGACCCCACCTTGCCAAGTAACCCTAATGTCCTGAGAGCACGAGCGCATGAGAGATCTGGAGTGGCCGTGTGTACCTTGAGGATGGTCTTGGTGCGTTTCTTGTAGTGCGTCTTGGGCTTCTCCACGGCGGGCATGAAGGGCAGCTTCTTCAGGTCCTGCAGGATGGAAAGGGCGGCGCGCTTCTTTGAGAGCTTCTTGCTGTTCCCCTCTCCCTCGGCGGAGAACTCCCCGACGCTGACACGGGTCAGGAAGCTCTTCATGTGCGGGGGGCCGCTCTCCTTCAACACCTGGGGACGGAGATTTATTTATTGAACATAAATACACGAAGAATATTAATAATTATAACAAGGAGAAGCAACTTTTAAAACGGTCAAGGTATACAAAAATACATTTTCCCGTCGTGTTCAAAATGACAAGAAGAAGAAGAAGGACTCTGACGTTGAAGTCATCGACATATCCGTGATATTCGATTCATTGTTCAACAGGATTAGGTTTCTAAATAATAGTTTTAGTTCAGTATACAAAGGGGAGCTCCACGTCGGTTTGTCGGCGATGTCGTTTCTATTCCTTACTTCAGGATAACAACAGAAGACACACTGCGCTCCAGCCCGGGGAAACAGGGAGTGCTCACATGCTGACTCGATCCCCCCGCGTTAGGACTCGTCCCTGCACCCCTCTCCACCGGGACGCTCTCAGATTCAGGACGAAGAACAAAAGACAAACAACTGGATGTTTTAGTCATGATACGTGTGAGGGAGTGTGTGCAGCGCGCTCTGCAAGCAGCTACACCAGGTGGTCCCAAACATCTGGTCTCGATGGTCACAGTGCTACCCACCCATATGCACACACACACACACACACACACACACGCACGAAGAGGAACACACTCCTAGATGTCAGTCTCTAGTGATGAGGGCTCAGTTTCCTTCCTCCAGCCTCCGGTCACCTGGGAGACCTAAAACAAACACCGGCTGGCGTTAGGTCATGCTTCTGCAATCACATCTACTTCCTGTGAAGTCCGAGAGGGGTGTGTGTGTGTGTGTGTGTGTGTGTGTGTGTGTGTGGCAGGTGGGGTTCTCCAAACCTTATTTAGAGAAAAACACACCGCAGGAAGAATTAGATTTCTCACACTTCTCAGACTGAACGCGTTCTGCTAATGTTTGCACGCTTTCTCCGACTCACAGCTCGCAGCCTTTCTCCCTCTCGCAGCCGAGTGTGTCTCCAGACTTTCTCCCCCTCTGACTCCCCCCCCCTCCCCTCTCTGCTTTATTCCAGTGGTGCAGACAGCACAAATTGAAGCAATCAGGTGCAATCCAGCAACAGTTCATTTGAAACCAGCGAGCGATACAAACAGATTAAACTGATAAGCAGGACGTGGAGCATTCCTCAGATACTCCACACATCAACACACACTAATAGCAGGGCTTCAGGAGGACAAAGCAGTGTGTGTGTGTGCGCTCATCGACTACACAAACACGACCACACAACATCTCCTCTTGTTTGAGTTAACAACGAGAGTCTGGGGCATGGAAACCGAACCACAGCTGCGAGGAAAGGGCCATGGAGCGATCGACAGGAAGTGGAATGACGATAGTGGAAACATCGATTAATCGTCCACTGAAATGTCAGAAAATACCGTTTTCAGCTTCGCAAAAAGGGACAGTTGCTGCTTCTCTTTGATTTATTTCATATTATGTTTGAATGTTGGACAAAAGAGTCACTTTGAAGACTTCACCTTGGACTTCGAAAGACTGGGATGGTTTTCCTTTTGTCTGCTTATTTCATAGACAACAGCAAATGGATTATTTTTGAAATAACTTCCAGTCCAATTCGTCCCCCTAAACTAAAGCAGAGTCCACTTCATGAGGAAAGGTTCAGCAAACAGGCTAAAGAACTGCGAGCATAACATCGATAAAACCCCCAGTCATTTACTTGCTGTGAAAGTACCGTACTTTTCGGACTATAAGCCGCGACTTTTCCCCCCATTTTCTTTGTACCGCTAACGGCCACTAGGGGACCTCCTACATCTATTAACCACCTTTAACGCTACGGGCTCTAGGACCGGTCCGCGCCCGCCACCTTTAAGCGGCGGGCTCCAGCAGGAAAAGCCGGAGGCCGGAAAAGAGCGAGACAGGTAGCGCGCCAAAGTGAAAGTGGAACGAGAGACGGAACGAGAGCGAGACAGACGGACCGTTTAGCGGCTGCGGGCTCATATGCTGGTGCGCTTTGTAGTCTGAAAAGTACGGTAGCTATAACTTTAATAAATACAGGTGAAAAACGAGGTTATATTTCTGTTCTCCATCCTAACTGTACCTGCTGAGGTAGCTGCAGGTTTCAGGTGTGAACAGAGCTGTCAGTCTACCTGTTGTAGCAGCTTCCGGTACGTTCCACTACAGCTACATCCAGTTCCTGATCGATTGTCGCTCGTCACTGATCAGCTGAGCTCAGGATACTTGGAATATCTTTGAGCTATTAACAGATAGCAGATATTAACAGCCCGACTGATGAGAAGCACAGGAAGCAGAATCAGCTGTGTGAACGTGAAGGTCTGCTTTAAGCTATTTCTAGGCAGATATTCTGGGTCTCGGATATATAAAAAAATATAAAAACATGTCTATGAAGTGTTTTGCTCAAAGTACCGAACAGACCATGCATTTTAGACATCGCTCATAAACCCTCCATTCCAGTTTTATGAAACGTTGTGGGTTCCCCGACCCACTGGGGACACACAGCATGCGTATAGACGACGTCAACAAGTGCATTTTGCCCTTTAACGAATCAGCTTTACAAGGAACTAATTTATTTTTCTACGTATTCACTCCTTCAATATTTCTCTCTGTCCGTGACCGGCTCCTCTAACGCGTTATCAATATGGATTAAAGCACACTGCCAACGGAATATCGTTTAGATGTGAGCGAACAGGAGGGTGAGACTAGAGAGGGTCAGTAGAGAAGGCCGGTGACGGGAAAGATGGTATGTCTGTCCCAAGTTATCTCAGAATTCATGATCAGATCTTACGTAGCGCCCTCTTTAAGTTAAAGTAAACAGCTGCCATCAAGAAACCGTTGTTAAGATGCAGGAACACATGGATTAGATGAGATATGCATCGCTAGATTAATAACAAAGAGATGACATAATGTCTTTTGGCACATTATACAGGGTGTCCGCGGGGTCTTAAAAAGTATTAAACGGTATTTTCCAAGGTATTAAGAAGGTCCACAGCAACGACAACATGAAACTGTTTTCACTGTATGCGTCCTCGTGGGGCCGGGGTCTAAGCCAAACTATATCCGGTCACAGAGATCTGCTATTTTAAAGTAAGGTCAACACATATCGACCCTAAATATAGTCTATATTAAGAACGAGAAAAGTCTTAACATATATATCGTTTTTTGTAAACATATGACAAATGTGTGAGGGCGATGACGTCAGAGCATCGTCCTCTGTGCCGCCCCAGCCCAATTTAACCCCTGGGTATTTGTGAGGGAGCTGCTATATGGCATTACCGCTGAAGCTCACCACAGTTTAATATATTTCATAGTTCAAAGTTTTGTCAATTGTTTTGTTCATTGGTCAAATACTGGTTTCTACTGGTTTCTGATGGTTCTACTGGAATGAAAGAGCACAGAAGCAGCAAAGCAGCATGCTGCATTAAACCTGACCTTCACAGAGAGGGTGAAGGTCATGTGGAGAGGAGGCTAGTCTGTCTGCACTCTGTTTAGTTGTGCTATCTTACAATCAATATAGTAAATGTGAGGTAAAGTGTCGCCAAGGTAACCGGTTAGAACTCGAAGTTGCGATGAGGTCTTAAAATGTATGGAAAGGGTCTTAAAAAAGGTCTTAAAAGGCATTACATTTGACTTCAGGATTCCTGCATACACCCTGATATATTACATTTGTTGTTGAAATATGACGATTGCTTTGCTTTTAGGAGCCTCTGTCGCGTGTCTGTGGTTGTGAGTACGGCAACGAGCGAAGACTCCAGAAATGAACCGTTCCCCACTTAGAAATGAAAACATTGATTTGACTATTTAGAGTTTTAAGCCGTCTGCTTATCCAACGCACTCTGGGATCGACGAGGGCTGCACTGATGAGTCTCACTTCTACAAGATGAAATAGCAACAGGAAGTAAAGCGAATCAGATGTGGCCACACACACACACACACACACACACACACACACACACACACACACACACACACACACACACACACACACACACCACACACACACACACACACACACACACACACACACACACACACACACACACACACACACACACACACACACACACACACACACACACACACACACACACACACACACACACACACACACACACACACACACACACACACACACACACACACACACACACACACACACACACACACACACACACACACACACACACACACACACACACACACACACACACACACACACACACACACTCACTCACTCTTGGCCCGGGATGGCAGCAGACGAGCGGCAGTCAGTCTCCTGGCAGACGACACGGGATCTGCGCCACACCGATGGGATTTCAGCACTTCCACACACACACACACACACACACACACACACACGCAAACAAAAACACAAACACACCCGTCTCCCGCCTCATCACCAGGATCAGGTTGAGCACAGGAAACTCCGTTTTTTCTTGTCGCTTCATCTCTTCTGTTGCCTTTTCATGCCGACATTAATACCCCGGCAGACCTCAGGTACTCTGAAGAGGAGGCATGGGAGCAGAGGAGGACAATGGAGGGGATCGGGAGAGGGAAGAAAGGCTTTTTGTGGACGGACTAGCCCTGAGGGAACTTCTCCTTGTAAGACAGGAGGGTTTCTGGCGCTCTTCTCTCGTGTCCCGGTCGGAAAGCGAGCCTCCGATCCAACACACAAGCTGTGATTTATAGATTGGTTCCTCTTTGATGCTGACATCTGTTTGATATTGCCTGACGGGGGGATTAAATGAGCCAAACGGCCTCTCAGGGTGGCGGAGGGATGGGAAAGCAGACACTAGAAGAGGTGACTCATGGGTAATTTCAGGAGATGATGTGAAAACATGGCCGCTGAGAAAGAGGCTCACATGAGAGATGGTCAGAGGTGGAGTACAAATACTTTGTTATGTACTTAAGTACATGTTTCTGGTGTCAGTACTTTACTCCACGTCTTATTTTCCTGACGACTTTTTACTTTTACTTCTTACATGTTGAACTCAAATACCTGTACTTTCTACTTCTTACATGTTGAACACAAATACCTGTACTTTCTACTTCTCTCATGTTGAACTCAAATACCTGTACTTTCTACTTCTTACATGTTGAACTCAAATACCTGTACTTTCTACTTCTCACATGTTGAACTCAAATACCTGTACTTTCTACTTCTTACATGTTGAACTCAAATACCTGTACTTTCTACTTCTTACATGTTGAACTCAAATACCTGTACTTTCTACTTCTCACATGTTGAACTCAAATACCTGTACTTTCTACTTCTTACATGTTGAACTCAAATACCTGTACTTTCTACTTCTTACATGTTGAACACAACTACCTGTACTTTCTACTTCTTACATGTTGAACACAAATACCTGAACTTTCTACTTCTTACATGTTGAACTCAAATACCTGTACTTTCTACTTCTTACATGTTGAACACAAATACCTGTACTTTCTACTTCTTACATGTTGAACTCAAATACCTGTACTTTCTACTTCTTACATGTTGAACACAAATACCTGTACTTTCTACTTCTCTCATGTTGAACTCAAATACCTGTACTTTCTACTTCTCTCATGTTGAACTCAAATACCTGAATTTCTACTTCTTACATGTTGAACTCAAATACCTGTACTTTCTACTTCTTACATGTTGAACTCAAATACCTGTACTTTCTACTTCTTACATGTTGAACTCAAATACCTGTACTTTCTACTTCTTACATGTTGAACTCAAATACCTGTACTTTCTACTTCTTACATGTTGAACTCAAATAGCTGTACTTTCTACTTCTCACATGTTGAACTCAAATACCTGTACTTTCTACTTCTCACATGTTGAACTCAAATACCTGTACTTTCTACTTCTTACATGTTGAACCCAAATACCTGTACTTTCTACTTCTTACATGTTGAACTCAAATACCTGTACTTTCTACTTCTCACATGTTGAACTCAAATACCTGTACTTTCTACTTCTCACATGTTGAACTCAAATACCTGTACTTTCTACTTCTTACATGTTGAACCCAAATACCTGTACTTTCTACTTCTCACATGTTGAACTCAAATACCTGTACTTTCTACTTCTTACATGTTGAACCCAAATACCTGTACTTTCTACTTCTTACATGTTGAACTCAAATACCTGTACTTTCTACTTCTTACATGTTGAACTCAAATACCTGTACTTTCTACTTCTCTCATGTTGAACCCAAATACCTGTACTTTCTACTTCTCTCATGTTGAACTCAAATACCTGTACTTTCTACTTCTTACATGTTGAACTCAAATACCTGTACTTTCTACTTCTCACATGTTGAACTCAAATACCTGTACTTTCTACTTCTTACATGTTGAACCCAAATACCTGTACTTTCTACTTCTTACATGTTGAACTCAAATACCTGTACTTTCTACTTCTCACATGTTGAACTCAAATACCTGTACTTTCTACTTCTCACATGTTGAACTCAAATACCTGTACTTTCTACTTCTTACATGTTGAACCCAAATACCTGTACTTTCTACTTCTCACATGTTGAACTCAAATACCTGTACTTTCTACTTCTTACATGTTGAACTCAAATACCTGTACTTTCTACTTCTCACATGTTGAACTCAAATACCTGTACTTTCTACTTCTTACATGTTGAACTCAAATACCTGTACTTTCTACTTCTTACATGTTGAACTCAAATACCTGTACTTTATACTTCTCTCATGTTGAACTCAAATACCTGTACTTTCTACTTCTTACATGTTGAACTCAAATACCTGTACTTTCTACTTCTTACATGTTGAACTCAAATACCTGTACTTTCTACTTCTTACATGTTGAACTCAAATACCTGTACTTTATACTTCTCTCATGTTGAACTCAAATACCTGTACTTTCTACTTCTTACATGTTGAACTCAAATACCTGTACTTTCTACTTCTCACATGTTGAACTCAAATACCTGTACTTTCTACTTCTTACATGTTGAACTCAAATACCTGTACTTTCTACTTCTCTCATGTTGAACTCAAATACCTGTACTTTCTACTTCTTACATGTTGAACTCAAATACCTGTACTTTCTACTTCTCTCATGTTGAACCCAAATACCTGTACTTTCTACTTCTCTCATGTTGAACTCAAATACCTGTACTTTCTACTTCTTACATGTTGAACTCAAATACCTGTACTTTCTACTTCTTACATGTTGAACTCAAATACCTGTACTTTCTACTTCTTACATGTTGAACTCAAATACCTGTACTTTATACTTCTCTCATGTTGAACTCAAATACCTGTACTTTCTACTTCTTACATGTTGAACTCAAATACCTGTACTTTCTACTTATTACATGTTGAACTCAAATACCTGTACTTTCTACTTCTCTCATGTTGAACTCAAATACCTGTACTTTCTACTTCTCTCATGTTGAACTCAAATACCTGTACTTTCTACTTCTTACATGTTGAACTCAAATACCTGTACTTTCTACTTCTCTCATGTTGAACCCAAATACCTGTACTTTCTACTTCTCTCATGTTGAACTCAAATACCTGTACTTTCTACTTCTTACATGTTGAACTCAAATACCTGTACTTTCTACTTCTTACATGTTGAACCCAAATACCTGTACTTTCTACTTCTCTCATGTTGAACTCAAATACCTGTACTTTCTACTTCTTACATGTTGAACTCAAATACCTGTACTTTCTACTTCTTACATGTTGAACTCAAATACCTGTACTTTCTACTTCTCACATGTTGAACTCAAATACCTGTACTCTAAACTCAGAGTTCAGGTGAGTTTCGCGGTGTCTCGCAGACCCCACGCAGCAACCAGCAAACAACACCAGCAATCCAGCTCACACTGTCCGCTCCTCGAGCCTCAAAGGGCGGAGCAGCGAGCCCCGCAACGTCCCGTGAGGATGGAACAATTTCACACACAGATATAGGAACAAATCTGCCACTTCCTCTCAGAGCCCCTCCTCCAACACACAGGACGCGCACTGACCAATGAGGGCACGAGATAAGTTTGTGCCCCGATGGAAGGCTGACAGGCAGGTAGGCCGACCAGTTACTTTAGCCGGGCCGCTCAGATGATTGGTCGAGCTTTTTCACAGCGCCACGGCTTCTATAGATGATGTTTCTTTATGGATTTGTTGTCAAAGCACTTCAGATATTCATTGCTATCGGACGTTCAGAGCATTCCATGGAATATAACAAGTGTATCTCGAGCCGGTTTATCAAACTTACCTAACCCTACCTTTAATGTCAAGACGAAGAAGAAGAAAAAGATGGCTGAACTGTTCAGTCTCCAAATCTATGTGTCGAGCTTAGGTCTCAGCAAAACTCACGACATTTCTGGAGCCTTGTAGGCCTAGCTTCAGCAGCACTGAACACGTCTGCTTTGTTTGGCTCTACTTTGTGAAGCAGCTTTTCCTGTCATGAAATCTAAATACAGAACAAGACTGACTGATGACCATTTAAGTGACTCTTAGAGTGAACCTAAGTGGGTCCAGCAGACCCCTCTGTGGTGGACTCCATGCAGCGCCATTCATCTTGTGCCATAAGATGCTTGTACGGTGGTGATTAAGGCGATGTGTTTACTATGTGGGCCAAAATAGTACGTGAGAAATTGTCGTTTTCTTGGACCTTGTTGTGAAGTTAAGATTTGTTTCATAAGCTTTGTTTCTACACGTGTACAAAAGTAGCTTAATTCAACTGATGAGTGCTATGTGAATAAATAAGCGATGCAAGTAGCTATCGGCCACTTTAATTTTTCAAAGTAGCTCTCAGATGAAGAAAGGTTGGAGACCCCTGCTCTACAGAGATGCTGTGAGAAACCACTGTGAGTTTGGAACATCGAACAATGTAAATCTATTCTAGTATGTTGCAAATGTATTATCTTTTCAATTTCCACACGCCATCTATTGCACGTCTGTCCGTCCTGGAGAGGGATCCCTCCTCTGCTGCTCTCCCTGAGGTTTCTCCATGTTCCCCTTTAAACTGTGGGTTTTCTCTGGAAGTGTTTCCTTGTACGATGTGAGGGTCTAAGGACAGAGGGTCTGAGGACAGAGGGTGTAAGGACAGAGGGTCTGAGGACAGAGGGTCTAAGGACAGAGGGTCTGAGGACAGAGGGTCTGAGGACAGAGGGTCTGAGGACAGAGGGTCTAAGGACAGAGGGTCTGAGGACAGAGGGTCTGAGGACAGAGGGTCTAAGGACAGAGGGTCTAAGGACAGAGGGTCTGAGGACAGAGGGTCTGAGGACAGAGGGTCTAAGGACAGAGGGTCTGAGGACAGAGGGTCTGAGGACAGAGGGTCTAAGGACAGAGGGATCTGAGGACAGAGGGTCTGAGGACAGAGGGTCTGAGGACAGAGGGATCTGAGGACAGAGTGTCTAAGGACAGAGGGTGTTGTATTGTCATACTGATATTCTGTACACACTGTGAAGTCCACTGAGACAAAAGTAACATTTGTGATATTGGGCTATAAATAAACATTGACTGATTGATTGATTGATTGATTGATTGATTGATTGATTGATTGATTGATTCTAGTGGACCTCAACGATGGAATTATGATCAGTAGAAATGGCCGTGACGTGGGACCTTTAAGATGAAGGGAGGTCAGTTACTCTTTAAAACAGTTGGTAGGTATGGGTACTTTTTACCTCTCATGCTATTTTTTGGCACTAGCATAGCTCTCAGATATATAAGGATATATAATATATGGGAGGCGTGTGGCGCAGTTGATAGAGCCTTGGTGTTGGGACCAGGGGGTCAGAGGTTCAAACCCCACTGCAGTCAGCATGTCGTTGTGTATCTAACAAGTGGCATGTAATGTAATACAAAAAACATGTCTATGAAGTGTTTTGCTCAAAACACCAAACTGATCATTCTAGCCACGCCTCATATCCCTCTGTTTCACTTCCTGTTTCAAAAGTGCTTATTTGGGGATAAAGCTTTAAAGAGGAGGGGGCGGAGCTCATGCGGGACCCGGCAGCTACCGCTCTAAACTAAATGCTGCCGTGATGAAACGCCATATCATGGATTATCAAGGCTCTGAAACAGTCTGGAGCTCAAAGGCTTTCTCTCTTGCCGGTTACACCACGAGGTGAGTTCCTTTCTACTTCCTGCTTCTTCACGCACATGCTCTCCAGCACAGGTTAGCTCTGAGTGTTAGCATGCTAATGTAAATATTACGTCCAAAACAGTCGGGCATTGTTTCTGATAGCGACGTTTCTGATTGGGCCGTGGGTCCACATTTCAGATGTTACGTCATAGCGGACGCAAATCTGGATCAGCTCCGTTGTTCCCCGTTTTTAGAGATTTGGGTACGGAGGAAAAGAGAGAGGGTTTTATTTCCTGACGCTGCGTGAGTTCTCTGACGCACCGGGGACACATTGATGTATAAAAGATATCGAAAAGTGCATTTTGCATGATAGGTCCCCTTTAAGTACATTTCGAAGCCCATACTTCTTTACTGTTACTTGAGTAAAGAAGTTTAGTCAGTACTTCTAAAGTATTTTTAAACATGAGTATGGTACTTCTACTTGAGTAAATGATGTGTACTTTCACCATCTCTCTATGGTGTGTGGGAAGCATGAAGTGAAGGAGTGGGAGAGTGTTATTTGTTCTCGGTGCATCAAAGACGACACGAGAAGAGGAAGTGACAAGGCAGCGAGGGAGATGAGGCCAAAACTAATGAGTTCTAATGTAATGGACCCTCGGAGACGTGGGTAATTCACACTTGGGCTCCGGCCACACTGTGTGCATGCAACAGGCTGATTGAGGGTGAAAGTGAATCTGCTGCAGAGGGGAAGAGAGGCATGGGGTGCCAGCAGAGGGAGGATAATTGCTGCCTGGCCTTCGGACAGTTTAGTTTGACATGGCACAGGAAAACTAATGTGGCATGACTGATGTTTCGAGAAGGAGAACAAAAGTTAACAACAGTTTTTAAGTGGGACAACACAAGGTAACAAACAGAGGTAAAATGGTGCAGGAATGAGTCCTTAAACTCCAGAAGTAAAAAGTGTTTTGGGTCTGAAATAAGGTCTGTGGTTAACACAAGGTGAAGAGATTTTGACGTGAAGTCATGTGACCATGCTGTAGTTCCTTTATAGCCCAACATTAGCCGCCTTTAGCTTAGCGGTGGTGACGTGAAGTCATGTGACCGTGCTGTAGTTCCTTTATAGCCCAACGTTAGCCTCCTTTAGCTTAGCGGTGGTGACGTGAAGTCATGTGACCGTGCTGTAGTTCCTTTATAGCCCAACATTAGCCTCCTTTAGCTTAGCGGTAGTGACGTGAAGTCATGTGACCGTGCTGTAGTTCCTTTACAGTCCAACATTAGCCTCCTTTAGCTTAGCGGTGGTGACGTGAAGTCATGTGACCGTGCTGTAGTTCCTTTATAGCCCAACATTAGCCTCCTTTAGCTTAGCGGTGGTGACGTGAAGTCATGTGACCGTGCTGTAGTTCCTTTATAGCCCAACATTAGCCGCCTTTAGCTTAGCGGTGGTGACGTGAAGTCATGTGACCGTGCTGTAGTTCTTTTATAGCCCAACATTAGCCTCCTTTAGCTTAGCGGTGGTGACGTGAAGTCATGTGACCGTGCTGTAGTTCCTTTATAGCCCAACATTAGCCACCTTTAGCTTAGCGGTGGTGACGTGAAGTCATGTGACCGTGCTGCAGTTCCTTTACAGACCAACATTAGCCTCCTTTAGCTTAGCGGTGGTGACGTGAAGTCATGTGACCGTACTGTAGTTCCTTTATAGCCCAACATTAGCCGCCTTTAGCTTAGCGGTGGAGACGTGAAGTCATGTGACTGTGCTGTAGTTCCTTTATAGCCCAACATTAGCCACCTTTAGCTTAGCGGTGGTGACGTGAAGTCATGTGATCGTGCTGTAGTTCCTTTATAACCCAGCATTAGCCTCCTTTAGCTTAGCGGTGGTGACGTGAAGTCATGTGACCGTGCTGTTGTTCCTTTATAGCCCAACATTAGCCGCCTTTAGCTTAGCGGTGGTGACGTGAAGTCATGTGACCGTGCTGTAGTTCCTTTATAGCCCAACATTAGCCGCCTTTAGCTTAGCGGTGGTGACGTGAAGTCATGTGACCGTGCTGTAGTTCTTTTATAGCCCAACATTAGCCTCCTTTAGCGTAGCGGTGGTGACGTGAAGTCATGTGACCGTACTGTAGTTCCTTTATAGCCCAACATTAGCCACCTTTAGCTTAGCGGTGGTGACGTGAAGTCATGTGACCGTGCTGTAGTTCCTTTACAGTCCAACATTAGCCTCCTTTAGCTTAGCGGTGGTGACGTGAAGTCATGTGACCGTGCTGTAGTTCCTTTATAGCCCAACATTAGCCTCCTTTAGCTTAGCGGTGGTGACGTGAAGTCATGTGACCGTGCTGTAGTTCCTTTACAGCCCAACATTAGCCACCTTTAGCTTAGCGGTGGTGACGTGAAGTCATGTGACCGTGCTGTAGTTCCTTTACAGCCCAACATTAGCAACCTTTAGCTTAGCGGTGGTGACGTGAAGTCATGTGACCGTGCTGTAGTTCCTTTATAGCCCAACATTAGCCTCCTTTCGCTTAGCGGTGGTGACGTGAAGTCATGTGACCGTGCTGTAGTTCCTTTATAGCCCAACATTAGCCACCTTTAGCTTAGCGGTGGTGACGTGAAGTCATGTGACCGTGCTGTAGTTCCTTTATAGCCCAACATTAGCCTCCTTTAGCTTAGCGGTGGTGACGTGAAGTCATGTGACCGTGCTGTAGTTCCTTTATAGCCCAACATTAGCCACCTTTAGCTTAGCGGTGGTGACGTGAAGTCATGTGACCGTGCTGTAGTTCCTTTATAGCCCAACATTAGCCTCCTTTAGCTTAGCGGTGGTGACGTGAAGTCATGTGACCGTGCTGTAGTTCCTTTATAGCCCAACATTAGCCTCCTTTAGCTTAGCGGTGGTGACGTGAAGTCATGTGACCGTGATGTAGTTCCATTATAGCCCAACATTAGCCGCCTTTAGCTTAGCGGTGGTGACGTGAAGTCATGTGACCGTGCTGTAGTTCCTTTATAGCCCAACATTAGCCTCCTTTAGCTTAGCGGTGGTGACGTGAAGTCATGTGACCGTGCTGTAGTTCCTTTATAGCCCAACATTAGCCACCTTTAGCTTAGCGGTGGTGACGTGAAGTCATGTGACCGTGCTGTAGTTCCTTTATAGCCCAACATTAGCCTCCTTTAGCTTAGCGGTGGTGACGTGAAGTCATGTGACTGTGCTGTAGTTCCTTTATAGCCCAACATTAGCCACCTTTAGCTTAGCGGTGGTGACGTGAAGTCATGTGACCGTGCTGTAGTTCCTTTATAGCCCAACATTAGCCTCCTTTAGCTTAGCGGTGGTGACCTGAAGTCATGTGACCGTGCTGTAGTTCCTTTATAGCCCAACATTAGCCGCCTTTAGCTTAGCGGTGGTGACGTGAAGTCATGTGACCGTGCTGTAGTTCCTTTATAGCCCAACATTAGCCACCTTTAGCTTAGCGGTGGTGACGTGAAGTCATGTGACCGTGCTGTAGTTCCTTTCCAGCCCAACATTAGCCTCCTTTAGCTTAGCGGTGGTGACCAAAACATGTAAGTATCATTTGTATGAGATACTATATTCTGCAATAATACAAAAACACATGGAGAAATCCCAGTGGCTTTTTGTGGTTCATTAAGAAAAAGTCTGACATGTTTTACTTTAAATCATACATTTACAACACAGAAAAGGCTGAACAAAACGGCCTATAACTGTCACACAAATCACTAGTTAATAGGCAAAGAATAGCTGCTGTCAGGGATCGGGATAGATAGTTAAATTAAGACAAATGTCCTGATGTAATGCTCATCAGACAGCAGTAATGAACTCAGAGGGTCTAGAGGAATGTGACTATGGTCTGCTTTTAAAAAATGCCGCCGTCAGCTTCCTGTACGGAGGGACAGAAAATTAAAGCGTCCTTAATTTCCGAACAAAGAAGTGTCGGATAATAAATCACATCAATCCAGATTTAGCTGGATTAAATTATTAATAGCAGTTCCAGGAAGGACAGTCGTGTCATGCTCTGATGAGCAAAATGAGAACAATGAAGGGGAGGATTGGGAAGCTTTTTCAGATCATTTTTTCAAGGTTGTGTAAACTTTTATTCGCAAAGCAAAGTCAACAGAAAGAAGAGACTCCCTCCCTTCCTTCCATCCTCATGTGTGATTGTTGGGAGTGATGCTAGGTGGATTCTGCGGAGGAAGGGAGGGGGAACGCAGAGTAAACTGAGCCTCCCTTGTTTTTTGGCACCTTGCAGAGAGCAGCAGAAGAAGAAGAGAGGCCGATCGGGGAGTGAGTGTTGGAGATACGCTGAAGGCCAAAGAGGACAGACGCTGCAGGTCATGTGAGGACAGACTGCACTTAAAACGTTAGGGAGAGAGGCTATGAAGCAGTGGAAGTGTTACTGTAATGCCCATAGGGAAGTTGTTGGGTAAAACTGTGAGGAAAAAAAAGTGCAAAACGATTCTCTCAAACGCAGCTGTGAATATTTTCTGGCTTAACAAGCTAACCCTAATGAAGACATGGCTTAACATCAACAGTGGAAAGAGGTATTAAGATCATTTACTCAATACTCACACTATGAAAATGCTCCTCCAGTAACGAATGATCGACATGATGATTTTCCACTTTTTAAAGTATTTAAAGTATTGCATTACAAAGTCTGAACACACTTCTGCTTCTGTGATGAAAGAATGTCCCAAATTGGGATCAATAAAGTATCTATCTATCTATCCATCTGTCTCTCTATCTGTCTCTCTATCCATCCATCTATCTATCCATCCATCCATCCATCTATCCATCCATTTATATCTATCTATCTATCCATCCATCCATCTGTTCATCCATCCATATATCCATCCATCCATCTATCTATCCATCCATCCATCTATCTATCCATCCATCCATCCATCCATCCATCTATCTATCTATCTATCCATCTATCCATACATCTATCTATCTATCCATCCATCCATCCATCCATCCATCCATCCATCTATCTATCTATCTATCTATCCATCCATCCATCCATCCATCCATCTATCCATCTATCCATCCATCTATCCATCCATCTATCCATCCATCTATCTATCTATCCATCCATCCATCCATCCATCTATCCATCCATCCATCCATCTATCCATCTATCCATCCATCTATCCATCTATCCATCTATACATCTATCTATCCATCTATCCATCCATCTATCCATCCATCTATCCATATATCCATCCATCTATCCATCCATCTATCCATCTATCCATATATCCATCCATCTATCCATCTATCTATCCATCCATCTATGCATCTATCCATCCATCCATCTATCTATCCATCCATCCATCCATCTATCCATCCATCCATCCAGTTCCTTATCAGCTGAGTCAACTCCAAAGACAACTGGACCACGTTAGCAATATCAATCAAACCAGAAACTCTTTGAAAGTCACACAAAAGATGAACCATCTTTAATGTCCAGTATTTTAACCCTCTTTAAGATACGTGGCCTAACTGAAGGGAAAATGAAGCAAAACTGGGTAAACGTGCATGAAAGCTGATGGAAAAGTTGAGGGGAAAGGCTTGCATAGTTCATTATAATTCTTTGTAATATCCAGAGGAAAGTTGTTAGGCAAAACTAAGAGAAAGCTATCTCCCCGTGTTTATGTTAACACACAATTGTGAAATTCTAGCAGCACTTATGCAGCTGATTTATCAACGTCACTTCTGCAAAAAGCTTTCCCGAAACGCAGCTGTGAATGAATATATTCAAGCTGACTAATGCAGAGGTGGCTTAAGATCAGTAGAAGTATTATTTAGAGGCTATATACTTAAATAAAGTGAATCATAACATGTGACAAATCATTGTGAAAGTCGTCCTCCAGCACCGATTGATTGAGATTGATCAGCTTCTTATCAACCGCGTCAAACCTACAGATAAAACACTTAAACATTGGGCAAGACAAGTGATCTCACTGACGGGAAAAACAAAACTAGGTAAACACGCATGAAGTCATTTCGCATATCAATAGGGGATAGAGAATACTTTCAGAAGTGTTCACCGTTAAAGCCCAGAGGAAGAACTGAGAGAGGCCGTGAGTATGAATATGTTCTGTCCGAAAAACAAAGCAGAACCAAAAGATCCGCATTAATCAGCTGAGTCACCTCCGAACACAAGGGCACAGAAACTCTTACAACACTAGCGTCGACAAGCCATCCAAGACGTCCCATCTCTTTAAGGCGGTGTTTAGAAGGGTTGTATCCGCTACTTTTCTCTCGAGTATAGCCCGTTCGTTCACACGAGGCCGTAACGGAACCGTGGAAACGGACCCCGCAAACGATAACGGGTCCCAAGGTCGATAGATCTGCATACGGAACGCTTTGGGGGCCAAACGGCTCCGTGTGTACGCCCTATACCAGGGGTGTCAAACTCAATTTCATCGCGGGCCACATCAGCATTATGGCTGCACTCAAAGGGCCGGTTGTAACTTTAAGACTATATAAAAAATACATACATAAATATTTAATATATATAAAATACATGTAGTTTATGGGCAACGTGCTTCTGTAAAGTATCATGTAACCGTATAATAAACATATTATATTCTTTGCAAGCTCTTGTGGGGCCACAGAAAATGAAGTCGCGCGCCGGATTTGGCCCCCGGGCCTCGAGTTTGACACCGCTGCCCTATACGATCATTTCCTGATAACGATGAAGCCATAGCCCCGCCTCTGCTAGCTACTGAGCATGCTACAGATGTTAGTGCAAAAATCTACAGCTCCTCGACCACAACCCATCAGCAACAAGTGGACATGGAGAACTACATGTTGCTAAATCCACCGCGGAGAATAACCAGAAGGGCAACCGTGGCAACCATGCGTCTTCTTCGCTGCTTTTGGTGTATTTTGTGGCCGAAGTACAGCGCCACTTACAGGCCCGGCATGTGTACTGCAGCGTCTCCAGCGGTGTCGTGTGAACGGAAGACTTTTTTGATATCGAATTCGGTCCGTTTGCGCGGGGTCTAAGATAAGTGACTGAAAATAAAAGCTAAACACACATATCTAAGCTCAGTTCATGTCCCTTTAAACATTAAGGAAGGTTATTGATATGATATGTTGTGGCTAAAGAAGCTAACCAATGCAAAGGTGGTTTAAAGAAGTATTACGACCCTTTACTTCAGGACAAAATACTGTGGAATGATTCCTCTCGTATCAAATGATTGAATTAGATGAGTCACCTCTAAAGATAACAGTTAGTGACGTCTATCAGTGAAGAAAAACGTTGAATTTCACATATGGAAACTTCCATAAGTCTCGAAAGGCAGTGAGCTGTCCAACACTTCCAGTCTTTTTAAGATAAGATTCCACTGCCGGGAAAATGAAGCGTTTACAAATTAAGGAAAGTTGTGAACATAAACATGCTCTGGCTAAACAAGCTAAGCGAAGCTGGTTCAGAGAAGTATCCAGACCCTTTACTTCAGGACACACTCTGTGAGATGACTCCTCCAGC
The DNA here is from genome assembly GCA_036324595.1 of Champsocephalus gunnari. NCBI lineage: Eukaryota > Metazoa > Chordata > Actinopteri > Perciformes > Channichthyidae > Champsocephalus > Champsocephalus gunnari. The sequence continues at coordinate 27,178,457 of CM070448.1, read as the reverse complement.
ACCAAAGGATCCACATTAGTTAGCGACTTATCAGATGAGTCACCTCTAAAGATAATAGTGACGTCTATCAGTGAAGAAAAACGTTGAATTTCACATTTAGAAACTTCCACAAGTCTCGAAAGGCAGTGAGCTGTCCAACACTTCCAGTCTTTTTAAGATAAGAGACTCGCTGACGGGAAACTGAAGCCAGACTAAGCACATGACGTCAATCAGTCAAGAATAACTTTTCACATGATAGAAACTTTGAAGGCTGTGAGCGTCCAGTGTTCTTAAGAAAAGTGACTTCACCGACAGCTCAGAGTTTTATCAGCGTGACTCCTCCGGTTTTTGTCCACTCATGCATTTCCCCCCCGATCCTCACAACGATGGCTTTTCAGGGAAACGCTCGTCACGATGTTTTTGCTCACCTCGAAGTTGACAGACAGGTTCCTCTTCAGGGCGATTTCGTACACCAGGCTGATCTCTGATTTGCTGGCGTCAGATCCTTCCTCGGACTCCTCTTTTTCCTCCGGGCTCTTGAAGAGAAGGGAAAATATCAGGAGGTCAAAAACAGAAATACTTACAAAGACTCAAACTGGCTTTTAATGTGCGATTGTTGTTTTATCGCTCGATTTTAAATTTGACTTTTACTATATTTAATTGTTGTCCTTTTTTACTCCAGGGTCTACGCAGCAATCCTGAAGTCACATGGAAGACCTTTCAAGACCCTTTCCGTACATTTTAACACCTCATCGCCACCAGTTTTAACCGGTTACCATGGCGACACACTTCACCTCACATTGACTATATACAGTATCGATTGTCCTTCCTCCTTATCTTCCAACCATTTGGACGCAGACTTGCATTTCCCCATAACGATGTTGCTTAGCAACCGGCGTAAGCGGACCTTCGCTCGCTATCGAGCAGTGAGCGCGCGACGTCCCGTTCAGATGACGTCAAACCCAACGGGATGCCATCGATAAACTACACAGAATCACACGACACACCGTCGCCATGACTACATTCAGGCAGACTGTAGAACACAACCTCTCTGGACCATTTAGATACTTAGTTTTAACCGGTTACCTTGGCGACACACTTCACCTCACATTGACTATATACAGCAGGGGTGTACCATTTATATACTTATTGAAAACAAGCTACAAAATGTAACACCTTGGAAAATGCCGTTTAATACTTTTTAATAGCCTTAATTTTCGCTAAATTGATTTATCAACTTTTAATACTTTCTAAGACCCCGCGGACCCCCTGCTCTGCCTCTGTAAAGCGACAGTAAAAGCGCCTACAAAATACATGTATTATTATTATTAGAAATACTGTTACGGCTCAAAGTAGTGCCGTTTTTGGGTCAGAGGTGTCCAAATTGTTCGGTAGCACTAGTTTAAACCCGATCTGTCAATGACAACAGTTAGATAATAGTTTGTTGTGTTGGTGAAGCCGTGTGGGATCATGGGAGTTGGAGTTTCTTTGCAGTAAAAAGTGTGAATAAAGCAGTTTAAAGGGTTAACATCTGAGTTGAGGCTAACGTTAGCTCAGCTTGTTCCTCCGATAGCTTCAGATACAGACGTCCAATCAATACAAATCCTGCATCAGAGTTAAAAAGCACCAAGATGTACAAAGTGTAGGGCTGATGCATGCTAAAAAGGGATACGACGCCATTATATGAGACCAGAGGACGTTAAAATAAGTTCTCCAAGTTAAATTAATGATCAGATGTGAATGTCTGAATGCATTATGGTCTTTAGGTCTTTCATTCAGTGCTAAAAACCCACGGCACCAAGGACTACTCTTCACAAACTCGGGGTGGACGTCCGCCAAGCTGCTGCGATCGTTATCTGATATTGATATTCAGTACTTCAGGATGTGACTGGTGGTCCTCCGTCTGAGCAGGAAGGCCCTGCAGAGGGGTGCTGCAGCAAACATGATATTGACTCTGTGTTCTCGATAATAACATTAGGAATGGTTCCTCGAGAATGAAGGAAAACTCAACGGTTGAAATATACGTTTCAATGAGGCATGAGAAGTTGATCTGAAGCGTTCGAAATGAAGACGGGACAGAGAGGTCAGGTTCAGAAAACTGGAGATTTCTTGTTTCCGTTTGCAAACAAATCCAACTTCTTAATGTCTTCATTCTTTGGTCCTAGGGGAAATACGTTTACCGTACTTTTCGGTTTTCCTTTTGTCCGGTTATTTCATAGACAACAGCAAATGGATTATTTTCGAAATAACTTCCAGTCCAATTCGTCCCCCTAAACTAAAGCAGAGTCTACTTCATGAGGAAAGGTTCAGCAACAGGCTAAAGAACTGTGAGCATAACATCGATAAAACCCCCAGTCATTTACTTGCTGTGAAAGTACCGTACTTTTCGGACTATAAGCCGCGACTTTTCCCGCCATTTTTTGTGTACCGCTAACGGCCACTAGGGGACCTCCTACATCTATTAACCACCTCTGGGCAGAAGCAGCACGAACAACGTCAACCAATGCAAACGACTGTGAAAATCACCTTTAATCCACATTTTAACGTCATCTCCGCCTTTTCTGTTCTTCAAGGCGTTTCATCAGACGGACTGAATCTACGAGAACGATGGTTTAAATTACTCCTACGAGTCTTTCTCTCCGTCTCTTTGACTAATAAAGACATCTAGACGGTATCATCCTCCGCACAATGAGGGGCTTAGGTGTGATTGTCTCGCGTCTCGATCGTTATCGCGTCCAGCTCTTTGTCAGATTACGTGTGAATGGCTGCAGTTCTTCCCTTTGGGCTCCTTCCCGCCGATCTCATTGTGAAAACGATCCGACGAATGATTCATGCTCTGGGTCTCTTGGATTTCACAGGCTCTCCGACCGCACGGTGGCAAGAGAGAGGAGTGTGTGTGTGTGTGTGTGTGTGTGTGTGTGTCATTTTTTTTTACAATGATCACAAACAAGAACAGAGAGGCAGTTGTTGTCTACCTATGTTGCAAATGTATTATCTTTTCAATTTACACACGGCATCTATTGCAGTCTGTCCGTCCTGGAGAGGATCCCTCCTCTGTTGCTCTCCCTGAGGTTTCTCCATGTTCCCTTAAACTGTGGGGTTTTCTCCGGAAGTGTTTCCTTGTACGATGTGAGGGTCTAAGGACAGAGGGTCTAAGGACAGAGGGTCTGAGGACAGAGGGTCTGAGGACGGAGGGTCTGAGGACAGAGGGTCTGAGGACAGAGTGTCTAAGGACAGAGGGTCTAGACACGCCCTTTGAAATAGAGCATTTAGTATCTTCAGAGTGAAGTATTTACTACTCGAGTGAAGGTACTTGTTCCACCCTGGCTCTGACGGGAGTATACGTTACTCTAGCTCTCCAGGGTTTCCCCTCGGGGCTAACTGTTAACTGTTGTTATCATCTCCCACCGGAAATCAAATTACCCAGCATGCTCTCTGCTGGCATCACGGTGTGTTATTCAACCCGTGGCTCTGCTCCTCCGTGGAATCGCGTTCTCGTGAGGCGTCGGCCTCCATAAATGTGCCCTTGTTGTGTGTGTGTGTTGTGGTGTGTGTGGTGTGTGTGTGTGTGTGTGTGTGTGTGTGGTCTCTATGTGTGAGTGTGTGTGGTGGTGTGTGTGTCCTACCTGTGGGGTAATGTGTGTGTGTGTGTGTGTGTGTGTGTTGTGTGTGTGGGTGTGTCATGTGAGTGTGTGTGGCCTTTCTGTCCTACCTGTGGGGGGTCTCTGTGTGTGTGAGTCTCTCTGTGTGTGTGTGTGTGTGTGTGTGTGAGTTGTGTGTCGTGTGTGTGGTCTCTATGTGTGTGGGCGGGTGGGTGGGGTGGGTGTGGGTCCTTCCTGGGGGTCTCTGTTGTGGGGGTCTCTCTGGTGTTGTGTGTGTGTGTGTGGTTGTTGTGTGTGTCTCTGTGTGTGTGGTGACCTACCTATGTTGGGGTCTCTCCGGGATGGGCTCGTTCCTCAGCGCCTGCAGAGCCTTCATGGCGGCGCTGTGTCTCGCTGCTTGGCGAGTTCGACCGTCTCCGATAAACTCGTTGCTCCCGACTGACAGCTGCACGTAGAAGATCTTCGGGACGGGGTAATGGTACCTGCAGCAACACAACGGGTTCATGTCAGATAATAACATCGTGTTGAAAGTCCACATTTAGGTCTTCCCCACCATTTAGGTCCCACACGCTGGAGTTCCTACAGATTTAAGACTTTCTAAATGCATGGTTTTAGAAAAGAAGAATATACATCCGTCCTTTAATAAAATATTAGGGCTGCAGCTAAAGATTCATCATGAAATTAAATAATGTACATTAAGACAAAATGAAATACGGTTTATTGTCTGTGCTAATTAAATGATTAGTTTATAATTCATGCAAACACGTGTTCTTACGTAAAAAGTTACAAGTTAGTGTAAAAAGTACTATATCACCCTCTGAGGTGTAATTAAAAGTAGTACAAAATGGAAATACTCAATAAAGTACTTGAGTAAATGTACTTTCCTCCACTAGTTATAGCACATACATCTCTCAAAGGTCCCCACGACATTTCTACTGATCATAGTTCCATCGTTGAGGTCGACTAGAATAGATTTACATTGTTCACTGTTCCAAACTCACATCGGTTTCCCATCCAGCGTCTCTGTGTAGTCCGTGTACTCACTCTCTGTCCTACACGGCTTGTTGGAGCTCCTGCCCCCCCCCCTCCCTGTGAGCCCAGTGGCCGTCTGCGAGACACAGCGAAACCCAGCCCGAACACACACACACACACCCGCAGCCTGGCTGGGAGTCTGTGTGTGTGTGCTCAGGCTGAGTTCCGCGCTGTCTCGCCGACCCCACACCAGCTCACAGTGTCCCGCTCCTCACAGCAGCAAGCCTCGCAACGTCCCGCCGAGTGTGTGTGTGTGTGTGAGGAAGTCCACGGATTGGTCCAAACGTAATGGCTCCGCTGACGTAACCGTCCAAATTGACCGATCTGCGGAGCCGTTACGTTACGTCACTATACCCGAAATACGTCACTATTATATTATATATTAGTAGTATTTTATTCTACTAAACAGTTTCATTTAACGTTATATGTATATAATTTACTTATTTCTGCATCTACTTGCACATGGTATCACTCGCGCGGTTTTTAATGTCTTCGGTCTGTTTCTGTTGCATCTCTGGAGGAGACTTCATGTTCCATTGATAAAGCTAGCGATTGATTGTATGGCGATAAGGCCTTTGGCTCTGTTGGAGTCATCAGAGCTCAGGTGCAGTCTGATTCAATCTGATGAAAGCTGGTTATGTATTAATTTTAGCGTCACAAGTTCATCCCAGCGGCACAAATCCTCCATCAAGGGAGAGTTTTAAAGTGGGATCCGAGAGAAAGCCATCCGAGGGGTGAGGAGAGCAGAACACGAAGTGCTCTGACCTCTGATGAACCCGGTGTTGAGTAGTAACAGCGCTGAGTGGACCGGCGCTCTCATACACCCACACACACCACACACACACACACACACACACACACACATCGAAACATCTCACATGAATGCATACTGTTCGCATGTTAGCCTTTTGTAGGTTTGATTCGGGTCAGTATATTTGAACTTCTAGAAACTGGGAGTGTGTGTGTGTGTGTGTGTGTGTGTGTGTGTGTGTGTGTGTGTGTGTGTGTGTGTGTGTGTGTGTGTGTGTGTGTGTGTGTGTGTGTGTGTGTGTGTGTGTGGTGTGTGTGTGTGTGTGTGTGTGTGTGTGTGTGTGTGTGTGTGTGTGTGTGTGTGTGTGTGTGTGTGTGTGTGTGTGTGTGTGTGTGTGTGTGTGTGTGTGTGTGTGTGTGTGTGTGTGTGTGTGTGTGTGTGTGTGTGTGTGTGTGTGTGTGTGTGTGTGTGTGTGTGTGTGTGGAGCAATGAATAAGTAAAGAGGCGTTAATGAAAGCAGGTCCTTCAGACTCCACATAAATGCATACATGAATATCTAAGTGTGTGTGTGATAGTAGTGTGTGTGTGTGTGTGTGAATATGTAAGTGTGTGTGTTGACATGTTGTGCATCTTGTATGCTTTTATCTTTTGTATACACTTTACCTGCTGTTTTACAAACTTTTTACCCGCAGTAACATTTCTGTTAACAGGAATACGCAATCAGACGATGAGTCCATTGACACAAATATTTTATATCTAGATCATGGAGTCATTATTCTATCGTCGAAAAGCGTTTTTTTTAGCCTCTCAAATTTGTAGATTTTCTGAATTTCTTGAATACATTCGGGTTTTTTGACAAACATTAAAATCAAAGAAACCGCTTTGATATATTGTGGATAGTAAAAGTCAGATCATCAATAGTTAAAATAATCATTGCAGCCCTATCTTTCAATTTAAATAGTTGTATGCC